>OW240922.1:126529730-126629185 GCA_933207985.1 Pelobates cultripes | reverse complement strand
GATTCATTTTGGACAAGTAATAGAAGACACACAGATTCATGTAGCAGCTCACTTTACACAAGGCAGACATAACCTTACTTAAAACTGAGCACAGAATCATTTTCCTTGAATGAAAATGAACACACAAGTAAAAGGAGATTCATTTGGGACAAGTAATAGAAATTCATTTTGGACAAGTAAAGACTAATATTGGACAAGTATTAGAAAACTCACACAGGCTCATGTAACAGCTCACTTTACACAAAGCAGCTATAACTTTACTTAAAACTGAGCAGAGAAGCATGTTCCTTGAATGAAAATGAACACACAAGTTAAAGGAGATTCATTTTCGACAAGTAATAGAAAACTCACACATGCTCATGTAATATCTTACTTTACACAAAGCAGCCATAACATTATTTAATTCTAAGCAGAGAATCATGTTCCTTGAATGAAACAGAACACACAAGTAAAAGGAGATTAATTTGGACAAGTAATAGAAATTCATTTTGGACAAGTAAAGACTAATATTGGACAAGTAATTGAAAACTCACACAGGCTGATGTAACAGCTCACTTTACACAAAGCAGACATAACATTACTTAAAATTAAGCACAGATTCTTGTTCCTTGAAGTAAACTGCACATATATGTAAAAGGAGATTCATTTTGGACAAGTAATAGAGGACTCACACAGATTCATGTACCAGCTCACTTTACACAAGGCAGACATAACCTTACTCAAAACTGAGCAGAGAATCATGTTCCTTGAATGAAAATGAACACACAAGTAAAAGGAGATTCATTTGGGACAAGTAATAGAAATTAATTTTGGACAAGTAAAGACTAATATTGGACAAGTATTAGAGAACTCACACAGGCTCATGTAACAGCTCACTTTACACAAAGCAGACATAACCATACGTAAAATTAAGCAGAGATTCATGTTCCTTGAAGTAAACTGCACATACATGTAAAAGGAGATTCATTATGGACAAGTAAAGATTAATATTGGACAAGTAATAGAAAACTCACACAGGTTCATGTAGCAGCTCACTTTACTCAAAGCAGACATAACCTTACTTATAACTTACGTAAAATTAAGCAGAGATTCATGTTCCTTGAAGTAAACTGCACATACATGTAAAAGGAGATTCATTTTGGACAAGTATTAGAGAACTCACACAGGCTCATGTAACAGCTCACTTTACACAAGGCAGACATAACCTTACATAAAACAGAGCAGAGAAGCATGTTCCTTGAATGAAAGTGAACACACAAGTGAAAGGAGATTCATTTTGGACAAGTAATAGAAAACTCACACATGCTCATGTAATATCTTACTTTACACAAAGCAGCCATAACATTATTTAATTCTAAGAGGAGAATCATGTTCCTTGAATGAAACTGAACACACAAGTAAAAGGAGATTCATTTGGACAAGTAATAGAAATTCATTTTGGACAAGTAAAGATTAATATTGGACAAGTAATAGAAAACTCACACAGGTTCATGTAGCAGCTCACTTTACTCAAAGCAGACATAACCTTACTTATAACTGAGCAGAGAATCATGTTCCTTGAATGAAAATGAACACACAAGTTAAAGGAGATTCATTTTGGACAAGTAATAGAAATTCATTTTCGACAAGTAAAGAAAATAGAGAAATAGAAATTCATATTGGACAAGTATTTGAGAACTCACACAGGCTCATGTAACAGCTCACTTTACACAAAGCATACATAACCATACGTAACATTACGCAGAGATTCATGTTCCTTGTAGTAAACTGCACATACATGTAAAATGTGATTCATTTTGGACAAGTAATAGAAGACTCACACAGATTCATGTAGCAGCTCACTTTACACAAGGCAGACATAACTTTACTTAAAACTGAGCACAGAATCATTTTCCTTGAATGAAAATGAACACACAAGTAAAAGGAGATTCATTTGGGACAAGTAATAGAAATTCATTTTGGACAAGTAAAGACTAATATTGGACAAGTAATAGAAAACTCACACAGGCTCATGTAACAGCTCACTTTACACAAAGCAGACATAACCATACGTAAAATTAAGCAGAGATTCATGTTCCTTGAAGTAAACTGCACATACATGTAAAAGGAGATTCATTTTGGACAAGTAAAGATTAATATTGGACAAGTAATAGAAAACTCACACAGGTTCATGTAACAGCTCACTTTACTCAAAGCAGACATAACCTTACTTATAACTGAGCAGAGAATCATGTTCCTTGAATGAAAATGAACACACAAGTTAAAGGAGATTCATTTTGGACAAGTAATAGAAATTCATTTTGGACAAGTAAAGATTAATATTGGACAAGTAATAGAAAACTCACACAGGCTCATGTAACAGCTCACTTTACACAAAGCAGCTATAACTTTACTTAAAACTGAGCAGAGAAGCATGTTCCTTGAATGAAAATGAACACACAAGTTATAGGAGATTCATTTTGGACAAGTATTAGAAAACTCACACAGGCTCATGTAACAGCTCTCTTTACACAAAGCATACATAACCATACGTAACATTAAGCAGAGATTCATGTTCCTTGAAGTAAACTGCACATACATGTAAAAGGAGATTCATTTTGGACAAGTATTAGAGAACTCACACCGGCTTACTTTAAACTGAGCAGAGAATCATGTTCCTTGAATGAAAATGAACACACAAGTAAAAGGAGATTCATTTGGGACATGTAATAGAAATTCATTTTGGACAAGTAAAGACTAATATTGGAAAGTATTAGAGAACTCACACAGGCTCATGCAACAGCTCACTTTACACAAAGCAGCTATAACTTTACTTAAAACTGAGCAGAGAAGCATGTTCCTTGAATGAAAATGAACACACAAGTTAAAGGAGATTCATTTGGACAAGTAATAGAAATTCATTTTGGACAAGTAAAGACTAATATTGGACAAGTATTAGAGAACTCACACAGGCTCATGTAACAGCTCACTTTACACAAAGCAGCTATAACTTTACTTAAAACTGAGCAGAGAAGCATGTTCCTTGAATGAAAATGAACACACAAGTGAAAGGAGATTCATTTTGGACAAGTAATAGAAAACTCACACATGCTCATGTAATATCTTACTTTACACAAAGCAGCCATAACATTATTTAATTCTAAGAGGAGAATCATGTTCCTTGAATGAAACTGAACACACAAGTAAAAGGAGATTCATTTGGACAAGTAATAGAAATTCATTTTGGACAAGTAAAGATTAATATTGGACAAGTAATAGAGAACTCACACAGGTTCATGTAGCAGCTCACTTTACTCAAAGCAGACATAACCTTACTTATAACTGAGCAGAGAATCATGTTCCTTGAATGAAAATGAACACACAAGTTAAAGGAGATTCATTTTGGACAAGTAATAGAAATTCATTTTGGACAAGTAAAGACTAATATTGGACAAGTATTTGAGAACTCACACAGGCTCATGTAACAGCTCACTTTACACAAAGCATACATAACCATACGTAACATTAAGCAGAGATTCATGTTCCTTGTAGTAAACTGCACATACATGTAAAATGTGATTCATTTTGGACAAGTAATAGAAGACTCACACAGATTCATGTAGCAGCTCACTTTACACAAGGCAGACATAACCTTACTTAAGACTTAGCACAGAATCATTTTCCTTGAATGAAAATGAACACACAAGTAAAAGGAGATTCATTTGGGACAAGTAATAGAAATTCATTTTGGACAAGTAAAGACTAATATTGGACAAGTATTAGAGAACTCACACAGGCTCATGTAACAGCTCACTTTACACAAAGCAGACATAACATTACTTAAAATTAAGTACAGATTCTTGTTCCTTGAAGTACACTGCACATACATGTAAAAGGAGATTCATTTTGGACAAGTAATAGAGGACTCACACAGATTCATGTAGCAGCTCACTTTACACAAGGCAGACATAACCTTACTCAAAACTGAGCAGAGAATCATGTTCCTTGAATGAAAATGAACACACAAGTAAAAGGAGATTCATTTGGGACAAGTAATAGAAATTCATTTTGGACAAGTAAAGACTAATATTGGACAAGTATTAGAGAACTTACACAGGCTCATGTAACAGCTCACTTTACACAAAGCAGACATAACCATACGTAAAATTAAGCAGAGATTCATGTTCCTTGAAGTAAACTGCACATACATGTAAAAGGAGATTTATTTTGGACAAGTAAAGATTAATATTGGACAAGTAATAGAAAACTCACACAGGTTCATGTAGCAGCTCACTTTACTCAAAGCAGACATAACCTTACTTATAACTTACGTAAAATTAAGCAGAGATTCATGTTCCTTGAAGTAAACTGCACATACATGTAAAAGGAGATTCATTTTGGACAAGTATTAGAGAACTCACACAGGCTCATGTAACAGCTCACTTTACACAAAGCAGCTATAACTTTACTTAAAACTGAGCAGAGAAGCATGTTCCTTGAATGAAAGTGAACACACAAGTTAAAGGAGATTCATTTTGGACAAGTAATAGCAAACTCACACATGCTCATGTAATATCTTACTTTACACAAAGCAGCCATAACATTATTTAATTCTAAGCAGAGAATCATGTTCCTTGAATGAAACTGAACACACAAGTAAAAGGAGATTAATTTGGACAAGTAATAGAAATTCATTTTGGACAAGTAAAGACTAGTATTGGACAAGTAATTGAAAACTCACACAGGCTGATGTAACAGCTCACTTTACACAAAGCAGACATAACATTACTTAAAATTAAGCACAGATTCTTGTTCCTTGAAGTAAACTGCACATATATGTAAAAGGAGATTCATTTTGGACAAGTAATAGAGGACACACAGATTCATGTACCAGCTCACTTTACACAAGGCAGACATAACCTTACTCAAAACTGAGCAGAGAATCATGTTCCTTGAATGAAAATGAACACACAAGTAAAAGTAGATTCATTTGGGACAAGTAATAGAAATTCATTTTGGACAAGTAAAAACTAATATTGGACAAGTATTAGAGAACTCACACAGGCTCATGTAACAGCTCACTTTACACAAAGCAGACATAACCATACGTAAAATTAAGCAGAGATTCATGTTCCTTGAAGTAAACTGCACATACATGTAAAAGGAGATTAATTTTGGACAAGTAATAGAGGACTCACACAGGTTCATGTAGCAGCTCACTTTACACAAGGACATAACCTTACTTAAAACAAGTAAAAGGAGATTCAATTGGACAAGTAATAGAAATAAATTTTGGACAAGTAAAGACTAATATTGGACAAGTAATAGAAAACTCACACAGGCTCATGTAACAGCTCACTTTACACAAAGCAGTCATAACCATACTTAAAATTAAGCAGAGATTCTTGTTCCTTGAAGTAAACGGCACATACATGTAAAAGGAGATTCACTTTGGACAAGTATTAGAGAACTCACACAGGCTCATGTAACAGCTCACTTTACACAAGGCAGACATAACCTTACATAAAACTGAGCAGAGAAGCATGTTCCTTGAATGAAAGTGAACACACAAGTTAAAGGAGATTCATTTTGGACAAGTAATAGAAAACTCACACATGCTCATTTAATATCTTACTTTACACAAAGCAGCCATAACATTATTTAATTCTAAGCAGAGAATCATGTTCCTTGAATGAAACTGAACACACAAGTAAAAGGAGATTCATTTGGACAAGTAATAGAAATTCATTTTGGACAAGTAAAGACTAATATTGGACAAGTAATAGAAAACTCACACAGGCTCATGTAACAGCTCACTTTACACAAAGCAGACATAACATTACTTAAAATTAAGTACAGATTCTTGTTCCTTGAAGTACACTGCACATACATGTAAAAGGAGATTCATTTTGGACAAGTAATAGAGGACTCACACAGATTCATGTAGCAGCTCACTTTACACAAGGCAGACATAACCTTACTCAAAACTGAGCAGAGAATCATGTTCCTTGAATGAAAATGAACACACAAGTAAAAGGAGATTCATTTGGGACAAGTAATAGAAATTCATTTTGGACAAGTAAAGACTAATATTGGACAAGTATTAGAGAACTCACACAGGCTCATGTAACAGCTCACTTTACACAAAGCAGACATAACCATACGTAAAATTAAGCAGAGATTCATGTTCCTTGAAGTAAACTGCACATACATGTAAAAGGAGATTCATTTTGGACAAGTAAAGATTAATATTGGACAAGTAATAGAAAACTCACACAGGTTCATGTAGCAGCTCACTTTACTCAAAGCAGACATAACCTTACTTATAACTTACGTAAAATTAAGCAGAGATTCATGTTCCTTGAAGTAAACTGCACATACATGTAAAAGGAGATTCATTTTGGACAAGTATTAGAGAACTCACACAGGCCCATGTAACAGCTCACTTTACACAAGGCAGACATAACCTTACATAAAACAGAGCAGAGAAGCATGTTCCTTGAATGAAAGTGAACACACAAGTGAAAGGAGATTCATTTTGGACAAGTAATAGAAAACTCACACATGCTCATGTAATATCTTACTTTACACAAAGCAGCTATAACATTATTTAATTCTAAGCAGAGAATCATGTTCCTTGAATGAAACTGAACACACAAGTAAAAGGAGATTCATTTGGACAAGTAATAGAAATTCATTTTGGACAAGTAAAGATTAATATTGGACAAGTAATAGAAAACTCACACAGGTTCATGTAGCAGCTCACTTTACTCAAAGCAGACATAACCTTACTTATAACTGAGCAGAGAATCATGTTCCTTGAATGAAAATGAACACACAAGTTAAAGGAGATTCATTTTGGACAAGTAATAGAAATTCATTTTGGACAAGTAAAGAAAATAGAGAAATAGAAATTCATATTGGACAAGTATTTGAGAACTCACACAGGCTCATGTAACAGCTCACTTTACACAAAGCATACATAACCATACGTAACATTAAGCAGAGATTCATGTTCCTTGTAGTAAACTGCACATACATGTAAAATGTGATTCATTTTGGACAAGTAATAGAAGACTCACACAGATTCATGTAGCAGCTCACTTTACACAAAGCAGCTATGACAGAACCATCTGTCTGCTGGATTTTTGCCCGTTCGTCTGTTTGTCCCCGTTCGTATGAATGGCTGGTTTCTATAGCCCAGCCATTCGAATGACTCTTTTTCCCGAACAAAACCGCCGAACGAACGGCCACCCAAGTGAGGTGCTGCAGGTTAACGAAGTGATCACCATTATAACGTTGTGGTTAACCGCAGACACTTCTCAATTAAACCGAACTCAGGGTGGTCGTCGTTCGTATGTCGACCACGAGGCAGCGGCCATTTTTAATCATGCGAACGCTCAGCGGTGTTTGGCTCTATTTCCATGGAACGGAAAACTTTACTTAAAACTGAGCAGAGAAGCATGTTCCTTGAATGAAAATGAACACACAAGTTAAAGGAGATTCATTTTGGACAAGTAATAGTTGACTCACACAGATTCATGTAGCAGCTCACTTTACACAAGGCAGACATAACCTGAGCAGAGAATCATGTTCCTTGAATGAAAATGAACACACAAGTAAAAGGAGATTCATTTGGGACAAGTAATAGAAATTCATTTTGGACAAGTAAAGACTAATATTGGACAAGTATTTGAGAACTCACACAGGCTCATGTAACAGCTCACTTTACACAAAGCATACATAACCATACGTAACATTAAGCAGAGATTCATGTTCCTTGTAGTAAACTGCACATACATGTAAAATGTGATTCATTTTGGACAAGTAATAGAAGACTCACACAGATTCATGTAGCAGCTCACTTTACACAAGGCAGACATAACTTTACTTAAAACTGAGCACAGAATCATGTTCCTTGAATGAAAATGAACACACAAGTAAAAGGAGATTCATTTGGGACAAGTAATAGAAATTCATTTTGGACAAGTAAAGACTAATATTGGACAAGTATTAGAGAACTCACACAGGCTCATGTAACAACTCACTTTACACAAAGCAGCTATAACTTTACTTAAAACTGAGCAGAGAAGCATGTTCCTTGAATGAAAATGAACACACAAGTTAAAGGAGATTCATTTTGGACAAGTAATAGAAATTCATTTTGGACAAGTAAAGATTAATATTGGACAAGTAATAGAAAACTCACACAGGCTCATGTAACAGCTCACTTTACACAAAGCAGACATAACATTACTTAAAATTAAGCACAGGTTCTTGTTCGTTGAAGTAAACTGCACATACATGTAAAAGGAGATTCATTTTGGACAAGTAATAGTTGACTCACACAGATTCATGTAGCAGCTCACTTTACACAAGGCAGACATAACCTGAGCAGAGAATCATGTTCCTTGAATGAAAATGAACACACAAGTAACAGGAGATTCATTTGGGACAAGTAATAGAAATTCATTTTGGACAAGTAAAGACTAATATTGGACAAGTATTAGAGAACTCACACAGGCTCATGTAACAGCTCACTTTACACAAAGCAGACATAACCATACGTAAAATTAAGCAGAGATTCATGTTCCTTGAAGTAAACTGCACATACATGTAAAAGGAGATTCATTTTGGACAAGTAATAGAGGACTCACACAGATTCATGTAGCAGCTCACTTTACACAAGGCAGACATAACCTTACTTAAAACTGAGCAGAGAATCATGTTCCTTGAATGAAATTGAACACACAAGTTAATGAGATTCATTTTGGACAAGTAATAGAAAACTCACACATGCTCATGTAATATCTTACTTTACACAAAGCAGCCATAACATTATTTAATTCTAAGCAGAGAATCATGTTCCTTGAATGAAACTGAACACACAAATAAAAGGAGATTCATTTGGACAAGTAATAGAACTTAATTTTGGACAAGTAAAGACTAATATTGGACAAGTAATAGAAAACTCACACAGGCTCATGTAACAGCTCACTTTACACAAAGCAGACATAACATTACTTAAAATTAAGTACAGATTCTTGTTCCTTGAAGTACACTGCACATACATGTAAAAGGAGATTCAATTTGGACAATGTGACAGAACCATCTGTCTGCTGGATTTTTGCCCGTTCGTCTGTTTTTCCCCGTTCGTATGAATGGCTGGTTTCTATAGCCCAGCCATTCGAATGACTCTTTTTCCCGAACAAAACCGCCGAACGAACGGCCACCCAAGTGAGGAGTGTGCTGCAGGTTAACGAAGTGATCACCATTATAACGTTGTGGTTAACCGCAGACACTTCTCAATTAAACTGAACTCAGGGTGGTCGTCGTTCGTATGTCGACCACGAGGCAGCGGCCATTTTAAATCATGCGAACGCTCAGCGGTGTTTGGCTCTATTTCCATGGAACGGAAAACGGACACTTTTTCTGTCGAACACCGCTGAAACAAGGGAACGCCTGGCTGACTCCACGAAAACATGCGAACACCGGCCGTTCGGGAGATTGAGAGCATACAAAAGACTTAACCCAGATAGCCCTCCCATGGAGTCATTCGCATACCGAAAGACTGTAAGAACTTTGACTCCATGGCGATTGAACTATGTGTGTGGGATCTGAGCGCTATTCGCTAATAATATGCACTCAGACCCAGGCTATCTGGGGACATGTAATACGAATGGGAAATGTTCAGTTTTCATGTAGTTATGCATTTTTGTGTCTTTTATTATTTCCTGTTTAAGATGGCGACTGTCCTTGTCCTGGAGTTAATTGAGTTACTTGGTAATTAACTCCAGGACAGAGGGGAGGGAATCAGAATGCACTGTGGGTAAAATATGTGACTGTGTGTCAGAAATGTCCTTCTATCTGTCTGTACTTTAAGTCTTCCATTTGGTCCCCTAGGGGAGTGTCCACCAGGTGGGAGACCTGCATAAATACGGGCAGGTAGCCCACAGTAAACCAGATCTTATTTGACCCTCAATGCGGAGCTTCTGTCTCGTTATTGGGGGGATTTCTTCTTCACGTTTAGAGACTGCTGGATGGAACGAAAGCCGCTTTGGGGATATTATTGTTCGACGGTTCCTAGCAGTTCGTATATTGCCGTTCGGGAGTTTGGAGCCGTTCGTGGATTTCGATCGGGAGATTGCCGCTTCCCCTGCATTTGGTTCGTGGGTTACAGAGTAAGCGAACAGAGACTGTACTGCAGCCGGGGAAGGTTTACTAAACGGCGGTTTGGCTTAAAGACACGGGAGGTGTCTTAACAATTGGTGGCAGCGGTGGGATGAATCCTACAGCATTGGAGGTCAGCTACGAGACATGCAGTACGAGGAATTAAGGCGTGCTACACTTAAGGACATATTGGAACGCCGAGGAAGGTCAGCAAGCAATTTAAAGAAACGGGAGATTATTGCTTTGCTAATGGAGATGGATGCAGCAACGGGAATGGAAAGAGTCAACGTGCCCAGTACCTTGGATTTAACACCCGAGGAAATACGATTCAACCGGGCAGTACAAATAAGGCTGGCACATTTTGGCCCCAACCCCTCAGCTGACATCGTGGTTCGTGTGCAGGCAGCAGTTGCAACACAACAGGCAGCCCGGGAAAGAGGAGCTGCAGCAGCAGAGGTACCGTATGACAATAATGTGGTTGCTAGAAAAAAGGTACCTTTTGCTGCGTTTAAAAATTTTGTGGAAACAGAGGGAGAGATTGATGGATTTTTGGCAGACTTTGAGAGGCAGTGTGCGCTACATCAGGTACCTGCAGATGAATGGGTCACCATCCTCTCTGGGAAATTATCTGGCCGGGCTAGTGAAGCTTTTCGGGCCATCCCAGAGGAGGAGATCACCAGCTATCGGGCTGTGAAAGAGGCGCTCCTAGCCAGGTATGCAGTAACCCCAGAGGCGTACAGGCGGAGGTTTAGAGAAACCAACAAGCTGGTTGGGGACTCTTATGTGGAATGGGCCTGCAGAGTCCATCGTACCGCAGCCCACTGGATGGCTGGATGCCAAGCGGTAACTGGGGAGGAGGTGTTACAAGTGTTCCTGCTGGAGCACTGCTTTGATAGACTACCTGCTGGGGTCCGGGAATGGGTCAGAGACAGAAAACCTACCCTACCCGAGGCTGCCCGTCTGGCAGACGAATACACGGATGCCCGCAAGTTGGATGGTACAGCTGCTAAAGCCCCTGCCAGACTGGAGTATCGACCAGCAGTAACACCCGCTCCTGCAGTCTACCAACCCCCAGTACACCGTACCCCAGCTGCACCACCAGCTAACAATTATATGCAACCAGCCCGATTTAATGCCCGGGAGTACTCCCAACCCATCCGGTGCTATGGGTGCAAGCAGTTGGGGCACAAGCGTCCTGAGTGCCCCCTGAACAGTGCCAACCAGGCTCAGTCCTGGAGGAGACCAGTTAACGGAAACCAGCGCCCACCTCAGCCTGCTGCTCACTGCCTAGAGCAGGAGGAATTTTGGGGCATTCTGCACGAGGCAGACCCAGTGCAAGCAGCTCACCAGGATAATCGCCAGCAACATCGGCAAACTGTGAAGCTAAATGGCAGAGTGGTGAATGGGCTGAGAGACACAGGAGCCACGATGACACTGCTCCAAAAGAACTTGGTCTCAGAGCATCAACACACTGGAGACACTGTGGCAGTAAGGGTAGCAGGGGGTGCCGTGTTTCGCTTACCTGTTGCCCGAGTACATTTGGATTGGGGAGTGGGCGCTAGGCATGTGGATGTGGGGGTGATGAAGGACTTGCCCGCAGATGTTCTTTTGGGAAACGATTTGGCCCCTTTGGTTTCAGCCTATGCTCCGATGGGCCCTGCAGACGTGAACCCAGTGACCACCCGTGCCCAGACCCGTGCTGCCGGAACCAGCCCACTTGCTGACGAGACCCAGGTAAGATCTCCTTCCCCGACTGATACCCCAGATCAGGTCCCCTTAAGCTGGGATTCCCCAGAGGAGTTTGGGAGGGAAACCCGGGCGGATCCGACCCTCCAAAGATACAAGGACAGGGCAGAGGCTGGGGAGGAAGGAATAGATGGGGAACGGTATGAGTGGGTGGGGGACAGGTTATATAGGATCCCTAAACCTTCCCAGAAGAGTGTTGCCTCTCCGCCGAATCGCCAGTTAGTGGTACCTGCAAAGTACCGGCAGGAGATTCTGCGGATAGGGCATGATGTTCCTTTAGCTGGACATCTAGGGTCCCGCCGCACAGCCTATAGGATTTCACAGAACTTCTTTTGGCCAAACTTTAACCAGGCTGTGCGGATGTACTGCAGCACGTGTGACACATGTCAACGGGTAGGAAAGCGGGGGGACCACCCTAAGGCTAGGCTATTATCGATGCCTATTATAGGGGAGCCCTTTGCCCGCATAGCCGTTGACATTGTGGGTCCACTGGCCAGGGCTAGTCCATCCGGTAAGAAGTATGTTCTTACCGTGGTGGACTATGCCACCCGCTATCCAGAGGCAGTAGCGCTGTCTAACATAGAGGCAGAGGCGGTTGCTGATGCCCTGGTTAGAATTTTTACTAGGGTCGGGTTCCCTAAGGAGATCCTCTCCGACCAGGGAACCCAATTCACCGCTGTGCTCACCCAGCAACTGTGGAAGGTGTGCGGCATTAAGCCGTTACTTAGCTCACCCTACCACCCACAGACTAACGGTCTCTGCGAGCGCTTTAACGGTACCCTCAAACAGATGCTGAGGACCTTTACAGACACTTGCAGAGACTGGGAGAGATTCCTGCCTCATCTATTATTTTCTTATAGAGAGGTGCCCCAGGAATCTACTGGGTTCTCCCCCTTTGAGCTGCTGTATGGGAGAAGGGTCCGCGGACCCCTAGATCTCATTAGAGGCCACTGGGAGGGGGAGACGGAGCAGGAAGGGACCCCCATAGTGCCATATGTTCTGGAACTCCGGGACCGCATGGAGAAACTGTCCCTGATGGTAAGGGAGAATCTCCAGGCGGCCCAGGGGAGACAGAAGAGATGGTACGATCAGGGTGCCCGACAGCGGGTCTTCCAGGTTGGGCAAAAGGTATTGGTGCTTAAACCTGTGAAGGCCAACAAGATGCAAGCATCTTGGCAGGGCCCGTACAAGGTAGTGGCGCAGATCTGCGACACTACTTACTTGATAGCCAGCTGTGCAGATGAGAGGATCCAGCGGTCCTTTCATGTGAACATGCTGAAAGAGTACCAGGAGAGACCTGAGAATATTGCAGCAGTGTGTGCCCCAGCTGCAGATGATTCTGAGAATTTACCCCTTCCAGATCTATTAGAAAGGGATTCCCAGACTGACCTTACTACCTTGGTACAGCTAGGGGACCGGTTGAACCCCACAGAAAGGGTACAGGCGCAGCAGTTGTTATGGGAGAAGCAGGCGACGTTCTCCCAGGAACCAGGTTATACCACCCTAGCTGTGCATAAGGTAGAGACCCCTGGACAGACCCCGTTACGACAGCCCCCCTACCGTATCCCTGAAGCAGTCCGTGAAGGAATGCGGAAGGAGATACAGGAGATGACCCACTTGGGGTTATCGAGCACTCCGACAGCCCTTGGGCCTCGCCTGTAGTCCTGGTGCCCAAGAAAGATGGGACCACCCGGTTCTGTGTGGACTACAGGCGACTCAACGAGCGGACCACCACTGACGCCTACCCAATGCCCCGGGTAGACGAATTACTAGATCGTATTGCCAGGGGGCGATATCTGACCACCATAGACCTGTGTAAGGGCTACTGGCAGATCCCCCTGGCCGAGGATGCTATCCCCAAGTCGGCATTTGTCACCCCATTTGGCCTGTACCAATTTAAGGTCATGCCTTTTGGGATGAAAAATGCACCGGCTACCTTCCAACGGATGGTGGATAGACTCCTGGATGGCTTCCAAGAATTTGCCTGTGCATACTTGGACGACATTGCGATCTACAGTGGGTCCTGGGAGGAACACCTGGTACATGTAGGGGTAGTGCTGGATAAGATTAGGGCCGCTGGCCTGACGTTGAAGCCAGAAAAGTGTCATCTAGGTATGGCTGAAGTGCAGTACCTGGGTCACAGAGTGGGGTGTGGGAGCCAGAGACCGGAGCCAGCCAAGGTAGAGGCAGTGGCTAACTGGCCCACACCTACTACTAAGACCCAGGTATTGGCCTTCTTGGGGACGGCAGGGTACTACAGACGTTTTGTCCCTGACTACAGCGCTATCGCTAAGCCCCTGACAGACCTGACGAAGAAGAACTTGCCTAAGCAGGTCCTGTGGTCTCCGGCTTGTGAAGCTGCGTTCCAGGCACTGAAGCAGGCTCTTGTGAATGCCCCTGTCTTGGCTGCCCCAGTCCCTAACAAACGCTTTCTCGTCCATACAGATGCTTCCATGTATGGACTGGGGGCTGTGCTGAGCCAAGTCGGGGAAGATGGAGGAGAGCACCCTGTCGCATATCTCAGCAGAAAGTTGTTACCCAGAGAAGTGAGTTATGCGGCAGTGGAGAAGGAATGCTTGGCCTTGGTCTGGGCATTGAAAAAGTTAAGCCCCTATTTGTATGGGCAAGAGTTTTCCCTTGTGACTGATCACAACCCACTCGTTTGGCTTAACCGGGTCTCAGGAGACAATGGGAGACTGCTGAGATGGAGCTTGGCACTACAGCCCTACAATTTTACCATCAGCTACAGACCCGGTAAGCTGAACGGAAATGCAGATGGGTTGTCACGACAAACAGACGTTTCCATCACCTCGTAGTCCGGTCATCCCCAAGTTGACCCGCCACAGGGTCAAGCCGGGTCTGCCGGAGTGTCCCACAAGGAGGGAGCCGTGTGACAGAACCATCTGTCTGCTGGATTTTTGCCCGTTCGTCTGTTTGTCCCCGTTCGTATGAATGGCTGGTTTCTATAGCCCAGCCATTCGAATGACTCTTTTTCCCGAACAAAACCGCCGAACGAACGGCCACCCAAGTGAGGAGTGTGCTGCAGGTTAACGAAGTGATCACCATTATAACGTTGTGGTTAACCGCAGACACTTCTCAATTAAACCGAACTCAGGGTGGTCGTCGTTCGTATGTCGACCACGAGGCAGCGGCCATTTTAAATCATGCGAACGCTCAGCGGTGTTTGGCTCTATTTCTATGGAACGGAAAACGGACACTTTTTCTGTCGAACACCGCTGAAACAAGGGAACGCCTGGCTGCCTCCACGAAAGCATGCGAACATCGGCCGTTCGGGAGATTGAGAACATACAAAAGACTTAACCCAGATAGCCCACCCATGGAGTCATTCGTGTACCGAAGGACTGTAAGAACTTTGACTCCATGGCGATTGAACTATGTGTGTGGGATCTGAGCGCTATTCGCCAATAATATGCACTCAGACCCAGGCTATCTGGGGACATGTAATACGAATGGGAAATGTTCAGTTTTCATGTAGTTATGCATTTTTGTGTCTTTTATTATTTCATGTTTAAGATGGCGACTGTCCTTGTCCTGGAGTTAATTGAGTTACTTGGTAATTAACTCCAGGACAGAGGGGAGGGAATCAGAATGCACTGTGGGTAAAATATGTGACTGTGTGTCTGAAATGTCCTTCCAGCTGTCTGTAATTTAAGTCTTCCATTTGGTCCCCTAGGGGAGTGTCCACCAGGTGGGAGACCTGCATAAATACGGGCAGGTAGCCCACAGTAAAACCAGATCTTATTTGACCCTCAATGCGGAGCTTCTGTCTCGTTATTGGGGGGATTTCTTCTTCACGTTTAGAGACTGCTGGATGGAACGAAAGCCGCTTTGGGGATATTATTGTTCGACGGTTCCTAGCAGTTCGTATATTGCCGTTCGGGAGTTTGGAGCCGTTCGTGGATTTCGATCGGGAGATTGCCGCTTCCCCTGCATTTGGTTCGTGGGTTACAGAGTAAGCGAACAGAGACTGTACTGCAGCCGGGGAAGGTTTACTAAACGGCGGTTTGGCTTAAAGACACGGGAGGTGTCTTAACAGGAACATTAACTAAACAGGGGCAGGACAGGACTGTACATGGACTGGGATACAAAATAAAGCAAGACAAGACAAGATATAATAGGCAAAACCAGAGGAGACATAACTAAGCACTATATATGAAATGTATGGGGATTTAGTCACATTATATGATCATACATTGCATAAGCCTGCCACAACGCCAATGTACCCCATATCTGGCAGATCCTACACTGCCTAATGTTCGCTAAAAGAACCATACTAAACCACAATAGCACTTACCTGCAAGAAAAGGCAGAGACTTGAAACACTGCTGCAGGTCCAGGCTGAAACAAAAAGAATGTTGGAAAACAAACGGGTGTAGCAACATAAAACAAACATATAAATTAATCCAGGAGACTGGGAATTCCAGGGACGGAATAATGGAATGAACCCAGAAAACCCAGCATAAGGAAAACCAGACATAGAATAGAAAACCAGAAAACCATGAAAAACTAAACAACAATTGTAAAAAGAGTACTGGATACCAGAAGCCATGGTCAGACATCAGAACAGAGCAGAGCAGATCCTGACAATGTCTCTTGTTCTAGATCTGATTCAACGTCAAATTGTCTAGACAAGGCATCAGCTTTAATGTTCTTAGAACCGGGTCTGAAGGTGATAATGAAGTTAAAACGAGACAAAAATAATGACCATGTAGCTTGTCTAGAAGACAGTCATTTGGCATCGCCAATATATGGCAGGTTCTTGTGATCAGTAATAATCAGAATTGGATCCTTGGAACCCTCAAAAAGATGTCGCCATTCCTTAAGCGCTAGTATGATGGCTAACAGTTCTCTATTACCAATGTCATAGTTATGCTCGGCAGGAGACAACTTTCTGGAGAAGTAACCACAAGGATGCAAAGGGACATCCTGACTCTCTCTCTGAGAAAGAACAGCCCCAATCCCTGTCTAGGAGGCATCAACCTCCAGTAGGAAAGATTTACTAGTGTCAAGATGTCTTAATATATCAGCAGATGCAAATATTTGTTTAAGAAGCTCAAAAGCCTCTTTAGCTTCTTTAGGCCATATAGTACAATTAGCCCCCCCGTGCTTGTCATATTGGTGATGGGGGCTATTACCGAAGAGAAACCTTTGATGAATCTCCTGTAATAGTTAGAGAAACCAATAAACCTCTGTATGGCTTTTAACACACTGGGTAATGGCCATTGTAGAACGGCCTCTAGTTTGCGAGGTTCCATTTGGAAACCAGAGGCAGAAATATTATACCCCAAAAACTGAACCTCATGTTGATCAAATATGCATTTCTCAAGTTTACAATAAAGACCATTTTTAAGCAAAGTTTGTAAAACTTGTTTGACATGATCATGATGAGTTTGGATGTCGGGGGAATAAATAAGGATACCATCCAGGTATACAAGCACAAAAGAGTAAATATAGTCTCTGAGTACATCATTAATGAAGTCTTGAAATACGGCCGGAGCATTACATAACCCGAAGGGCATAACAAGATATTCCGTGTTAAATGCCGTCTTCCATTCATGATCCTCCCTAATTCTCATCAAATTGCATGTACTCCTAAGGTCAAGCTTAGTGAAGATCTTAGCACCCTGGAGTCTATCAAACAATTCGGATATAAGGGGAATGGTATAGGCATTTTTTATAGTAATCTTGTTTAATGCCCTGTAGTCTATGCAAGGTCGTAATTCTCCATCTTTCTTAGCTACAAAAAAAAGAACCCTGCACCAGCAGGCGAGGATGATTTACGTATATGGCCCTAACTTAAAGATTCCTTGATGTACTCATCCATGATTTTACTTTCTTGTGGGGATAAGGCATATACTGGTCATTTAGGAGGCATAGCCCTGGGCAACAGATCAATGGAGCAATCGCATAACTTGTGTGGAGGAAGAACATCAGTCTGGCTTTTGCTAAATGCCTCCCTAACCTCCCAATACTGTATGGGAATTTCGGGAGCTGGAGACGTAGCAGCGGGTAAAGCAATGATGCCCACTTTTTTAGAAATGGGTAACATGCAGCTTTCCTGACAGTCACTACCCCATTCCAGTATTTCTCCTCTAGTCCAGTTAATATGCGGGTTATGCTTGGTGAGCCAAGGGAACCCTAATACGATGGGACAAGAAGGGGAAGCGAGTATCTGGAAAGTAATGTCTTCCTTATGCAAAACTCCTATCATAATGCAAATAGGCAAGGTCTCATGGGTAATCAATGGTTGAGATAGAGGTCTCCCATCAACAGCCTCAACAGCTAGAAGTGAGGATCTCTCCTTGACTGGTATAATGTATTTCTTAACAAAATATAAATCAATAAGGTTACCAGCCCCACCTGAGTCAACCAGGGCTTTGCATGAAAAGTTCTCCTCATTGCAAAAGGCGGAAATGTCAAGGAGAAATCTGCTTCGGGAATTACTAGAGGACGTATCCATTACACCTAAGACCTGTCCCCTTTAGGTTCTTAGGTGCGGAAGTTTTCCGGACGTATAAGACAAGCATCTCTCATATGCCCATTCTTGCCACAATATAAGCACAGACCCTCTCTTCTCCTATACTCACTGCCTCAGACAGTCCTGTAACCCCTAACTGCATAGGTTCGGGTTCAGACAGCAGCGAGAGTTCAGGCACAACAGGTTTGGTGAATCGAGATGCTAGTGACATGGTCAAACGTCTAGTTCTGTTTCTAGTAATTTCCCTGGTCCTGAGTCTATTATCGATCTGCATCACATACGTAATAAAGTCATTTAAGCAAAAAAAGAAAAACCAAAAAGGGTACTAAATAAAATAAATAGAAAAAGGCTGTATATAACCAAACACCCAATAGGTGAATAATAGGAATATTATACAACCTGAGACAACAATGCAACTTATTCTGTAAAATAAATAAAAAAATATATGGTGTAGTATGTAAGATATAGATATCAGAGTGAGGGTGGTAGAGAACTCACTAGATGGATATGTATTCACGCATTTCTCCCATATATAAGGTCAGGATGGTAGATGGATTCTCTTCAGATAAGGTCTTCTTAATGGCTCAGAGTAACAAAAAGAAGAAAAATATAGTGCAGATGGTACTAAAATGTAACACATTTATTACACAACATTGCACTTACAAGATTTCAGATAAAATCAGGCATATCACCATAACCAGCGTGGTATCCAGACTTCAAAGGCTAGCAGGAAGCTCCAGAGTTCCACAGATGGGGTGGTAGATATTCAATTAAATATACAAATAAAATATGATTTTAAAATAAAACAAACAAAGAAAATATTCACATGTCCTACGCGTTTCATCCATTGGGACTTCCTCAGCGATCGAAGTAAATAAAGTCATTTAACCCCTTAGGTAGGTCTTTGGCAGCAATTTCATCAAGTATAACTTCGGATAATCCTTTTTTAAAAGCAGTGATTAATCCGTTGTTAGTCCAGTCTACCTCAGATGCCAAGGTGCGAAATTCTATTGCATAATCCGAGATAGACCGGTTCCCTTGTTTGATATGCATTAGGGCAGTGGAGGCGTCTTCCTCTCTGCCTAATGGTTCAAACGTTAGTTTGAATTCTGCCAGGAATTCCTGGTAACAATTAGCGATACTCCTATTACTTTCCCACAATGGATTAGCCCAGGTTAAGGCCTTAGCTTTAAGTTGGTTGATCAGATACCCAATCTTAGCTCTATCTGAAGGAAATTAACCAGGTGATGCCTCAAAGTGGTACTCAATCTGATTGAGAAATCCCCTACATTCCTGGATATTACCAGAAAAATGCGGGGGAGGAGATAAGGTGCCTTATATACATTAGGCAGTGGTGACATAATTGGAGAAGCCTCAGGTTGTAAACGCATAATCAGACCTTCGAATGGCCGGACTTAACGTCTCCAAGAATAGTCAAAATACTTGCTGAGGTCAGGGACACAGAATCAGACACAAAGATGAGGGAAAGCCAAAAGTCAAGGATACCAAATATCAGGGAAGTCAAAGCAAAGCCAAAGTCAAATACCAGAAAATCAAGATCAGGAACGCACTCTCGGATAACCATAGGCATGAAACCACGACAGGGCACTGAGCAAGAGGAGAGTTAGGGGGGCGTGTCTTGGCCACCATCTTAGATGGCCATGTTTTAGAGAGGCTCCTGGACAAGGGGGTCAATTTTGTTCCAAAAGTGCCAATTTTAATTTCAATGGACCAGCTCTGACTGATGCTA
Organism: Pelobates cultripes; assembly: GCA_933207985.1. Classification (NCBI taxonomy): domain Eukaryota; kingdom Metazoa; phylum Chordata; class Amphibia; order Anura; family Pelobatidae; genus Pelobates; species Pelobates cultripes. Next base: position 126,609,041 of record OW240922.1, on the reverse strand, counting down.
CAAAATGACAATCCAATATCTAACATGCAGAAGCAAAAAAAGCCTGAAAAAAACGTACCTGGAATGAAGAAAGTGGTAGCAGGAGCTGCAGGGGTGAGTAAAGGTTCCCAGGCTCACTCCCCTGCTTCTAAACCCGGCTCGCGGCTTGCTTCACTGCTTAAAATCTCGTTGGTGGCGTCGGGAAAATCCCGCCAGGTCTCCCAATCCAAGTTTTATGCCTGTGCGGGGTTGAAACAGTAAAAGAGCTCCAAAAGCAAGTGCACCAACAAGCGGAAAAGTTAGCCGACGCTGAGGATAGAAGTAGGCGTAATAACCTAAGGATATCGATTCTCAGGAATTACAAAGCTATTTCCAGACAATGTATAATCAATGGTAAGAGTTTCTTAACTCTAGCGGCCAAAACAGAGCCATACAATTTGGTATCGACATCTATCAAGGATATTGGACGATAATTCTTAACGTCAGTAGGATTTTTATTTTGTTTTAGAATTGGTAAGATGTTAGCTTTTAACATCTCTGTTGGAAGAAGTCCTCTTTTAGCTGCACTATTAAAAGTATTGGTCATATAAGGGCAAATTAGATCTTTGAATGTTTTATAGAATAAATTGCTAAATCCGTCTGGATCTGGGGTTTTAAACCCTTCCAAGTTATTTATAACCTTCATTATTTCGGCCATAGTTATATCTTTATTTATTGCATCTCTTTGTGATTCTGTTAACTGAAACTTATTTATTTTTTCAAAATATTTTTTTATATCTTCAGCTGTCGTGGTTTGAGGTATGTTATATAGCTTGCTGTAGAAGTCATTAAATTGTTGTCCTATATCTTTGGGAGTTACTGCAGTTATTCCATTATTTATTATTTTTTCCACCTTGTTTAGACCCTTTTGTTTTCTAAGTTTTTGTGATAGCAATTTGTCAGCTCTGTTGCCTTTAGAATAATATTAAAATTTTAATCTGTCTAAGCTTTTAACCGTTCTTTCCATTAATTTTTGATTTATATTATCCTTTATTGCTGATATTTTCTCAGAATTTTTAACTGTTGGATTTTGTTTGTTAATTTGGATCAACTTCCTTAGCGGAGTATGGAGGTAAGATAAGCTAGTATTTTTTATCAATTTGGCTTTGAAGTTTAATAAAATGGCCCCTTATTACTGCCTTAAAGGCACACCACAAAGTGTGAAATAATTACTTATATTTGTTTCCATATGTTTTTTATTCACATCAGAACAGAGCAAACTATCGTTTAAACGCCAGCTATGTGGTTCTTTTATGTTTTTTCCAGTATCTGTTACGCATAATACACCATTATGATCTGTCCAAACTGTTTCCTTTATATTTACATTTAGAACTATATCGATAAGTTTGGGGTCTATCCAAATCATATCCAGCCTTGAATAGGAAAAGTGAACTTTAGAGAAGTGTGTGTAATCTCTTAAATTTGGATTATGAATTGTCCAGATATCAAACAGGTTGAATTCGTCTTTGATATTTTTTAAGGATTTAGCTTGTTTAACTACCATTTTATTTATTTTAACACCTTTACTTATTTTCTTGTCTATTTGTGGATCAATAACCGCATTGAAATCTCCAGCTAATATTACATTTCCTACTTTTATTTTTTCTATTTTTTCTAGAATAGATCTTAAATAAGAAGCCGGTGGATAATTTGGGAGGTAGACATTACAGAGTGTAAATAACTTAGAATTAATTTTACAGACTATTACCAAAAATCTACCATCTGCATCTTGTAATTGATGAATTATTTTTACCTCCATTTTTTCACCAAATATTATGGCTACACCACATTTTTTTTTATCTTTATTTGAGGCTTGTATGATAAGCGGGAATTTTTTTCCGCCCCAGGTCTGTTTGTCCGATTGTCTCCAATAAGTTTCTTGTAGAAATCCCAGATCCATGTGTTCAGCAGCTAAATATTTATATACTAAAGACCTCTTTATTGTTGTGTTCATACCTTGGGCATTAAGAGTTAACATTCTTATCAATGGAAATTCTCAAACCTCTTTCCCTCCATCTCGACATTATGATCTCCCCTATTTTCCTCTATTGCTGCACAAACAAACATATAACAAAATACACATATCTAAAATCGTAGGAGGATATCGTCCTCCTGAAGCACATAGACTGTTAACTCACCAACTGGGGAGTCAGTCTAATCCTGTGTCTAAATGATAGACACTAAGTAGGTCTGTCCGCATTAAGGTGATACTGCATGGTGATGCCCCTTAGTCTATTTTATTGAGGAAAGAAGAGGAAAGAAAAAAAACAACCTCTTTTTCTTTAATTCTAGTATATGTGCAGAAGCGTATAAATAAGTACCTTTCAAATCCATCCTTATGAACCCATCTCATTATTTCTTGTGTTTATTATTCATCTATTATGTTTGTCACACACTTTAGGCAGATTCTTCTACTGTAAACATAAATAAAGACCTTAATAAACGATTTATATAAAAGTATTCTAAACAAATATAGGTGAAAATATTTCTGACAACCTTTTATCCTCATGATCCATCACATTGTTTTCGTGTATATTTTTTTGTGTATTCTTCTGATCCAAACATATACACATAGGGGTAAATATAAGTGCCTTTCAAATGTATCCTTATTAATCCATCCCATTATTTCTTGTGATTATTATTTGTAAATTACTTATATCGTAGACTTTGAGTAGTAAAAACCTTTACGAGTAATTTCTCTGACAGATATACGTGAAAATATTAATAACGACCTTTTATCCTCTTTAACCCATCTACTTATTTTATAAATCATAAACTGCTAAACAGTGGTTCTACCGTTCACATAAGTGAGAAGGAGAAGAGAAAAAAAAATGAGTTCCTTCTGTTTCAGCAATCTTGTTATTTTCATATTTGGATTCTTGCTAACCAGCTCTTTGCTTCATCTGCGTCGGTAAAAGAAAGTCTTTCTTGTCTCCAAATACATTTCAAAGAAGCCGGGATGCTCCATTGGAATCTAATATCATTTTTCCTCAAAAAATCCGTTAATGTTGAAAAAGATTTTCTCCAGGTTCTAGTGAAATAAGATAAATCTTGCAAAAAAATATATATCTTTATAAACAGAGTTTGTTAGGGGTTTTGTGCGTCTGGCCTTGATCAAATTATTTTTAGCTGAGAGTGAGCAGAAACTCACTATCACGTCTCTTGGAAGATGAGCTGCGATTATGTTAGGTTTTCGAATCCGGTGGAACTTTTCTATTTGATAATCAATTGTCTCAGGAAGAACTTCTTTAAATAAGCTGCATAAATAATCTTTTAATTTCTCCGTTGTTATGTCTTCAGATATACCTCTGAGTCTTATATTACATTTTCTTGATCTGTCTTCTAAGTCGGCTATTTTTTGTTCCAGAGTTGAAGTTTTGTCTGTTAAGAGTTGCACTGTTTCCTTAACTGTGCCTAATTGGTTGTCAAACGTTACCAGTTTTTCTTCCAGAGCTTGCACTGATATTGCAATTCTTTTTGTATCTTGTTTAATATCTTTGAGACTCATAAGCATATCTTGTTTTAGTGTGTTGAATTGTGACTCTAATAATAATTTAAGCTGATCTTGTAGGCTGTCTTTCATTGTTTCAAGAACTGGTGGTGGTCTTGAACCGTTGAGAAATCTACGTCGGTGTTAGAAGTATTCACCGGGTTTATCTCACATTCACTTTTCCGTTCTTGTATATCTTTAGAGGGGGTCAAAAAAAAACCAGACATCCCTTTTTCTATTGGGTGTACTGGCTTATTTTCCTTCTTTTTCTCCATGGTAGTTTTTCTAGTTGCCATTTTGCTGTTCACACAAGAGTTATTGCAGTACTGCCTTAATATTGAAAAAAAATAATAATTTCCAGCTAGGCTGAATTTTAGATATATAGTAAATTTCTTCTCCTTTTTTTTCCCTTTCTTTTTCCTCCTTCCCTCCCCCTTCCCTCTATCTTTTTCTTTTTTCACTCTTCTTTCCACTTTCTTTTCTTTTTCCTTCTTTCTTTCCCCCTTTCCCTTCTGTCTTGTCTTTTTTCTCTTTCTTTATTTTAATGACAGCTTCTTAGTATTTTCAACTTATGGCAGCTTATGAAATCAATCTGATTGTTGGAAACATAGAAACATAGAAACATAGAATGTGACGGCAGATAAGAACCATTCGGCCCATCTAGTCTGCCCAATTTTCTAAAAACTTTTATTAGTCCCTGGCCTTATCTTGTAGTTAAGATAGCCTTATGCCTATCCCACGCATGCTTAAATGGACACTATAGTCACCCAGACCACTTCAGCTTAATAAAGTGGTCTGGGTGCCAGGTCCATCTAGGGTTAATCCTGCAGAGAAACTGCTATGTTTACATTAGGGTTAATCCAGCCTCTAGTGGCTGTCTCATTGATAAGCGCTAGAGGCGCTTCCGCGCTTCTCAATGTGATTTTCACAGTGAGAAGACGCTGCCGTCCATAGGAAAGCATTGAGAAACGCTTTCCTATGGACTGATTGAATGCACGCGCGGCTCTTGCCACACATGTGCATTCGGCGGATGGCGTCGGAAGAGGGAGGAGAGTTTTCAGCACAGAGGGAGCCTGGCGCTGGAGAAAGGTAAGTGTTTAACCCCTCTTGAACCCGGCTGGAGTGGGACTGTGAGGGTGGAGGGGACCCAAAGACCCTATAGTGCCAAGAAAATGAGTTTGTATTCCTGGCATTATAGTGGTCCTTTAAACTCATTTACTGTGTTAACCTCTACCTCTTCAGCTGGAAGGCTATTTCATGCATCCACTACCCTCTCAGTAAAGTAATACTTCCTGATATTATTTTTAAACCTTTGTCCCTCTAATTTAAGACTATGTCCTCTTGTTGTGGTAGTTTTTCTTCTTTTAAATATAGTCTCCTCCTTTACTGTGTTGATTCCCTTTATATATTTAAATGTTTCTATCATATCCCCCCTGTCTCGTCTTTCCTCCAAGCTATACATGTTAAGATCCTTTAACCTTTCCTGGTAAGTTTTATCCCGCAATCCATGAACCAATTTAGTAGCCCTTCTCTGAACCCTCTCTAAGGTATCAATATCCTTCTGAAGATACGGTCTCCAGTACTGTGTACAATACTCCAAGTGAGGTCTCACCAGTGTTCTGTACAATGGCATCAGCACTTCCCTCTTTCTACTGCTAATACCTCTCCCTATACAACCAAGCATTCTGCTAGCATTTCCTGCTGCTCTATTACATTGTCTGCCTACCTTTAAGTCATCAGAAATAATCACCCCTAAATCCCTTTCCTCATATGTTGAGGTTAGACTCTATCAAATATTCTGTACTCTGCCCTTGGGTTTTTACGTCCAAGATGCATTATCTTGCACTTATCCACATTAAATGTCAGTTGCCACAATTCTGACCATTTTTCTAGTTTACCTAAATCATTTGCCATTTGGCTTATCCCTCCTGGAACATCAACCCTGTTACATATCCTAGTATCATCAGCAAAAGACATACCTTACCATCAAGACCTTCTGCAATATCACTAATAAAAATATTAAAGAGAATGGGTCCAAGTACAGATCCCTGAGGTACCCCACTGGTGACAAGTCCAAGCTTTGAATATACTCCACTGACTGCAACCCTCTGTTGCCTGTCACTCAGCCACTGCCTTACCCATTCAACAATATTGGAATCCAAACTTAAAGATTGCAGTTTATTGATAATCCTTCTATGTGCCACAGTGTCAAAAGCCTTACTGAAATCTAGGTAAGCAATGTCTACTGCACCACCCTGATCTATAATTTTAGTTACCCAATCAAAAAAATCAATAAGATTAGTTTGGCATGATCTCCCTGAAGTAAACCCATGTTGTCTCTGACCTTGAAATCCATGTGTTTTTAGATGTTCATCAATCCTATCCTTTAACATGGTTTCCATCACTTTCCCCACTACTGAAGTAAGGCTTACTGGCCTATAGTTGCCCTACTCCTCCCTACTACCTTTCTTGTAAATGGGCACAACATTCACTAACTTCCAATCTTCTGGGACTACTCCTGTTAACAATGATTGGTTAAATAAATCGGTTAATGGTTTTGCTAGTACACCACTAAGCCCTTTTAATAGCTTTGGGTCTATTCTATCAGGTCCCATTGGCTTATTATAAGGCATTTGATTTGATTAAGCTAGTTACTTGCTATTGATTGCTGGTTAATTAGCTATTGTTTGTAGCATATCAATCTTTGATGTTTATTTTTCTGCCTTTATTTTGTATTAATTGGTTATATGATCTTAATTAACTTAATTAGGCTTATGTATTTTCAGCCTCAGCTTATTGTTTTCATTAATAAAAATATATACTGGCAGTTTCAATAATTGTAACTCTCAATTGCATATAGATTATATACATGCCTTAGTTTAAGGAACTTATCAATATAATTTGAGGTACTCACGGAACTTCAACTTCTTCCCCAGTATTGTAATTATCAGAAGTCATCCGTTTGTTTACCTTTCCGACTCCGCAACAGCTCAAAAATAAGATCAAAAATCCGATATCATTTATTTTCTCATTAATTCTCATTTCCACGCCAGAATTTGTTTGATCAAATGCAGCCCAATAGTCTACGCGTGGTCAGCTCGTTTTCGCGCGTTTCTGTCAAAACAGCATTCTTCCAGACAGCCGAATGTACTCTGCGTCAGCTCTACCAACCGCTAAAAATACGGATTTACTACTGCATCCATAGTTTGCCCAAACCCGGCAATGCACCTGCAGCTGCACCCAAAGATGTGATAGTGAGATTTCACTACTACCACATTAAAGAGGAATTTCTTGGTGCAGTACGCACGTCAGGCCTCACAGGAGATTACAGCGGCATGAAGGTCTTCCAAGACTTCTCTGCTCAAACAATGAGGCGACACAGGGAATTTCAACTTTTCACTGCGGAGTTAAGACGAAGAGGGATAAAATATAGATGGGGATTCCCGGTAAAAGTCCTTTTCCATATGGATGGTCGGAATTTCATAATCACGTCGCCTGAGGAAGGAATAGAACTCATCAATTCCATGAATAGACGTCAGGTTTCGCCTCATAGACTCTCACCATCTGCTCCTACGCAGGCCAGCAAGAGAAGCAAATCGGACACTTCCTGAGATCCCAGCTCATAGAGCTACAGTCTTCCTTTTTCACGGTCGTAAGTTGCTCGACAATTCAAGTTGAGATGTTCTCCCTATCTTCACAAAGGAATTCTATTTATTTTTTTAGACTTTTATTTTAATGATTTTTTTTCTCTTTATTGATTTTTATGGTATGGTTCTGAAAAAACTTTATCTCTGAAACAGATTATTGAGTCCTGCTCCAGTGCGGAGATTTATCGGGATTACTTTGAATCTTTACTTGTTTCTCCTTTTTATGACAGACTTTTGAGTTTGCACACCGACGGTTATTTGATATGTGCCTCTACGGTTTATTTCAGAAATCGATTCGATTACTTAAAACTTTCTAAATTTATACAATCAAAATAGTTTTTTATGTAACTTCATATTTATTTAATTTTATTATTATTTTTTATTGTTTTGTGCTGTTTGTCCTTTCAAATGTCACTTAAAAAGTTGCTCTTTGTTTTATTTTTTACTATTTATATTGGCTCCCCTCGTACCCAGTAGCCTTCTCTCCCCCCAACCCGGGCCTAACACCCTGAGATGGAGAAACGTGTTTTGTTCTCCCTCATGGCCCTCTTTCACTGTTTTTGTTTCACCCCTGATAGGGGTATATACCCAAGTTTTTTGTTCCCCTTTTTTATTTTTATTTTTCTATATATTTTTGTCCATCGATTCTTTAAAGTTCAGTAGAAACGTTTCTAGACCACGAAACACAGCAATGCTTCATACAAAAATGCATACAAATGCATGGCTGCAATATTGGCACTAGCCAGGCAGCCTCAAATACTGGCTGTGCCAATAAAATAAAAGCCACGTGGAATCCCTAAGAGTAGTGTGTGAAAAAAAAAAATTTAAAAAAATGTTTTTTTTTAAATAAATCAATGGGCCTATTCCATGGGCCTGGGCCTGGGCCTGGGCCTGGAGCTGCAGCTCCATCAGCCCCTATGTTAATCCGGCCCTGCCGCATACAAGAGACAATTATTATTCAAAGAAGCAAAATCCAACAAGTCAGATGTAATCATTGTACAGGAAACGCATTTTAAAGATTAAAAAGACCATAAGATTATGTCAAAGCTTTTCCCAGTCCAATACCATTGCACTTATAAATCCAAGTCTGGAGGTACATCGATTTTCTTTCACAGGAATGTAGCATGTTTGACAAACAAAGTAATAACGGATGATGACGGGAGGTATTTAATATGGATAGGATCACTCAATACTATTGAATATACTATTGTGAACATGTATTTTCCAAACACCGGTCAGTTGCAGGTTTTTAGGAAATTGATGGACTTAGTGAATGAGAATGTGAGAGGCAACTTGGTAATGTGTGGTGACACGAATTTTGTGATGGATGGAGAGTTGGATAACGCTAGGGAAGACCGTGATCGACAGCTTAGAGGGGACAGTGACAGATTAGCGTATAAATGCTCCAGATATATGATTGAATGTGGCTTATACGACCCTTGGAGACTGATGCATGAGAATGAAAGAGATTTTACGTATTATTCTGTCTCTAAAAATATGTATTCCAGGCTGGACCGGTTTATGGTCCAGGGTGCTTTAATTCTGCACATCTTGAAATCTGATATCTTAAACATCAACTGGTCCGACCATGCTCCAATCATAATGCATATTGACGAAACTGTTTCATCAGCCCCAAACAGAACTTGGAAATTAGGTGATTATTTGTTAAATGATGTTGTGAACAAGTCACTGACGGAGAAAGCTTTGTGTGATTATTTTTCGGAGAATGCCTCGCCCGAAGTTCCTGGCGAGGTGACTTGGAATGCGCATAAGGCTGTGTTAAGAGGTCATTTTATTTCTAGAGCGTCTTACCTGAAGAGAATTAATAGCAATAATTTAAGAACATTGGAAAAAGAATTGTACAATTTGAACCAAGCTAATAAATTTGGTCCATCGTCCTCCCTATCAGCAATGATAGGAGAAATGAAGGCTAAAATTAACAAAATTAATTTAGATCGTACATCTCTCATGGTGAGACGTCTCAGGAAAACATTTTACTTAAAAGGCAACAGGGCCTCAACTCTTTTGGCATCCAAACTCCGGCATGTGAATGCCCAATCAAAAATAGCATATTTACTTGATGATCAGGGGCGAAAAGTGTTTCATCCAACTAAAGTTAGCAATGTTTGCAGAGTATTATAGTAAACTTTATCATTTAGAATGTAATTCGGACCTTCCCCAGCCTTCTACAACAATAATTGATAAATTCTTAGACATAGTGTAATTGCCTCGGCTGTCTCCAGGACATTTAGAAAGCTTAGAATGTGAAATATCAGCAGAAGAGATAGCTGAGGCAATCAAACTTATGCCATCTGGAAAAGCCCCTGGTCCCGATGGATTCACTATTTTATATTATAAAACTTTTCCAGAAATTTTAATTCCTCATATGACTAAAATGTTCAATTCCTATATGTCCGGGGGAAAGATGCCGGAGGAGTCCTTGTGCGCACGAATAGTCACCTTGCCAAAGCCGGGAAAAACTCCTGATAGATGCCCTAACTTTAGGCCCATTTCTCTGATTTAATAATGATTCAAAGATTTATTCTAAAGTTCTCGCTAATAGATTAACCAAATTAATCCCATTGCTAATTAATAAGGATCAAGTGGGTTTTGTACAGAATAGACAGGCGCCAGACGGAACTAGAAGATTCATAAACTTGATTCAGCACATCAATATGACCAAAACGCCTTCTTTGCTTCTATCTCTAGACGCAGAGAAGGCGTTTGACAGGATACATTGGGGATATTTATGGAGAACATTAGACAGGTTCAACATACCATAATCCTTTATCACAGCAATTAAGGCGTTATATTGCGCACCCTCCGCCCATGTCTCAGCTTCCGGCTTCACATCCAACAGGATGAGACAGGGTTGCCATTTATCTCCAATTTTGTTTGTCTTAGCGATAAAACCCCTGGCCGAACTAATTAGAATGACCCCACAAATTGTAGGAATTGCTATTAAAGAATCCGTTCACAAAATTGGCCTGTTTGCAGACAATATAATCCTAGCTGTCAAAAACTCAAAAGAATCTTTGAGACACCTCAAGGACATTTTAACTCAATTTGGCGAGATATCGTACTACAAATTAAACAAGTCCAAAACTCAGGCCCTCCCGTTTCATTTAAATATTTTGGAAACCATTGCCCTTATTTATTTGATTGGAGAACTGACTATATGGAATATCTTGGCATTAATTTATGCAAATATTTGGTCAATATGCACAATCACAACTTGAGGAAAGCATGGTCGGACTTACAAAAAGAGATGGAGAGATAGGGCGGGATGGAGCTCTCATGGCTGGGGAGGGTCGCATCTATTAAAGGACCACTCTAGGCACCCAGATTCAGCTTAATGAAGTGGTCTGGGTGCCAGGTCCAGCTAGGCTTAACCCATTCTTTTATAAACATAGCAGTTTCAGAGAAACTGCTATGTTTATGAATGGGTTAAGCCTTCCCCCAAATCCTCTAGTGGCTGTCTCATTGACAGCCGCTAGAGGCGCTTGCGTGATTCTCACAGTGAAAATCACAGTGAGAGCACGCAAGCGTCCATAGGAAAGCATTGATAATGCTTTCCTATGCGACCGGCTGAATGCGCGCGCAGCCAGCTGACGGGGAGGAACGGAGGAGGATCGGAGGAGAGCTTCCCACCCAGCGCTGGAAAAAGGTAAGTTTTTACCTCTTTCCCCCTTCCAGAGCCAGGCGGGAAGGGGTCCCTGAGGGTGGGGGCACTAGTATGTTTTCCTGGCACTATAGTGGTCCTTTAAAATGACGATTCCTCTGGGATGGACCATTCCTCTGTCCATCCCATTATCATTTTTTAATAAAGTTCACTCGACAATGCTGACATTTATCTGGGGGAACAAGCCTGCCCAAGTGAGGCTCACTTCCCTGCAGCACCATAAATCGAATGGCGGTATCGGTGTCCCCGATATCCGCAAATATTATTTTGCCACTAACGCTGCAGTGGTTGTGAGCTTTAACAACCAGGTTGATAAACCCAGATGGATGGAAATAGAAGAATCGAAAATTTTACCGGTTAGATTATCAGAATTACCTTGGTTAAATCCTACGCTTAAGGCCTGGGACATTGTTTTTAAAAATGACCAGTCTCCCAGTTTATATAGAGCAATGCCTATTGAGTTATTGAAAGATTATATACCATCCTTGAAAATAGAACTGATGAAGGATTGCTCTATAACTAATCTGGATAATTCTTTTTATGGCAATGCTATTCTTTCTTTGGAAAAATTGAAGCTTAAGTATGGATTATCAAATGTATGTGAACTGGATTGTATGCTAATCATTGACAAATTGAAAGAACTATACCAGGTACCTGAAACAGATAAAAACTATAAATCACTTGAGATATCTCCTTTAGAGAAAGTTTTTTTATACAGCCCCGCTAGTAAAGGTATGATATCCTTATGCTATTTGTTTTATAATGCCAAGCCATTAGTTAAATTAAAACATATGTTGTCATGGGAGACGGAGTTGGGTGCCCAGTACGATTTAGAAGAATGGTTTGGATTTTTTAAAGGTTTAAAAGGTATTTTGCATTGCACCGACCATTTTGAAAATCATTATAAAATTTTATATCGCTGGTACCTGGCTCTGTCTAGATTGCACAACATGAACAATATGTAATCTGACCGGTGTTGGAGAGACTGTGGGGGAGGAGGCAATATGGCCTATATCTAGTGGTTCTGCCCCAAATTAACTAATTATTGGAAAATGATCCACGATCTGATTATTAAAGTGAACAGAACCATTAGCATCTTAACTTCGGAACTAGCCTTATTTAAAAAACTCCCGGAGTCCGTTAATAGATCAGATAAAATAATCATAGGCCACATTCTGATAGCTGCTGCATCCTGTTTACCTAGACATTGGAAATCCCAAAATGTGCCATCTGATTCTAGAAAACAAGGCACACGAATTATCACATAGAGCCAATATGCATGGTTTCCCAATATTAAAATATAATTGGGATAAATGGGAAGAAAAAAATCAAAACAGTTTATGGTCTTTGATATATTTATTGTTAAAGTGCATTGATGTACAACATTTTGCCATATACATTGTTATGCCTATTTCAATGATGGATGGATACCCCTTCCCATTTCCAAGTTACCCTTCCTTTCCTACCCCTAATACAATGTTTGTATTATTATCACTTGTTATACAAAATGTTAAAACTTTAATAAAAATTATTTGAAAAGAAAGAGTTAGGTTTAAATACCCCTCCTGTGGATCCAATTGGCTGTAACTGGCCTTTGACCCCAAAGGCAATTACCAGGTTTCCATGTGCATGATTGCTGCTCAACACAAACCCTCCTGTGGATCTGATTGTTAATAAACGGCCTTTGACCCCAAAAGTAATTACCAGGTTTCCTTGTGCATGATTGCTGCTCGGCACAACTTTTCCTGTCAGGACGGTAAATGCCATTAACCACATTTCTATGTGCGGATGAATACTTGACATTACCCCCACCTGCGGATTAATACGTGACAGTGTGTCAGTTCCTGCATGTGTGTCAGTTTTTGATACATATACTAACACACATACAGTTGTTCAGACACACTGATACACATGCAGATATACATGCACACAAACACTGCCACACATTGAGATATATAGACAAACTCATACAATCACTGACACACATACAGATACAGACACACAGATACAAACAATGACACACGTGTATATACACAGACACAGCATATAGGTAAGTGTATTGGCTGCAGTGTACACACAGACACATTCCACATCCCCAGCAAACACACAGACACACTACATCCCCAGCACACACACAGACACATACTACATCCCCAGCACACACACAGACACACTACATCCCCAGCACACACACACACACACACATACTACATCCCCAGCACACACACAGACACACTACATCCCCAGCACACACACACACACATACTACATCCCCAGCACACACACAGACACACTACATCCAGAGCAACACACACAGACACACTACATCCCCAGCACACACACAGACACACTACATCCCCAGCACACACACACACTACATCCCCAGCACACACACACACACTACATCCCCAGCACACACACAGACACACTACATCCCCAGCACACACACACACTACATCCCCAGCACACACACACATGTATGTACGTAGTGGGGAATTGCGATGCAGCCTATAACAAAACTAACCCCATTCAACCCCCCAATAATGACAGACCACTTAGTATGGATGAACAGGCCACAGCATTTATTATCACAAACTAAATTACTGCATAACACATCCATAACTTTATTTATTAAATCTCTTCTTTTTCTGTAACCAAAACGTTAGACATAAATAAGCATAAGTTAACATATATACATATATAACTCCACACATAGTGTTATACAGTGACCCAACCGTCCTTGCCAATAAACATACAGTGGTTCCTAATCACCACTTCCTCTCACCTCCCCCCTCGTCATAAAATCATATCTTTCCAATGCCCGCCATCAGCCGACCTTATCCACGCTCGATGGGCACGACACCTCAGGCAACCTAATGTTAACCTTTTGAAGCAGGGGAGGTTGAGACCTTAAAAACTTGTTCATCTCATTCCATATACTTAAACGTAACCCCTCAAACTCAATTGGCAAGGACATACCCCCGGCTAGCTGTGACTAAATATACCAATAGGGTGGGCGGGAGGGAAGCTGTTTGCTGGCCCGAATCCCAAGTGGCACTGAGGTAAGACCTCCCCCACACTAACTTACACAGAACATAATCCCACCCACACACTCTTTCCCATCCAATCCCATGCATCTATCCCCACACTCCTACATGTGCCCTTGTCCGCTTAGCTGCGCTATCTCCCCAGGGCCTCTACATCCCCAGCACACACACACACTACATCCCCAGCACACACACAGACACACACTTCACTCTCAGTACACACCCATCGAGACACTACTATTGCAGAAGCATACATGCTTTTTTTTTTGGGGGGGGGGGATTTCATACTTGGACCCAGGCAGCATAATGTCTTGGGTCGGCCCTGACATGTCACCTGACATGTCACCTGTTTCCATTATGGAGGGATCTCATATATTAACAGCTTACGCTCATTTCCCCCATAATTCTGGTCCATACATCTGGAAATTGAATTAATTGAATGGTTTTTGAGTCTCTGTCCCCATATTACTTGCCAATGTCGTAACGCATTTTAGCGAAGGGCCTTCGTCTTACTGTGTTGCTTGAGCCGAATATTTTGGAGAAAATAACATTTGTGGGATTCTGCATCCTGTTGGCTTCCTATGGCCTTGACAGTAGACAGTCTATTTTTCATTTATTTGTAACAGGTTTATTATAGTAACACATATGTTTAATTTACCCAATTTACAGCGATGCACAATATGCAAAGAAATTTTTTTATTTTTTTTTAAAAAGAGAAAACTTTGAAGAATACTTCAGTCTAAAACTTATCATTTAATGTAAAGTGACAGGGGACAATCAGAATTTTTTTATAAAACAAATAAAGTTGTGTTTAAAGGTGAACAGAATAATAACGAAAAAAACAAACGTGTTGTGCCAGCGCAGTTGATGTGTGACCTCGGCACAGCAGATAATTGTGCTATTCTTACCAGGCTGAGAATGAGTTCAGAAAGCTCACGGTGCAATGGTTAGCCTTCAACGCACTAGCATCTCGTTAACACCTTTTCTATAATGTTTCTGTCATTGTGTGTGGGATCGGTAAGTTGTTTGAAAGTATAATTGTACTCTTGGAGTGTCTGTGTCCCTTTTATACATGAATCCACTGACCTACCGAGCAGTGTGCAATGCACTGAAAGGGATCGTTTAGATTTTTCTCTCTGTGTCTGGCACTTTATAAAAGCAAAGAATAAGGACAAATGATTTCCTTTAGACTGTTCTCTTTAATCCTAGAGTTCGATCTATGAGAGTGAGCTGTGCTCTGTCCTATCGGAGAAGCATGGCATTTCGTTGACCTTTCGGAGACTTATCGTTTGGACTCTGTCTGATGCTGTCAGATCTCCCTATTGTACCGAGAGAGAATATGTTAAATAAAGGACAGGTGTCTTCATCCAAATGGGGTGTTGGGTTTCAAAAGCCATTGAGTGAATGTTAATTTTGTGCGATTTGCATGGGAAGCCGGTACAATCACTGCTCTGCATCATCGTATTCATGTCAGCTCCATTACTAAGTAATTCTTAGCTCCAGTGCTGACCCACTGCCAATTACAGTATCGTAATTAAGTGCAATGCACTAGTAATTATACCTCTTTATCCTAGATCGTATAACATACTCCTCTCTCTTATAAGGAACGCCTGCCAAGATTCTGTTCTAGACCAATAGGTCAATTGGCCAGATGCGTTCTGCGTTAACTCTTTGAGTGCCAGTGTAAAACTGTGTGAGTTGGCACCACGATTCTGTCTGTTTGGGACCTAATCTATGGCTTACCAGTGATGTCCGTCTTAGATAGATGATTGACAACAGCCCCCTTTTCTGCCATCCAGAAATGATTTCATGTAAAAATAAAGACAATTAGATTTTGTCTAGAAGTGACCCTTACAGTGCTCTCTAAACTGACTGACTGTCAGGTGTTACTTCTAAAAAGGCAACTGCTGTGGCCCATCAGCAATAAGATAGGTCTGCTGGCAGTATGCACACAGCTAAAATAAATACATTATACAAGTGGGATAACCCCTAAGATACCTGTCCAAACCAATCACATTGCTTGTCAGTGTTAAAGCTGAATTGCTCTTTTAGCGTTTTTGATGCAGTTTACTTGGGATTAGAGTTGAGCGAACCCGAACTGAAAAGTTCGGGTTCATACCGAACATTACGGTTTTTGGACCCCGGACCCGAACACGGACATATCACTGTATGTTCAGGTTGGAGTTCGGAGTTTGGCGATTTAATGACGCGTTTTGAAAGGCCACAGGGCAATCAATCAACAAGCGTTTGACTCGTGTGCCCTTAGAAGCCATCACAGCCATGCCTACTAATGGCATGGCTGTGATTGGCCAGTGCAGTAAGTGACCCAGCTAGTAGGGGCATGTCTATTAAACAGTGAGCAGCCTGTGGCCCCTCCTGAGCCCCGACCTGCGATGTGCGAGTGGGGGCTTTTAAACCAAAGGGGGAAACTATTGCCTCCCCTGGCCCCCACCCCTGAGCGGTGGGTGGGGGCCCTAAATAACAATAAGGGGGGGACCTAATGTCCTCCCCCCCGGCCCCCACCCCTGAACGGTGGGTGGGGTCCTTAACTAAAAATTGGACCCCTGCACCTAAATAACAATAACAATAAGGCCCCCACCCGGGAGGACATTAGGTCCCTCCCCCTCATTGTTAATTAGGGCCCCCACCGTTGTAATTCTTTTTTCCCCTTTGTTTTGTTTAAGTTATAAAGTCCTGTTGGTCCTCTTACGTGTGTTTGTCCCATTTTTCTTTACATACCCAATAAAATAAACAATAAACATACCTGTAATCCAACACCTGGTAATGAGTCATCCTAATTGTCAAATGTCGGCTGGGTGGTCGTCGTTCGGATGCCGACTATGAGGCGGCGGCCATTTTGGACATACGAATGCCCAGCGGTGTTCGTCGACGATTTCATGGAACTAAAAATGGACACTATTTCTCACGAACATCGCTGAAGCCGCCGACCTCCCTTCCTGTTCATCCAGCATATGAACGGCGGCCTGTTCCGTACTTTTTCTGCACAAATAGACTTACCCCAGATAGCTATGCCATGGAGCCCATTCGTATAACGAAAAACTATGTGAAAGACTTTGGCTCCATGGCGATTGAACTGTATGTATGTGATCTGAGCGCCATTCAGTAATAATGTGCGCTCAGATCTAAGCTATCTGGGGATACGTTAATTGTACCAAGTGCATTCGGTAGTTTGTATGCTATATATTTTTATGTGTTTTTTTCTGCCACATGTAAAATTGAGTTTTGCCTCTATCCTGGGAGATAATTGAATAACTTCCCAATTATCTCCAGGATAGAGAGGAGGGTTCTTCTCAGCTAAAGGAGAGTGTAATACTGTGATTGGTTACTTTGTCATTTTTGTCACAGTTTTCCACCATTTCCCCTAGCGGAGTGTCCTGCATAAATACCGGGCAGGTAGCCCCATTAAAACCAGATCTCTGCGGACCCTCAATACGGAGCTTGGTCTCGTACTTTGGGGGATTTATTCGTATGGAATTTCTGTTCGGCTGTTTGGAGTGGAGAGTGTTCGTATGAGTCTTGTTCGGCTGATTGGAGTGTTCGTTAGCTGCCTTCGCATTCAGGAAGGAAACGTCCTAAATGGCATTAAGCCCTCATATACCTGGAGGTGCTGTTACAACTCTATTCGAAGTTCTCGCCGCCATCTACACTCTTCCCCTTGCAGTTTTTGCCCAAAGTGAGAAACTCATTACATTTGCTGCCAGTGCACACTCTGTGTGCGCAATGTGCAAAGTGTGTGTGCGCTGGGTGCTGTGTACACAGTGTGTGTTGTGTGCACTGTGTGTGTGCTGTGTGTGCTGTGTATGCAGTGTGATATGTGCGCAGTGTGTGCTGTGTATGCAGTGTGCACTGAGCTGTGTATGCAGTGTGCTGTGTGTGCTGTGCTCAGTGCGCTGTGTGTGTGCTGTGTATGCAATGTGCACTGTGCTGTGTGCGCACTGTGCAAAGTGTGTGCTGTGTGCGCACTGTGTGCTGTGTACGCAGTATGTGTTGTGTGCACTGTGCTGTGCATACAGTGTGCACTGTGCTGTGTGCGCAGTGTGTGCTGTGTGCGCTGTGTGTGCTGTGTACGCAGTGTGCTGTGTACGCAGTGTGCTGTGTGCGCAGTGTGTGCTGTGCTGTGTGTGCTGTGTATGCAGTGTCCACTGTGCTGTGTGCGCTGTGTGTGTGCTGTGTATGCAGTGTGCTGTGTGCGCTATGTGCGCTGTGCTGTGTACGCGGTGTGCGATGCGTGTGCTGTGTGCGCTGTGTGCATATGTCGGCTGACACATTAGCCCAGCTTGGTGTAGTTTGCAAGCGGAGGCTGTCATTTTGGCGCTGAACTGAACTTTCCATCTATATGCATATCAGGTATGTTTCTTCTTCTGTGCACAGTGAAAAATAAAGATTGACAAAAACAAACAAGATCTGATTGCTATA
Source organism: Pelobates cultripes (assembly GCA_933207985.1). Classification (NCBI taxonomy): domain Eukaryota; kingdom Metazoa; phylum Chordata; class Amphibia; order Anura; family Pelobatidae; genus Pelobates; species Pelobates cultripes. The sequence goes on along the minus strand of OW240922.1, from coordinate 126,590,720 downwards.
GTTCAGCCAGCAGTTAAGTAATTGTAGTAGTGTAGTAAAAACCTAGACCTGAAGAGAATAGTGGCTGTGATATTGCTTGCTAAGTTTTCAATGTCACCAAATGCCCAAAGGACCTTCGAATACCTTCACTTTGTCAACAGAATATTCTCATGTGATTCAGATTGTGTCCTCAAATCCTGCTTACTCTTACGATCCAGATCACATTCATTCCGGCTCGCTCTGATCACATTTACCAATTTACACTTTGGCTCGCTCTGTCTTATTTACCAATTTACACTTTGGCTCGCTCTGTCTTATTTACCACTTTGGCTCGCTCTGTTTACACTTTGGCTCGCTCTGTCTTATTTACCAGTTTACACTTTGGCTCGCTCTGTCTTATTTACCAGTTTACACTTTGGCTCGCTCTGTCTTGTTTACCAGTTTACACTTTGGCTCGCTCTGTCTTATTTACCAATTTACACTTTGGCTCGCTCTGTCTTATTTACCAATTTACACTTTGGCTCGCTCTGTCTTATTTACCAGTTTACACTTTGGCTCGCTCTGTCTTATTTACCAGTTTACACTTTGGCTCGCTCTGTCTTGTTTACCAGTTTACACTTTGGCTCGCTCTGTCTTATTTACCAGTTTACACTCTGGCTCGCTCTGTCTTGTTTACCAGTTTACACTTTGGCTCGCTCTGTCTTGTTTACCAGTTTACACTTTGGCTCGCTCTGTCTTATTTACCAGTTTACACTTTGGCTCACTCTGTCTTGTTTACCAGTTTACACTTTGGCTCGCTCTGTCTTATTTACCAGTTTACACTCTGGCTCGCTCTGTCTTATTTACCAGTTTACACTTTGGCTCGCTCTGTCTTATTTACCAGTTTACACTCTGGCTCGCTCTGTCTTGTTTACCAGTTTACACTTTGGCTCGCTCTGTCTTATTTACCAGTTTACACTCTGGCTCGCTCTGTCTTATTTACCAGTTTACACTCTGGCTCGCTCTGTCTTGTTTACCAGTTTACACTTTGGCTCGCTCTGTCTTATTTACCAGTTTACACTTTGGCTCGCTCTGTCTTGTTTACCAGTTTACACTTTGGCTCGCTCTGTCTTATTTACCAGTTTACACTTTGGCTCGCTCTGTCTTATTTACCAGTTTACACTTTGGCTCGCTCTGTCTTGTTTACCAGTTTACACTTTGGCTCGCTCTGTCTTATTTACCAGTTTACACTTTGGCTCGCTCTGTCTTGTTTACCAGTTTACACTTTGGCTCGCTCTGTCTTATTTACCAGTTTACACTTTGGCTCGCTCTGTCTTATTTACCAGTTTACACTTTGGCTCGCTCTGTCTTATTTACCAGTTTACACTCTGGCTCGCTCTGTCTTATTTACCAGTTTACACTCCGGCTCGCTCTGTCTTATTTACTAGTTTACTTTGGCTCGCTCTGTCTTGTTACCAGTTTACACTTTGGCTCGCTCTGTCTTGTGCCAGTTTACACTTTGAAAACGCTCTGTCTTGTTACCAGTTTTACTTTGGCTCGCTCTATCTTATTTACCAGTTTACACTTTGTTTCGCTCTGTACTTGTTTACCGGTTTACTTTGGCTTTCATTCCTGTCTTGTTACCAGTTTACACTTTGGCTCGCTCTGTCTTATTTACCAGTTTACACTTTGCTTTCGCTCTGTCTTATTTACCAGTTTACACTTTGGCTTTCAAGCTCTGTCTTATTTGCAGTTTACACTCTGGCTCGCTCTATCTTATTTACCAGTTTACGCTTTGGCTCGCTCTGTCTTGTTTACCAGTTTACTTTATTCGCTCTGTCTTATTTACCAGTTTACACTTTGGCTCGCTCTGTCTTGTTTACCAGTTTACACTTTGGCTCGCTCTGTCTTGTTTACCAGTTTACACTTTGGCTCGCTCTGTCTTATTTACCAGTTTACACTTTGGCTCGCTCTGTCTTATTTACCAATTTACACTTTGGCTCGCTCTGTCTTATTTACCAATTTACACTTTGGCTCGCTCTGTCTTATTTACCAATTTACACTTTGGCTCGCTCTGTCTTATTTACCAGTTTACACTTTGGCTCGCTCTGTCTTATTTACCAGTTTTACACTTTGGCTCGCTCTGTCTTGTTCAGTTGCTTTGGCTCGCTCTGTCTTATTTACCAGTTTACACTCTGGCTCGCTCTGTCTTATTTACCAGTTTACACTTTGGCTCGCTCTGTCTTATTTACCAGTTTACACTTTGGCTCGCTCTGTCTTATTTACCAGTTTACACTTTGGCTCGCTCTGTCTTATTTACCAGTTTACACTTTGGCTCGCTCTGTCTTATTTACCAGTTTACACTTGGCTCGCTCTGTCTTGTTTACCAGTTTACACTTTGGCTCGCTCTGTCTTATTTACCAGTTTACACTTTGGCTCGCTCTGTCTTATTTACCAGTTTACACTTTGGCTCGCTCTGTCTTATTTACCAGTTTACATTTACCAGTTTACACTTTGGCTCGCTCTGTCTTGTTTACCAGTTTACACTTTGGCTCGCTCTGTCTTATTTACCAGTTTACACTTTGGCTCGCTCTGTCTTATTTACCAGTTTACACTTTGGCTCGCTCTGTCTTGTTTACCAGTTTACACTTTGGCTCGCTCTGTCTTATTTACCAGTTTACACTTTGGCTCGCTCTGTCTTATTTACCAGTTTACACTTTGGCTCGCTCTGTCTTATTTACCAGTTTACACTTTGGCTCGCTCTGTCTTATTTACCAGTTTACACTTTGGCTCGCTCTGTCTTATTTACCAGTTTACACTTTGGCTCGCTCTGTCTTATTTACCAGTTTACACTTTGGCTCGCTCTGTCTTGTTTACCAGTTTACACTTTGGCTCGCTCTGTCTTGTTTACCAGTTTACACTTTGGCTCGCTCTGTCTTATTTACCAGTTTACACTTTGGCTCGCTCTGTCTTGTTTACCAGTTTACACTTTGGCTCGCTCTGTCTTGTTTACCAGTTTACACCCCGGTCCATCCTTACTAACTCACTAGTTTACACACCAGTTTACTTTAAGTTACTCAGAGTCTCCCTCTGTTTATTATACTTTGAGAGTTTAGTTACTCCTCACTCTTGCACGCTCCATAGCTCACTCTTGCACACTTCCAGTCCACGTGTTGCTGCCGTTCTATGGATTTATTATTCCTCTCCATGATATTTCAAATACTGGCATATGTTGCTTGGTTCTATAGTCATACAAATATTTTGATAAGTGAAGATACATGCCTTCTTGTTTAGCACTCACAGAGCAAACTATTTGCTGCCATCTGTCCTACAGCCTCACCCTGTGTAGAGTGATAATTAACAAATCGAGTTACGAATCCCCTCGAGGATTTAGAATGTATCAACACAATGTCTCCAGATTCGTAGAATCCCACTCCCACAACCCCAGGAATCTGTCAGTGTTTCAACTCTACAACATTCCCAGCACAGATATCGTATGTAGATATAAATGAATCAGAATCTTGTTTTAATAGTTACATCACATTTTAATGTTGGCCTATCTCTACTGGTAGAAAACCAGACTAGAATACTTAAAACTCAAAGGGACACTCCACTGCACAACTAAAAAAAGTAAATCCCTATTTAGTATACCACAGTGAAAACATGCATCATCTAATTAAGCATGTTTAAAATGTGTTGTTATTTCTAAAAAGTTGTAAAAGCTGTAGATCTGTTGTTGGCAGCCTTTACAAGCCTCTCCACCCCCTTTTATCCTTGCCCAGTAACAGGACGGGTATCTGAGTGGCAGCCATGGGGTATAACATGGGTAATTTATAGAAGTGCCAATTTCTGTGAAAAAGGAGATAAAGTGCTTTAGGGGTCCAGAGTGTCCCGTTAACGGACATGTCAGCATACTGTACACAGAAATTACATTTGTTATAGGGTTTTCTTTATTTCATCAAGATTAGGGAACCTTGATGAAGTAATAGAAATTAGACAAAAGGTGTGGTGAGTTTACACTTTATATTTTGGGATTGATGAAGTGGTTATAAATAAATAAGGCCATCAAGGGGCAGAGCAGGAGGTAAGTATATTCGCTTAGGAGTAGTGAATGGGCAACTCCTGGTCCAATACACTGATGGCTTAATGAGACATGCCCTCCTGGTCCAATACACTGATGGCTTAATGAGACATGCCCTCCTGATCCAATACACTGATGGCTTAATGAGACATGCCCTCCTGATCCAATACACTGATGGCTTAATGAGACATGCCCTCCTGATCCAATACACTGATGGCTTAATGAGACATGCCCTCCTGATCCAATACCCTGATGGCTTAATGAGACATGTCCTCCTGGTCCAATACACTGATGGCTTAATGAGACATGCCCTCCTGATCCAATACACTGATGGCTTAATGAGACATGCCCTCCTGGTCCAATACACTGATGGCTTTATGAGACATGTCCTCCTGATCCAATACACTGATGGCTTAATGAGACATGCCCTCCTGATCCAATACACTGATGGCTTAATGAGACATGCCCTCCTGATCCAATACACTGATGGCTTAATGAGACATGCCCTCCTGATCCAATACACTGATGGCTTAATGAGACATGCCCTCCTGATCCAATACACTGATGGCTTAATGAGACATGCCCTCCTGATCCAATACACTGATGGCTTAATGAGACATGCCCTCCTGGTCCAATACACTGATGGCTTAATGAGACATGCCCTCCTGATCCAATACACTGATGGCTTAATGAGACATGCCCTCCTGATCCAATACACTGATGGCTTGAGACATGCCCTCCTGATCCAATACTGATGGCTTAACCAGAGACATGCCTCCTGATCAATACACTTTGGTAGAAGCCCAATGGACATGCCTCTGATCAATACACTGATGGCAATGAAGACATGCCTCCTGATCCAATACACTGATGGCTTAATAGAGACATGCCCTCTGATCCAATACACTGATGGCTTAATGGACGCCTCCTGATCAATACACTGATGGCTTAATGAGACATGCCCTCCTGATCAATACACGTGGCTTAATGAGACATGCCCTCCTGATCCAATACACTGATGGCTTAATGAGACATGCCCTCCTGATCCAATACACTGATGGTTTTATGAGACATGCCCTCCTGATCCAATACACTGATGGCTTAATGAGACATGCCCTCCTGATCCAATACACTGATGGCTTAATGAGACATGCCCTCCTGATCCAATACACTGATGGCTTAATGAGACATGCCCTCCTGATCCAATACACTGATGGCTTTATGAGACATGCTGCATGTCAAGGCCCCCGACTCGCTGCAAGGTGCGGTCACGCTCAACCCGCACAACCACACCGACGAACTGAGCTTACCTGCTCAGCGGCGAGTCAGGAGCTGCTCCACCAGCTTCTCCTGGCTGCCTGCCCTAAAGAAAAATGGTGGCGACCATTTATAGCCCTGCCCCCCAGGGTCATACAAATGTGCGTGTGACGTCACGATGTCGACGTACAGGCCCGTTCTGTGGTCAGAGGTCAAAGGAGGGATATTTAAATCTCTGAAGCTACCCAGTTCATTGCCCTGTCGTGGTTTCCTGTCCTGGTTCCCGAGAGTGCATTTTCTGTTCCTAGTATTGATATTCCCGGTATATTGACCTTGGCTATTCCAGACTACTCTGATTTCTGGTTCCCCTAAATTTGGCTTGTTTAACATTATTGTGTATTTCTGGCTTCCTTGATCTCGGCTATCCCTTGACCATTCTCTGTCTTTAACGTATTAGTCCGGCCATTCTAAGGACCAGTTTCCGTTCTGCTTTTTTCCGTTCTGTCTATGTAGATGTTACATAGTTCTGCGTGCTGGACCACACTAGCAGTCGTGACACATGCCCTCCTGGTCCAATACACTGATGGCTTTATGAGACGTGCCTTCCTGATCCAATACACTGATGGCTTTATGCGATGTGCCTTCCTGATCCAATACACTGATGGCTTTATGAGACGTGCCTCCTGGTCCAATACACTGGCGGCTTTATGAGACATGCCCTCCTGGTTCAATACACTGATGGCTTTATGAGACATGTCCTCCTGGTCCAATACACTGATGGCTTTATGAGACGTGCCCTCCTGGTCCAATACACTAATGGCTTTATGAGACGTGCCCTTCTGATCCAATACACTTACACAATGAGAATGGGTATGAAAACTTCCCAAAATGGTTATTCTGGTTCGTGTGATTTAATTCTGTTTGTTCACCCAAATTCACTACTGAAAGAAAGAAATAATTTTAATAAATAAAACCTAATTACAGACACAACAGAGAACAAACGTGTTTCCCAGCCTATTCCAGCAAATGCCGTCTTAAAAGGCAATAATTCCAAAAAACTAATCACAATTAGCAATCCTCTCTCTGAAACATGAATGCCATCATGAAAATAAATAAATGCTGTTATTATAAATGTCCTCCTCTTTCCAATGAAGAATTGCACACAATAAATTAAAAGAAAAATCATGAAACAAGAGTGAGTGAGTAGCATCTAAGAGCTGACAATTAACTGGTAAATTAAATGTGATACATAAGGTGCTAATTATTTGGGGGCCAGGCAGCCTCCAATTAAAATTTACATCACGATAAGAAGAACATCAGAAGCAGTGGAACAATTAATGAGAATGAAAACATTCATTAACAAATTAAACAAACAGAACCTAAGTTTTCAGGAATCATTTGTAAAATTTGTCCTCATCATGTTGAGGTCTGTCAGTGATTACAGCGACTATTGCCTTGCGGAGTGTCAGAGGGCGAGAAGAGAGACAGGTTTACAGATTATTACATTTAGAGGTTTTTAAATGAACTGTATGATGTTAACAATGTAACATTCATTATCCGAAGATTCCAATCTATTCTTCCCTTCTCATTACGGTTCTGACTTTTTAAAGTAAGAAATAGGGCTGCCATAGACATTGATTTTCATATTGCTTCAGTAGCATGACGGAGGTTGAGGTAAAGCCTGCAGGCTGGTACCACTCCCATGACGCTCAGTATGTTTGCCCTGGCTGTGGATTATGCCGTGGGTACCACTCCCATGATGCTCAGTATGTGTGCCCGGGCTGAAGATTATGAACTCAAAGTCAACTCAACTTTTTCAAGACTTTTTGCTCTGTTACGATCGATGGTATTACCTATTTCCTCCCGAACTGCTGAACCTGGGTGATTATAGCTCGCAGTTCTGGTGTAGATTCGAACGTTTCCCAGACAAATGCAGCATCCAAGCAGTTTCTCCCCAGCAAGTAGACGGTTACCCAAACATCAGCCTAGACTAGATGAAGGGTACGACAGGAATAATTTTAATGGGACCACACTTGGCCTTCTATGCAAGTCCCCATTCAAGGGGCACTCCCATATGGACATTGTGGGGGACTACAAGACAAAGTCACAGACCAATGACAATAGAGTTTAAATGCACGACACTCCCATATACAACATACAATCCTCCCCTCTGTCTGGGAGATAATTGAGTTAGATACTGTAGTAACTCAATTATCTCCAGGCAGAAAAACAACAACACTTTTTTCCATAAAACCCCCTCCAAAAAAAGTATCCCCACAAATGTTACATCCATGTTTCTCCTGCATGTGGCGTTTAACTATACGAATGGTGGCCACACAGAGAGAGCACTTAATTCACTGTTCTCTTTGAAGTTAATGAGCCAGGGGGGTGGTTGGTGTTCAGTAGTTTCAACTAACGAATGGTGAAAAGTCAAAATATCGAATAAACAGGGTAGTTTCTTCACACTCTCCATGCAAGGGCAAATTAGCAGTGATGGGGGCCCTAAAAAAAATGTGTCCCCCCCAGGTGACTAGGGGTCCCCAAACCCCTAGTCACCCCCTCCCCCCCCAAAAAAAAATTAGTCATTTGACTCATAACACTCTGATTGGTGGATTGAAAGTAACCAGAGTGTTATGAGTCAAATTACACAGTGTGGGAAAATTCCAAAGAACTTTCCCACGCTGTGTAAAATGACACAGAGCACTCTGATTGGTGGATTTCAAACCAACCAATCAGAGTGCTGTGACTGGTAAATGTAGAGACTTACCTGTCAGTCTCTTCATTTACCTGTCAGAGCACTCTGATTGGATGGCTTAAACCCACCAATCAGAGTGCTCTGAGCCTAATTGCAGGGCGGGGCAAGGCTTTATAAGCCTCCCCCCACCCTGCAGAGCTCAGTCTGCGCAGAGCCCTCCATGGGTGAAGATGGATTTTTTTTTTTTTTTTTAATTGCGTCGGTTATTATGGTTTTTATTATTTGGCCTTTTTTGGGGCTGAAAAAAGAAGATTTAGAAGAAAGAAAACATCGAATGGTAAGTTGTTTTTTTTTCATTTTACAGGTACTTAGTTAAAGGTGCCCCCCCTTATTATTTTTTAGGGTGAGGGGGGTAGGTAGGGGGATAATGTTTTTTTTGGGGGGGAGGGGGTGACTAGGGGTTTGGGGACCCCTAGTCACCTGAGGGGTGGGGGGGGAATTTTTTTTAGGGCCCCCACCCGCCGCTCAGGGGTGGGGGCCACGGGGGGAGGACCTTAGGTCCCCCCCCTTTTTAGTATTTAGGGCCCCCACCCGCCGCTCAGGGGTGGGGGCCGGGGGGGAGGACCTTAGGTCCCCCCCCTTTTTAGTATTTAGGGGCCCCACCCGCCGCTCAGGGTGGGGGCCCCCCCCCCTTTGAAATTTAGGGCCCCACCCGCTCAGGGGTGGGGGCCGGAGAGGACATTAGGTCCCCCCCCTTTTTAGTATTTAGGGCCCCCACCCCTGAGTATTTAGGCCCCCCCCCCATTGTGATTAATTTGCCCTCACCCACCGCGCAGGGGTGGGGGCCGGGGGGGAGGACAGTACTCCCCCCCCCTCATTATTTTTATGGCCCCCACCCATCGCGCAGGGGTGGGGGCCGGGGGGAGGACAGTAGGTCCCCCCCCATTATCTTTATGGCCCCCACCCGCCGCCCAGGGGTGGGGGCTGGGGGGGAGGACAGTAGGTCCTCCCCCCCATTGTAATTTATGGCCCCCACCCGTCGCACAGGGGTGGGGGCAATAGGTTTTTTTTTTGTTTTTTTTTTACAGTGAGCACTGGCTGCTCACTGCTTACTAGACATGCCCCTACTCGCTGCATAGCGAGTAGGGGCAGAATTTACTAATACTAAGTAATCTTTACTTAGTATTAGTAAATGTGGCTGAAAGACCAATTTAGGCCGCGGATCGGAGTTTGCATGCCACAGTCCAGGTGTTAGTCTCCTTGAAACAACTTTTCCATCACTGTTGTGGCCAGAAAGAGTCCCTGTGTGTTTTAAAATTCGCCTACCTATTGAAGTCTATGGCGGTTGCCCGGTTCGCGGGTTCGCGAATATTTGCCGAAATTCGCGTTCGCGAACCGAAAATTTCATGTTCGCGACATCACTACCTAATGGTTATTAGAACATTTGAGTCAAAAAAGATCTCAAAAACCCTATGGGAGGCACATAAGTTTCTAATCAAAATATGCACCCAGAGGAAGAAAGAGCAGCAGAGGCGCACAGAGGAGCTCTATAAACAGATCTCAGAACTGGAGGAGGCGCATAAGGCCATGCAATCCAAAGAGGACTACAAGGCCCTACTGGACGCCAGGAAGGCTCTACGTGATATCTTACAGCGGAAACTGCAATATACAATCCGCAGGTCCCACCGCTTCTTTTATTAATATTCGGATAAATGCGGCTGCCTACTAGCCAGAATGCTCCAAAAGAGGAGACGCATGTGTCACATCAACAAAATCAGAACTAAATAACAGAGAACAACCCAGATGCCAGATAGAATGGTGGAATCCTTCCGGGAATTCTATTAGACCTTATATAATCTACCCACCGTGACTACCCCAGAAACGATACACCATAGGGACTTGCGGATATTGGAGTACTTACGGGAGCATGTCACTAAAACGCTAAGCCATTAGGCGGCAGGGGAGCTGGAAATGCCCATATCGCTGGAGGAGCTCCAGGCGGCACTAAAAGGATCCAAACTTAATAAAGCCCCGGTCAAATATCTCAAGGAGTTTGGGGACGTGCTGCTGCCCAGATTCCTTAATGGCATTAACTTCCTACTGGAGGGAGGGATGCTCCCACGGGACTCCCTAGCAGCGACGATAGCCGTCATCCCAAAGGATGGTAAGGACCCAGCCAGCTGCTCCAGCTATAGACCGATCTCGCTTCTAAATGCAGATCTAAAGCTCTTCACGAAGATACTGGCCACCCGCATCAGTAACGCTCTCTCCCGGAACTGGTGAGCCCCGACCAGGTTGGCTTCATCCACGGCCGAGAGGCTAGGGACAACACCATCCGTGCATTAAACATCATTCACACGGCCGGGAGCTCCGCAAAGAAGCTCATATTGCTCTCCACAGACGCGGAGAAGGCTTTCGATCAGGTGGACTGGAGGTATATGAAGGCTACACTACAGGCTATGGGTTTCGGACCGCACCTGATGACCTGGATTCTTTCCCTATACACGACCCCAACTGCTAACCCTAGCAGTTGGGGTCGTGTATAGGGAAAGAATCCAGGTCATCAGGTGCGGTCCGAAACCCATAGCCTGTAGTGTAGCCTTCATATACCTCCAGTCCACCTGATCGAAAGCCTTCTCCGCGTCTGTGGAGAGCAATATGAGCTTCTTTGCGGAGCTCCCGGCCGTGTGAATGATGTTTAATGCACGGATGGTGTTGTCCCTAGCCTCTCGGCCGTGGATGAAGCCAACCTGGTCGGGGCTCACCAGTTCCGGGAGAGAGCGTTACTGATGCAGGTGGCCAGTATCTTCGTGAAGAGCTTTAGATCTGCATTTAGAAGCGAGATCGGTCTATAGCTGGAGCAGCTGGCTGGGTCCTTACCATCCTTTGGGATGACGGCTATCGTCGCTGCTAGGGAGTCCCGTGGGAGCATCCCTTCCTCCAGTAGGAAGTTAATGCCATTAAGGAATCTGGGCAGCAGCACGTCCCCAAACTCCTTGAGATATTTGACGGGTCAATGGCGCTCTCTCCGCTCCAGTTTTTATACGAAATGGGACGAGACAGGGCTGCCCGCTCTCCCTCCTCCTGTTTGCCCTCTCCCTGGAACCGTTCCTGGGGGCGGTCAGACGGGATGGGGGAGCAGGGGGGTACACCCTGACGGGCATGACGCACAAGATGGCCGCATATGCTGACGATATGCTGTTCTTCATCAGCGACCCCTTGGTCTCCATTCCGAATCTGCTACGAGCCTTTGCGGAGTACGGGCTCATATCTAACATGTAATTCGAAAGGGGTAACACCTTGATTTGGTGTAATATATCCAGGAGCTATTTCACCCACAAATGGCTGTTATATATATATAGTTATGCCAAATAGGGTACGAAGAAGAAGAAGTTCAGATGTTGTAAAAGAGTGATGTAACAATATGTATGGTGAATACGTCTTTAAATCTGCTAGAGGCAGATTAAGTATGGTATGCACCAAATAATCTATTTAGCAGAAGCGGCTATGTGGCATAGAATAAGAGCATAGAGAGCTGTTTTCTATATTATACTTAGGTTGATGTCACAAATCGATATAATGACAACTATTTATAATGAATATCTCTTTAAATCTGCTACGGCAGACTGACTAAGTTGTGCACCGAGAATACTTCTGTTAGTCATACAGGTTAAAAATATATATTGAAATAGCTCCTGGATATATTACACCAAATCAAGGTGTTACCCCTTTCGAATTACATTTTCTCAGACAGGTATTGGGTGAATTCCTGTCTTTGTCCAGTTCTTGAGCAACCCACCACAAGTCAGACTCCCTCAGCTCTGTGTGTTGCATTAGGCATACCTGGATCTACATATTCATATCTAACATGAAATTGAATGCAGATAAGTCAGAAGCCATGCCCATCTCACTGATGGAACCTGAAATTGCCCACCTACAAACTCAGTTCGGGTTCACATGGTGCAGAACGAAACTTAAATACCTGGGGACATGGCTCTCCACGGACCTGACCCAGCTCTACTCGCACAACTTTGCCCCTATTCTACTCACGCTGAAACGTGACCTGACATGATGGGCTAGCCTATGTGTGTCGTGGTTTGGCAGAATGAACGCTATTAAAATGAACCTCCTCCCGCTCCTGCTGTACCTCTTCCAGACACTGCCGATAAAAATTCCACTGTTGTTCTTCCGCACCATTGACACAGCCATCTCCGGATTCATATGGCAATCTAAGCCTCCCAGACTTAAGAGAGCTCAATTGCAACAGACAAAAGCACAGGGAGGAGTGGGACTCCCCTCAATTCTGACCTACTACAGGGCAACACACTTACACCGCATAGTGGACTGGCATGCACTAAAGACAGACAAGATCTGGATACGCATGGAGCTGGAGCAGACGGAGAAGACGCTGCTGGCGGCTGTTTGGTTGGACGGGCCCCCGAGGAGCAAGCAGACGCGGACCCACCCTTTCATATGGGCGACTCTGCAGACTTGGTACTCCATAAGAACCAAACTCTTGCTAACTAGGACACAAGGGCCGCTGACCCCAATCATCCATAACCCCAATGTAGCTGGGGGCCTCAAGCCACAGGACATCAAGACGCTTGGAGCAACAGATTTCACGCACATGCAACAATGGTGTGCAGCAGATGCCCTAAAACAACTCCCAGACCTCTTGCCAGATAGAGCCCCAACAGGCCTGGAGAGATTCCGCTACTTCCAAATAAAAGCATACTACACATCACATTGCGGAAGATGCCTGTTTCACAGGAGCTTGACAGAGTTCGAGGAACTCTGCACGGCACAAACACACCTATGCAGGGGCATCTCCACACTATGTGCTCTGCTCCAAACGGCAGTCCGCCCTGAACCCGCGAGATACAGGGCACGCTGGGAAGAAGCCACGAGAGTCACGCTTACGGAACAACAGAGGATGAAAATCCACATACTTGCGCACCAAAGCTCTATGAGCTCTAAACACCAGGAGCTCAACTACAACTTGGTGACTGGATGGCATAGAACCCCTGAGAGGCTACACCGGCCATAAGTGCTTCAAAGTGCACAATGTAGGTAAGAGGAGCCATGCACCTCGAAATCCGGTCATATGCTACACAATCTAAAGCATATACTGGATACTAGTGAAATACTGTTGGAGAAGCTTGACTAGAGAATAACTGTAAAAAGATTCTCAGACATACGAAGTTACTACTGATGTATTATCACACTCACACTATCCTGTGACAAAATGATAAAATGAAAATAAAGATTGTCAAAACAATAGGTAGAGAGAACAGACAAGTTGAAACGGAAGAATACGGGCTACCCACATGACACGCACTACACCGAGACACCTGACACACGCTATAAACATACACAGGGAAAAGGCAGGGGGAACCCTGGGATGTAGGACAGGGCACAGAGGCTGAACTAAAGGATTGTAACACCCCTATACCCTCCAAAGGAGGCGCAGTGAACCTCAGAGAATTAGACAACTAGGGGTCAGGCAAAAGGAAGTCTAATCACCAACGCATAGCTGCCCTAACCCTGAAGAGTATGCTTAGATCGGGGGTGCAGCCTAAATGATGCACTCACTCGAATTTATGTACCTTAATCAAGGCCGGATTAACATAGGGGCTGATGGAGCTGCAGCTCCAGGCCCAGGCCCATGGAATAGGCCCATTGATTTAAAAAAAAAAAAAAAATTCATTTTTTTGTTTTTTTTGTTTTTGTTTTACACACTACTCTTAGGGATTCCACTTGGCTTTTATTGCAGTGATACTGGCAATACAAATGCTGGTATTTTTCTCAGTATAAACAAGAGATTACTATGCAATACCAGCACTGACCAGTAGGGGTCGCTGTGTGTGGAGACAGGCAGGGATAGGAAGTTCCAGCATATCCCTCCCTGCCTGCCTGCCTACACTGATCTGCAGGGGTGCAGCTACAGAGAGTCCAGACAGCAACTTCCACCCTGCAGAGACAGCCTACAGCTCAGGAAAGTAAGGGATGGGGGAAAGGCTGCGAGGAGACATACACTGAGACACTAAGGGACACTGGGAGACATAATGGCAGACACTGAGACACTAAGGGGCATTGGGAGACATTATGGCAGACACTGAGACACTAAGGGGCATTGGGAGACATTATGGCAGACACTGAGACACTAAGGGACATTGGGAGACATGGCAGACACTGAGACACTAAGGGACACTGGGAGACATTATGGCAGACACTGAGACACTAAGGGGCACTGGGAGACATTATGGCAGACACTAGAATTAAGCAGACACTAAGGGGCATTGGGAGATATTATGACACAGACACATGGGGACACAGCCCAGCCAGTGTCCCTGGTGTCTCAGTGTCCCCTTGTCTCCCAGTGACCCCTAGTCTCCCAGTCTGCCAGTGTCTCACTGTCCCCATGTCTAATAGTGCTTCCATGTCTCTCATTGCCTAAAGTGTCACAATGTCCCCATGTCTCCAAGCTAGTGTCCCTTGTGTCTGTGGCCCTGGTGTCTCAGTGTCCCCATGTCTCAATGTCCCCCAGCCAGTGTCTCTAGTGTCTGTGTCCCTGGTGTCTGTGTCCCCATGTCTTCAAGTGTCCCTTATTTTCCCATTGTCCCCATGTGTCCCAGCCAGAGTCCCCTAGTCTCTCAGTGTCACTTGTGTCTCTGTGTCCCTAGGTCTCCCCATGTCCCCAGGTCTCCCCGTCTTCCTAGTGTCCTAGTGACATGGTGACCCTGGGATACATGGGGACACAGGGAGACATGGGGCATTGAGACACTGTGATACACAGGATCACTGGGAGATCTGGGGACACGACACAAGGGGACACTGGGAGACATGGGGCACTGAGACACTGATACATAGGGACACATGGGGGCACTGAGTCATGGGGGCACTGGGAGACACGGGGGCACTGGGAGGAATCCATCTATACAGCAGAATCAAACTAATAGTTTTTTTTTGGTGATTTTACAGCATTTTCTCTTATGTCACTCCTTTTTTTTTCCAAGAAAGGTGGCAACCCTAACTACTTTTCACATACTCTTACTTAACTATGGAAACTTAAGTGGGATGTATGGGAACAAAACTTGTGTGAACTAGCTGACAATGCATATAGTTAAAGGGACACTATAGTCACCAGAACAACTACAGCTTATTGAATTTGTTCTGGTGAGTAGAATCATTACCGTCAGGCTTTTTGCTGTAAACACTGTCTTTTCAGAGAAAATGCAGTCTTTACATTACATCCTAGTGATAACTTCACTGGCCACTCCTCAGATGGCTGTTAGAGATCCTTCCTGGGTCATGGCTGCCTAAAATGCATCCAAACATTCAGTGTCTCCTCCCTCTGCATGCAGACACTGAACTTTCCTCATAGAGATTCATTGATTCAATTCATCTCTATGAGGAGATGCTGATTGGCCAGGGCTGTGTTTGAATCATGCTGGCTCTGACCCTGATCTGCCTCTTTGTCAGTCTCAGCCAATCCTATGGGGAAGCACTATGATTGGATTAGGCCACCACTTCTAATGATGTCAGCAGACTGCTTGTTTTTATGAGTCTAACAGCATGCAGAGTTACAGCTTCGAGCTTGAATATAGTAAGATTTTGCTATATTTATGGAGGCATGAGGGGCCCAGGGGGGCTAGATGGTGGTGTTAACACTATAGGGTCATGAATTCATGTTTGTGTTCCTGACCCTATAGTGATCCTTTAAGGTACTGCTGACTTTGGTCTCTCTAACACTGTGGCATGTTCCCTTTCTTCTACACTCACTACATACAGCTTTTCTCTGTCCCAGACCATATACCAGGAGCTTCTGCCTGCTAGTAAGAAGGTAAGGAGACAAGTGGACTAGCGAGTGCTAGGGGACAGTCCTTAGAAAGCATTGAGTGAGCGCATCATTAGATGCATTTATGCCAAGCTCAGGGTGCTGTCTGCATAGTATGCCCTTAGTTGGCCAGCTGCATGATTGGCAGGCAGCCTGACATGCATTCATACCAGGCTGGCCTTCTAATTCTTTGAGCAGACATGTCCTCTTTTTGGGCATGTACGCCCCTTTTGGCAGGTTACGTGATTTGTGTCAGTGGCACACCCTTTTACCAGCCCATTGACTTCCTGCTTGACTGAACACTGCTGTTAGGGGTTATGGATTTACTTGAAAGATGAAAACATAAATTAGAGAGAGATTAGCCTAGGGTATGTGTTTTCTTATAGCTGCTGTTTTCTTTCTCTCCAGCACCATCTCCATCAGATACATGATGCTTGGGAGTGTTTTACTGGTTTTGGTCGATATGATTCTTTAATTAGGCCCGTCATAATTGTCAGCACCAGGCCCACGTGGCTCTTAATCTGGCCCTGACCTTAATGTGTTGTTTGAATACTATTCTATTTCTAGTTTCTGTATTACCTAATACTTTGAAAAATATTCTAATAAACAAAGATTGACAAAAAAAAAAAAAGATCTCAGTGCTAGTTTATTGGGATTTCCTTTATTAGATGCTAGGACAAATGTGATGAAGGTATTGTAACGAACGCTGGTATTTCGTCCACCCATTCGTTTGGTTCCTCCCGAACTGCTAGGTACTTAGTGATTATAGCTCACATTACGGGCGCTGAGTTGTACATTCCCCAAGAACCCCAGTGTAACATTTAAGTAAATTACGCTGTTCAGCAGTCACATACCCAAACATCAGTCGAGACTAGATGAAGGGTACAACAAGTGATCTTTAATACGCCACACACGGCTTTTATGCATAGCCCCATGCAAGGGGTCTTCATCACACGTCAACAGGGGTTGTATCCCAGGATTCTCTATACCTGGGAGTTGAAGCATGGGAAAGGGGGGTCGTTGTCCCTTTGTTTCCAAGGTACAGAAAGCCCGCCACACATGCAATGAGTTTCCCACACCAAACGACAGGGAGTCTTTATCCCAGGATCCTCTATGCCTGGGAGCCAAGGCCCAGGAAAAGAAACTGTCCCTTTGTCTCGTAGGCACAAAAAAAAGCTTGCCAAAGTAGCCAGCACCCCAAAAGTGTCCCACCAACCTCAGGACTCCCAACAACAGCACATTTCCCCCGACCCGGCTCCGTTCGCGAGGTTCCTGTGCGAAACCATGCAAGGGAAGCGTCTCCTTTCAGGATACGAATGCTCCCCCTGGTTAGCATTCATCTATACGAAATGGTGGCCACCCAGGGAAGCACTCATTAATTACTTCCCTTGCAGTTTTGCAATTATGTTACTGTCGCGAACGTTCTAATTGATTGGTGTGAACATATTAATGGGGCACAGGGGTGGTGTCCGTTCGGGTGACAAACGGGTTCCATTCGTATGAACGCTCTCAAATGGGGAAACAGGGCATAACATACGAAAAGTCAGGGAAAACACAGTAGTACCCAGGGAAAATGTACGAATGAACAGGCACATTGATGAACAGGGGTTCTGCCACAGGCACCAAGTCTGTAGTTTCGTCACAGGTATGTCTACTAAATATCTAAAAATTAGGGTTATTGGATTGGCAACTTAAATATGGACACAAATGGAATGAATGTACTTTGATGTAAAAGCCCTGTAGATGCTACTTAATTATATAAGAATATTGTAATAATGTTTCAACTTAGTATTGCATCAAGTTAACATTCATTACCAACAAGGTAGCAAAAAACTAGCAGTTAGGAGTTGGCTGGATAATAGATGAGGGCAGCCGGCAGAAAGAAGTAGGTAGAACGCTCAATTCTACCCTTCAGAAGTGAAAGACCTTTTAATAAATAAGTATGAATAAGTTAATCAAAGTATCCGTTGAGAAGATGCCTATCACCCAATAGTCTCCTATAAATGTGGTACCTTATTGGGACGTACAAAAATTATTGTCAGGCCTGCCCGACCAGTCCACTAACTGATACTTGTCACTGCATAACCCCCAACGAGATTCTAAACTAACTAAGTCCAAATTACCATCTCCATATACCTGTAAAATCAAACCCAAATCAAATCAAACAAAAATAAAGAAAGTGTAAAAAGAGCCACAATAGTGCGCCTTCATCCAGGGCAAATGTTGAAACGCCCCTTGCTAAGCAGTTTTTAAATACCAGCTCCCTTATCTCGATCCAGCCCCAATCGTAATGAAGTTGGGCGTGGAAAGTTCTTGACGCATTCCCCTTTTAATCACAGGGAGTTAACTTAGAAAAGGCTTCACATTAAAGAGTACCTTCATAACATAGATAGCAATATGATTACATCTAAATCTTCGTTAGTAACTACACGAACAAATGTAATACCTTGTTAAAAAAAATGTACTTGATCTCTGACAGAATCAGTGTTAGAATTATATAAAATACGGGTGCTGGTCTTTAAATACTGCTTAGCAAGGGGCATTTCAACATTTGCCCTGGACAAAGGCGCATTATTGTGGCTCCGAAAATTGCATCGAACGTTTTTACGCTTTCTTTATTTTTTGTTTAATTTGATATAGCACTTGAAGGGGTATCTTATTGCTAAATGTATGTTTTTGGGTTGTATTTAATCTGTATGTCCTGGACCTGAGAGTTAATGCAATTATGTGTATCTTTTACTGTAGTGGTCTCCTCTCAGGTCCAGTGGGGGATGCCCCTGGAATATGTTATGGAAAACCCCTTGCATGGGGACCTGCATATAAGGCCAGTTGTGGCTACCAATAAATCAGCAATACCAGCTATACCGCAACTTGGATTATCGTGATTGGGATTATTGTAGCACCAATCTGAATAGGGGAAAGAACATCTCTGGCGGCAAAACCCCTCCTCCTCTCGGGGTGGCAGCTGCAGGCATATTCTCAATGGATAAGCATAAAGCAGTGCAGTGGTGTATCCTGGTTTTGTGCTGCCCTAGGCAGGACAAAACTCAGGCACCCCCCCGCGCCACCCCCACCCGCGCAACCGCCACCCAACCTTCCCCCCTGCTCCGCCTTCTAAATACACACACACACATTCACTGACAGATACGCATTCACTAGCTAACAGAAACACACAGTCACTAACAGAAACACACAGTAACTAACAGAAACACACACTCACAGGCAAACACACACACACTCACAGGCAAACACACACACACACTCACAGGCAAACACACACACACACTCACAGGCAAACACACACACACACTAACAGGCAAACACACACACTAACAGACATCCACACTAACAGACACACACACACTAACACTAACATACATACACTAACATTAACATACACACTAACACTACACACTAACACTAACATACACACACTAACATACACACACTAACACTAACATACACACTAACAGACACAAACACTAACATACACACACACACTAACATACACATACTAACACACACACTAACAGCATACACACTAACAGACTTCCACACACACACTAGTGTTTTTTTTTTGTTTTTTTATTTAACCCCCCCCAGCCTCCTTACCTTTGGTAATGCTGGGGGGGGTTCTTCCTCTCCCTGGGGTCCAGTGGCTGCAGGGCGGGCGGGCGGCCGCCGAGGGAGCTCTTCCCCTGAGCGCTCTGCTCAGCTCCCTCGCGCGCCGCCAGCAGAGTGAGGCTGGGAGCCGGAATATGACGTCATCAACCCGGCTCCCAGCCTCACTCTGCTGGCGGCGCGCGAGGGAGCTGAGCAGAGCGCTCAGGGGAAGTGCTCCCTCGCCAGCCGCCCGCCCAGCGCTGCAGCCACTGCCGCCCAGCGCCCAGAATGTCTGTTAGCCGCGAGGCTAACAAGACATTTGCCCTGGGCATTTGGGGGGCGGCGTTTTTTGCCGCCCCCTGAAAAATGCCGCCCAAGGCAAATGCCTTGTTTGCCTCGTGGCTAATACGCCCCTGAAGCAGTGTATGGGATAAGGTGCATAAAACAGTGCAGGTCAGCCTCCCCAATTCAGGAATCCCTCCCAAATCCCACAGTACAGACAAAGAATATAAAATGTATAGTTTAAAAAAACATATACCCAGGGGGCGCCACAATCACAAAACGTGCATATATTTACCATAAGTATATGGAGATGGACATGAAAGAGAGAATAAAAAGCACATATAGTGAAGTATTTAATAACAACAAATAATGGAATAAAAATCACAATATACACTCACAAAAAAGATGGCACAAAGAGACATATATCTCAATTTGTGCAAAAACGCTTTTCAACACTTCTGGATACAAATCCACTGTCAATGCCTCCTAGATGGAGAGTCCCAGGCAGAGAGAAAGTGAAGTCTTTTTCAGGGGAGTGCTGGCAAGCCTCTGCTCAACGCGTTTCGTCCGTCTGACTTTTTCAAGAGCTGTGTTTCCTTAGATTGCTTCTGTCTTTTTAAATCTTAATTTTTGCGCGTTTCTTTCCATCCTGACACGCAAACCAACTTTATTGCAATCTACCTGTGAACATTGCGGCACACGTGATCGCTGCACGCTACCGCACATGCGCGCAGGAAACTTAAAATAAACTTTATTTATACATGTAATCATCAAAGACATAGTAAAATACATAATAAAAATCGCTAATAAACAGAAAAAAAATACATCACATAAGTGAATAATTAAAAATCCTTTTGGTAGTGAGTCTATTTTCAGGCAATCTGTATGCAAAGAGAATCTAAAAGGCAAAGGTTAAAAATAAACGTTTTCTTAAAGAGACCTCATCTCTTTTTACAGTAACCAATTATTTCTTTCTAAAGAGATATCCCATAAATTCCTGGAAGTTTCCTGTACCCAAAGAAATCCGTAGGTGGGGATCAATCCACCCAAGCCATCAAAAAAGAGCAGTGGGTCTGCTCTTTCTTTGTAAGTACATTTCTTTTATTATTTTATTATTATTTGCCATACAGTGAGCACTATTGGCTGTTTGTTTTATCCCGAGAATTGGATACCATTCCCTCGGAGAGGAACCTGCTTTATATCCCATAAGCGGGGATTAAACCGCTGTACACGCTGCACTCCAGAGCTGGACATTAGCTCTGGTAAATGTGAGTTTTATACTATTATTTTTACGTTTATACCTGTATTTTACATACTACACCATTAGATGTCCCTTTTTTCCTCTTTTTATCTTTCATAAACGAGTGAAATCACCATATAAATAGAAGATCCCACCAACCAAGGACACCTGTAAGAATATACCAGTTGGACTTTTCTCTCTTTTCCCCTTCTATTGGACTCTATTTTACGTGTGCAGCCTTTTATTGTTTTTATTTTTTTATCTTGTTTTATAGGGTTTGAGGGATTCCCTTTTTAAGGTTGCTGCAGAAGTTATTTAGCGCTGTCTCATCTCTTTTATTTTCCATAACAAGGGTGCCCCTGATAGGGGTCTCCAAACTAGGGGAACATGTTAAAGGCACCAAAGAATTATAAAATAGTGTAAAAAAACTATATAAATTAAAAAAGTAAATTAGAAAAGTAAAAAATAAAAAAAGATAGATATATATATATATATATATATATATATATATATATATATATATCAAGAATATCAAACGAAGGAGATCAATAAAATGGATAATTTTTATAGAGGAGGAATAAAATAAATGAATAAAACAGAGGAATATTAATAGCATCAGTCCATAAAAACTAATAAATCTATATCTGCATTTAAACCAAGAGGAGAGGAGGTTTTTAACCTATGTATCCACTCCGTTTCCTTCATGGCCAAGGTTTTCTCAATATCCCCTCCTCTCCAGTGGGGGGTGACCAAATCTATTCCTATACATTTAAAATCCTGGAAATTAAAATAAGGACAATTTAAACAGTGTCTAGGGACACAATGTTTCATATTTCCTCTTTTAATACCATTGAAATGTTCCAGGATTCTAACGTGCAATTTCCTTTTTGTTCGTCCTACATATTGAATACCGCATTTACATTCTAAAAGATAAATGACATTTGTTGTTTGGCAGTTTATAAAATGTTTAATTTTGTATATTTCTTTTGTCGCAGTACCCTTAAATTCCACTGTCTTTTGTTTCTGAAATTTACATGTACTGCAGCCTCCACATCTGAAGAAACCTTTAGGTTTCTCCCTTAAAAAAATTATCTGTGGTTTTATCTGGAAATGTTATGGTTTTTACGGTATTAATACGAGGTAAAGTGCTCGGTGCTAGGAAGGATTTCACATTTTGAGTCTTTTTATAAATAATCTGTGGTTTAATAGGTAAAATATTCTTCAAATACTGATCCTGCTTTAAAATAGGCCAACAATTTTTAATAATTTTTCTATCTGATTAGCTTTATTATTATATCTTGTAATAAAGCAAGTACCAAAATCTCTATTTTTCTTATTAAGAGTTTTTTTGTTATCGAAAGATTTCTTATTATTACTTTTTAAAAGAATGGTCCTATCTTTGTTCTCTAGTTCTTTTTTGGATTCGTCTAGCAATTGAAGCGGATAATTTCTATTTTTAAATTTTTCGTGAAGAATTTCGACCTGTTCATTAAAATCTATTTTATTAGTACAGTTCCTCAGGAGTCTTGTATGTTGACCTTTTGGTATATTACGTAACCAATTTGGATGGTGACAACTGGAAAATTCTATAAATGAATTACCGTTTTGCACAAATTGAGATATATGTCTCTTTGTGCCATCTTTTTTGTGAGTGTATATTGTGATTTTTATTCTGTTATTTGTTGTTATTAAATACTTCACTATATGTGCTTTTTATTCTCTTTCATGTCCATCTCAATATACTTATGGTAAATATATGCACGTTTTGTGATTGTGGCGCCCCCTGGGTGTATGTTTTTTCAAACTATACATTTTATATTCTTTGTATATTCCCAATGGATACTTTGATTAACTTACTCATACTTAGACCTCTTAGAGGTTCAACAAGATCACCTGGAATGTCCCTTTGAGCTAGCCTAACCCGTAGTTTTCTGTTGACCCGGAGTGACGTTTGGGAATTATTAAAAAGGTCTTTCACTTCCTAAAGGTAGGATTGAACGATCTACCTACTTCTTTCTGCCAGCTGCCCTCATCTATTATTCATCCAACTCCTAACTACTACTTTTTTGCTACCTTGTTGGTAATGAATGTTAACTTGATTTAATACTAAGTTTAAACCTTATTACAATATTCTTATATAATTAAGTAGCCTCTACAGCAAGCATGTGAAACTCACAGCCCGCATGCGGCCCACAATGAATTTCTTTGTGGCTCAGTGAGCCATGAGTTTGACATCCTTACTGCTAAGGCTCTCCCCACATTGCAGGTGCCCACTCTGCTAAAATTTACCCGGCCAGGGAAGAGGACACACACACACACATTCTTGCACACACTCACAAATCAGTTTATTTATTGCTCCCTACCTTTGGGAGCTGGTGTAGGGCCTCTCCCTAGGGTCCAGTGGGGATGTTCTCTCTGGAGGTCTCTGTCCTAGTTCTGATCAGGTCAGAGAGGAGACTTATGCAGGGGATGACTTCAGGTACTTTATTGGAGTTATTAGACATGGTTAGACAAAGGTAATAATAAGAATAACAGGAGAAAGAGGAAAAGGTATAATAAAGACAAAGAGGGAAAGCAGAACCTAGAAACAGAATTACAGGTGAATAATAATATAGATGTTTATGCAATATGCCCTGTAGCGGGACCTGGGTAACCTCGCTGGCTATCCCCTTTGGTTAGAATAGGTCAGACCAGTTATTTGTGCCGACCAACCAGGAGAATGGCGCGATCCCAGTTTGGATGGGCGCTCCCTCTCCCATTGGTCGGCATGGACTATCCACGCGGCCAGTGGGACCCTGCAGCCGTGAGACCAACTCACATCCCTCTCTCCAGTGGTTATCCCCACACAGGTATCCACCAGAGAGAGCATTCTCCTGGGCAGCCACGAGCATAGCCTCGTAGCTCCCAGGTAAGGGAAAGGAATGAGGGGCTAGAGCTCCATTGGGGAGTGGGTAGGATAGGGAAAGACGGGATGAGTGATTGTAGCTCCGCTGGAGAGCGGGTAGGATGGTCCCTGACACCGGAATCGAAGACAGTGTACGCAGTCCGGTTCGGAAGACGAATGCTCCCCCTGGTGGGCATTCCCTTGCGGTCTGCGGTTTTCACACCTCGCTAACGTTCTAAGTAAATGTTCTAAACGAAGCGCCCCCGGGAAGTTAAAAGGTATATTGCAGGATTTTATGGTTAAAATTACAGAAAGGGGATTATGAAAGAGGGGAAACACACATTCCAGGAGGGCACATCCACACATTTGAAACAAAGCAATTTGAGTTTAGGCAGCCCGGACACATGCCCCAAAACAGGTTTACAGGAGACAGGGAAACAATTAGATAAAACTAAACAGGAATATAAAGGATAAAGTTAAACAGGTTAAAGCAGCAATTGAGGTGATCAGCCTCTTTGGTTTCTAATCAGTACTGCAGTTCCAGGGTGTTTGAGGAGACTTACAAATAATAAGAATGTCGATATTATCCAGGCAGGTTGGGAGGAAATCAATATGAAAACAAAGTCCAGTATAGAAATAAAGCAGGATATTTGGATGAATCAGGATGGTTGAAGGTAAGCAAGGGTAGTGCAGGTTTCCTTTAGAAAGAGCCAGGAGCAGAAAACTTGTCAGGTTTCAGAACACAACTTCTCTCAATGTAAAGGCAACCTGGTTTTGTTGGGTGTGGACTTTTATAGCAGATGTAAATCATGCCACACAGGTGAGAGAGACTGAGGTGACTAGTGGCTAGGGAGGCGGCTAGTGGTGAAAACTGGAACTGTAATTAAATAAAACAGAAGAAATGAAACATGTTTTTGAATTGTCAGGATAGGATCCTGACAGTCTCCCTTCCTTCTCCCCACTGCTCCCTCACGCGGGTCCTTTGTAGTGATGTCGGTGATAGGGTTAAACAATCCTTTTCCTTTGGAAGTGTTTTTTTCCTCTATCTCAGCGTCCACTGCCCACCACTTGGAATATTCACTGCTCTGTCTTTTATATTGAGGGAGACTATTGAAAGCACGGAGGCAACACACATCAAGTCAGCTATTCAAGGTTCACAATTTAATGCCATGCTTTGCATTTCTTATATAGTACAATATTGCATGCTAAGAGACAATGTCCATTCATTTCTGAAGGCATATGACGGGAAACTACAAACATACAAAAAAGAGCAATACACTAATACTAAATACTAAATCACAGGATCCTCTTGAAGCACAAGAGGAGAGGTCAAGGAAATGACTTAGTTAAAAGTATGTCTTGTAACAAAATAGAGTCAGCATGAATACAGACAATGTGTATGGTTTAACCCTTCAGTCCCCTCTTTGTTCAATCTATTGATCACATCTATATTCACATTGTGAAGTCCTGAGGTATATTCAGGATTGATAGTCAATCCTGCAGGACTTTAGTTAGTTCTTCACCACGGTTCCCTCAGGACGATACCCTACGACCTAGCACGGAGGAGAGTATCCAGCTGTTTGTCCTCGGCAGTAGTAATCAACCTTTGAATCTTATTTTTCAGGGTACAGGTAAGATAACAATTGTACAGAATCATAAGTAGCATTACAAATACAACTATTACCAACGGATAGAAGAATGATCTAACAATTTGAGCACCTGTGGGGGACCAACCTGTGAATATATCATACCAGTGATGAGCCAAGTCATCCTGGATTTATGAACTTACTTTCAATAGTTTGCTCTTGAGAAGGTGTGTGGCAATTAGTGTATGGATAATGTCCTTTTCATGTGTTCTAAAATATTTGAACATATCCATTCTAGCTTTTATCAACGCAGTTATATTTTCTTTGGGTAACTGATAATCGTCTAGTGGCAATTTTGGAGGAATATACATCATGGTTCTATCAATGGTAGATTTGTCTTGGAAATAATATGGTGAATTGGGAAAATATGTTCCCATGACTGGGACAGATATGAATACAAAGATCTATCATTAGTATTACTAGTTATTTCCATGGCACAATTCCCTTCTGTGAACATCTTGAACTGTTGTGTATATGGTTTTCTGGTATATGTGCAAATATAACCAGGTATATATAATACCCAAGTAGCCACAGCCTTCCCCTTACTGTTCAGTTCAATTTGATACTCATGGGGATCTTCAGATGTGCATTCAGTATCTGGGGAACAGGGGTGTCTTACACTAGATGAAAAGTTAAGGCCTAATTGGGCTCCAGAGGATAATGAAGAATTGTCCATTGTTTCTTTGGTCTCTTGAAGAGATCCATTATGTTTCCAAAAGCACACTGGTTTCAGATTGCCTAAGTTCTCTTATTCATAATGGCAATCCAGATAGCTAGTAAAAGGCAATACAAAGATAAAGGTGATGACTGCCAAAATTATGATTTTGCTTTTTATGAGGTGGCCACTTTGTCTTTTTCTCCTTATTTGAGCCATGGTATGTCACACAGAAGAACAGCAGTTGGTTCAGATACAACGGGTTCTGGACGCTCCAGTCGCGTCTTGGCTCCCCTCTTTGGGCACGGTTTTACTCGGGATGCATGAATAAACAGATCTTGGGAGTCGGTTAGGACTGCAGTGCGGGTCACAGCAATGACAGTGGTTGGGGGACCAAATGG
Organism: Pelobates cultripes; assembly: GCA_933207985.1. Classification (NCBI taxonomy): domain Eukaryota; kingdom Metazoa; phylum Chordata; class Amphibia; order Anura; family Pelobatidae; genus Pelobates; species Pelobates cultripes. Next base: position 126,564,181 of record OW240922.1, on the reverse strand, counting down.
AAAGCCTCCTTTCTTTGTCCTGTTCAACTGTTGGATACACACCGAGTCTCCAGGTTGATAGGGATGGGTAGATTCTTGTGAAGGTAAAGGAAACTGCGAAGAAACATTGCAATATATACCATTCAACTTTATCAACAATTCCTTAACATAATGTTCCTGGATTAGCTCTAAATCACCAGGCATAATGACTAATGGTTCCCTGGCCCATTGTGTAGGAAATGGTATACCCATTAGGATCTCGAAAGGAGATCATTTGGTAACCTTATGGGGGGGTCATTCGTATCTCAGCCAAAATTGCTGGAAGATACTATTGCCAATTAACCCATGTCCCTGTAGTTGTCTTCATGAGTTTCTCTTTGATAGTCCTATTCATCCTTTCAACTACCCCTGAGCTCTGAGGGTGATAGGGTATATGAAACTTCCATGTCACCTTTAGCCATTTAACAAGTTCTTGAGTGACCTTACTAGCAAAAGCCGGTCCGTTATCAGAATTAATCTGTAAAGGACAACCATACCTGGGTATTATTTCTGTAGCGAGTATTTTCACCACAGTTTTCACATCTTCTTTATTGGTTACAAAAGCTTCAGGCCACCTACTAAATTGATCTATTATTACTAAAAGATATTGTTGTTTATGACCTGTTTTAGGTATATGAGTGAAATCAACCTGCAGGTGTGTGCATGGTGCCATGGGTGGGGGCAAATGATCATGGGATGGTTTCCCAGGGATGTTAGGATTGGCCCTCGCACATTATTCACAAAGCTGTATAAATGTGCGTACATTATCTTTTAAATTGAGGATATAAAAAGAATCCATAAGGAATTGTATGGTGTTAGTTATACTCCTATGTCCGGATCCGTGTGCTTGGCTGATAAATATGGGGGAACTTGCCTCAGGTATACCCATCTTACTCTCTTTAGAGTAAAGATCAAATTTATCTTTCTCTAAACCTTGTGAAAGCCAAAAGGCAATATCTTCAGTAGCAAAATCTTGTAAATGAGAGAACAACATCTCTGAGGAGTAACAGGGTGGGTTAAGGAGAGTAGGGAAGACCATTTTGTAATATGTGGTGCTCTGAGCTGCTTCCTTTGCTGCCCTGTCAGCTAGTGCATTTCCTTTAGATACTTTGACTTGTCCCTGTGTATGTGCTCTACAATGAATGATAGCCACTTCTAAAGGGAGCTAAATAGCATCCAAAAGAGAAGTAATGAGGGAGGTATGAGAAATTCCCATCAGCACTGGCAAAACCTCTGTTTCCAAATTACACCGAAATCATGTACAACTCCATGTGCATATCTGGAATCAGTATAGATATTAACATATTTGCCAGTAAACAACTGACAGGCACGAGTTAGAGCTACTAATTCCGCAGCTTGGGCTGATTGGTGAGGGATAGTTGAGTTTGTTGGAGCACCAGAGAATAAACAGCTGGTGAATCCACATAGCCTTGGGGTAGGCATGTCCACGTATACTGACAGCCTTCAAAAGTAAAAGCCATAAGTAGTTGTGTCTCTTGATCAATAGGTATAGAAAAAAATGCATTACTTAAATCAATAACAGTAAAGCAGGTGGCATCATGTGGAATGGCTGTAATAAGAGTAGTTACATCCTATACAATAGGGGCAATAGGTACAATTAAGCCATTCGAGGCTCGAAAATCCTGTACCAACCTATAACCATCATTCTTTGGTACGGTATTGATAGGAGTGTTATATAGTGAGACTACTGGTCTCAATATGCCCTGTTGTAGGAATGATTGAATCATAGGACGAATACCATCCTTCTTTTGATCTGACAATGGGTATTGTTTAAGATATATGGGTGTGACACCAGGTTTTAGCTTAGCTCTGTAAGGGGTACAATTTACAAAACCTACATCCAACTTGGAGGATGCCCACACAGTGGAAGGAATGCTAGACAAATCCGGGATAGATAACAACATAGAAAGATCAATACCACCAGCAGGAGTACAGACAATAGTAGCGCCCATAATACCAAGGTCTTTCCCTAACAGATTTACAGGACAGCCAGGTATCAATCGAAAAGAAAAAACAGTCGAAATACCATTCCAAGGAGAGAAAACCGACAATGGTGGTGTAATAAATGTGGTGGTAGACACTCCATTGATACCTACTGAAGGTCTAGACCTTTCCCTTTTCCCCTGATAGTAAGTCTCGCACAAACGGCTACAAGTAGCTCCAGTATCCACCAAAAATGGCAGTGACACGCCATCAATTACCAGGACACAAAATGGCTGATCGTTACTAGTAGGATATAAGAGAGGAAAAGCTGGAGTGTTACCTTCAGGGGCAGCCCTATTGTGGCCATGGGACATGATGAGTGGGGTGTGGAGGTGTCAGCGGTGTGTGAGATGTTGGGTTGATGGCGGTGGTAATCTGGGGAGCAGGTAATGTAGCATTCTGGTTACCATACTGGGAGTTTTGAGGGAGGTTTGGACACTCATTTCGCCAATGCCCACTTTGGCCACAATTGAAACAATGTAACCCGTCCAAACCTCCAGGGCCTCCTGGTCGCCCCCCCTCCTCTCTGATACCTCTGTCCTCCCAACTGGGCCCCAAATCCCCTGCCTCTTCCTCTGCCTCTTTGCCCTCCTCTCGGGTATATCCTATGTTCTCTGTCCCAACCTCTATTTCTAGCCTGAGAGGGGTTGCAATGTTACAATCCTTGATTATAGTACATCTTAGTGCTACCTTCTTTCTTTATATCAAAACATCCTGCATTGTCTTTTTCCACAATTTTAACAAAGAAATCCCTGCTAGACAATCCTGGCCATTCTGAAAACAATTGTTTGACAAGCAGAGAATATGGTGGCAACATGTTTCCCAAACAAGTTTGAATTTTTAATGGATCCATATCCTCACCTGATTTCAAACCAGCATCCTCTTTCCAACACTTGTAAAATCTCTTGACAAACTCTGACACACTTTCTTTCTGACCTTGTTTACATGCCAAAGCTGTTGACATAGACTGTTTATCCTTCCATAGCCTAGACATTTCTGCTGTTATCTCTTCCCACATTTTATCTTGCTCTTCTTGTGTGAACAATACATAGGGCTCCTCACCACCTATGGTAGTGCTAGAGTCCAATGTAGACACCGAGGGAACCTTAGACCAATCCCATCCTGAATCTGGATCATAACCCAATATATAGAAACATAGAAACATAGAATGTGACGGCAGATAAGAACCATTCGGCCCATCTAGTCTGCCCAATTTTCTAAAAACTCATTAGTCCCTAGCCTTATCTTATAGTTAGGATAGCCTTATGCCTATCCCATGCATGCTTAAACTCCTTTACTGTGTTAACCTCTACCACTTCAGCTGGAAGGCTATTCCATGCATCCACTACCCTCTCAGTAAAGTAATACTTCCTGATATTATTTTTAAACCTTTGTCCCTCTAATTTAAGACTATGTCCTCTTGTTGTGGTAGTTTTCTTCTTTTAAATATAGTCTCCTCCTTTACTGTGTTGATTCCCTTTATATATTTAAATGTTTCTATCATATCCCCCCTGTCTCGTCTTTCCTCCAAGCTATACATGTTAAGATCCTTTAACCTTTCCTGGTAAGTTTTATCCCGCAATCCATGAACCAGTTTAGTAGCCCTTCTCTGAACCCTCTCTAAGGTATCAATATCCTTCTGAAGATACGGTCTCCAGTACTGTGTACAATACTCCAAGTGAGGTCTCACCAGTGTTCTGTACAATGGCATGAGCACTTCCCTCTTTCTACTGCTAATACCTCTCCCTATACAACCAAGCATTCTGCTAGCATTTCCTGCTGCTCTATTACATTGTCTGCCTACCTTTAAGTCATCAGAAATAATCACCCCTAAATCCCTTTCCTCATATGTTGAGGTTAGGACTCTATCAAATATTCTGTACTCTGCCCTTGGGTTTTTACGTCCAAGATGCATTATCTTGCACTTATCCACATTAAATGTCAGTTGCCACAATTCTGACCATTTTTCTAGTTTACCTAAATCATTTGTCATTTGGCTTATCCCTCCTGGAACATCAACCCTGTTACATATCTTAGTATCATCAGCAAAAAGACATACCTTACCATCAAGACCTTCTGCAATATCACTAATAAAAATATTAAAGAGAATGGGTCCAAGTACAGATCCCTGAGGTACCCCACTGGTGACAAGTCCAAGCTTCGAATATATTCCATTAACTACAACCCTCTGTTGCCTGTCACTCAGCCACTGCCTTACCCATTCAACAATATTTGAATCAAACTTAAAGATTGCAGTTTATTGATAAGCCTTCTATGTGCAACAGTGTCAAAAGCCTTACTGAAATCTAGGTAAGCAATGTCTACTGCACCACCCTGATCTATAGTTTTAGTTACCCAATCAAAAAAATCAATAAGATTAGTTTGGCATGATCTCCCTGAAGTAAACCCATGTTGTCTCTGATCTTGAAATCCATGTGTTTTAGATGTTCATCAATCCTATCCTTTAACATGGTTTCCATCACTTTCCCCACTACTGAAGTAAGGCTTACTGGCCTATAGTTGCCCGACTCCTCCCTATTACCTTTCTTGTAAATGGGCACAACATTCGCTAACTTCCAATCTTCTGGGACTACTCCTGTTAACAATGATTGGTTAAATAAATCTGTTAATGGTGTTGCTAGTACACCACTAAGCTCTTTTAATAGCTTTGGGTGTATTCCATCAGATCCCATTGACTTATTTGTCTTTACTTTTGACAGTTGAAATAGAACCTCTTCCTCTGTAAACTCACGTGTAATAAATGGCTCATTTATCCTTTTTCTTAACTGAGGTCCCTTTCCTTCATTTTCATCTGTAAATACAGAACACAAATATTCATTGAGGCAGTCAGCTAGACCTTTATCCTCTTCTACATACCTTCCTTCTTTTGTTTTTAATCTAACTAATCCTTGTTTTACTTTTCTTTTCTCATTTATGTATCTAAAAAATGTTTTATCCCCTTTTTTTACTGACTGTGCTATTTTCTCTTCTGTGTGTGATTTTGGGAAGCTCTTATAACTTGCTTAGCCTCTTTCTGCCTAATCTTTTATAGATCATTTTGTCTCCCCTCTCACTCTGGGTTTTATAATTTCCTAGATACTAGCTTTTTGTTTTAACTATTTTGGCCACATCTGCGGAGTACCACAGTGATTTCTTGAATTTTGCTTTTACTGACAAGCCTAATGCAATTTTCTGTTGCCTTCAATAGTGCAACTTTTAAATAATCCCATTTCTCTTGGACTCCATTTAAATTGCTCCAGTCTGATAATGACTCCTCTACCCATATTCTAATTTTAGAAAAGTCTGTTTTTCTAAAGTCTAAACTTTTGTTTTTGTGTGTTGTGACTCAGTCACTGTTCTTATATTAAACCACACTGACTGATCACTGGATCCTAAACTTACCGTACGGCATCTGATACCAATCTCCATTTTGTTAACACTAAATCTAGTATGGCCTCTTTACGAGTTGGCTCCTCAACAACTTGTTTTAGAGACAATCCCAGTAGGGAGTTTAGAATATGTGTGCTCCTGGCACAAGTAGCTAATTTTGTTTTCCAATTTACATCAGGAAGATTAAAGTCACCCATGAGGATAACTTCCCCCTTCATTGTCATTTTAGCTATTTCCTCAACTAGTAGATTATCTAACTCTTCAATTTGTCCTGGGGGCCTATAAATCACACCTACACGAGTTACTGTGTGATTACCAAATTCTAACGTAGCCCAAACGGACTCTATGTTTGCCTCACTAACTTTTATTAGGCTAGATTTTATGCTATCCTTCACATACAAGGCCACCCCTCCCCTTTTCTTGCCTTCCCTATCTTTCCTATATAAAGAGAACCCTGGTATTGCTACGTCCCAGTCATTTTTCTCATTGTACCATGTCTCAGTAACAGCGACTAAATCTACACTATCAGTTGCCATTATTGCCACAAGTTCATGGATCTTATTCCCTAAACTGCGAGCATTTGTAGACATGACTCTTAGCTTATCATTTTTTAACACACTTGCTACAGGCACCTTCTGTCCTTGTTTTTGGGGACAATTGGATTGATGTTTTATCACCCTTTTGCCCCCCCCCTCCTAGTTTAAATACATCCTAGCAAAACCTCTGAACTGCTCACTGAGAACATTTGTTCCCTTTTGAGAAAGATACAAACCATCTTTTTTGTACAGCTTATCTCCATTCCAAACAGAGCTACCATGAGAAATAAAGCCAAATCCTTGCTCCCGACACCATTCACCAAGCCACAAATTAAAGTCCCTAATACGCATCCGCCTGTCGTTCTGAGTGTTATGCACAGGCAGAAGTTCAGAGAATGACAGTGTGGAAGCAACCTGCAGTATATCATTGGCAAAAACACTAAAAACTTCCTTAACCTCTGAAACCTCATTGCAAGCCAAGTCATTTGTCCCTAGATGGACAAGTACATCTAATTCCCCTTCCTGCTTTGCTCGCTTAACAATATTACAGATACGTCTCCTGTCTCTGTGAGCAGTAACTCCGGGAAGACACCTCACAAGACCTCCATTGTCCATCTCCACACTCTTATAATGGAATCACCCAACAACAACTGCTTTCTATTAGGCCTCACCATAGTCTCCAAGGCGGTCTCCACAACACCACTAGCCTCAGTGCCTCTCTCCACAACACCACTATCCTCAGTGCCTCTCTCCACAACACCACTAGCCTCAGTGCCTCTCTCCACAACACCACTAGCCTCAGTGCCTCTCTCCACAACACCACTAGCCTCAGTGCCTCTCTCTACAACACCACTAGTCATAGTGCCTCTCTCCACAACACCACTAGCCTCAGTGCCTCTCTCCACAACATCACTAGCCTCAGTGCCTCTCTCCACAACACCACTAGCCTCAGTGCCTCTCTCCACAACACCATTACACTCTGAAAGTGCAGAAAATGAATTATGAAGAGCAACAGACTGTGCAAAATGCCTTTTATCCACAACTCTAAGCCTACCAGATCCTACAGTAATCCATCTGCCTTTCCTAGCATGTCTCTGCGGCAGTGGCTTTGCAGCAGTTCCAGTCTGAGTTTCTTCACCAGATAATTTACAAATCTCAGACTTCAAAAATACAATCTCCTGCCGCAAGATAGAGAACTGTCTACAGATTAGACAACAACCAAACCTCCAAAAAGTGGAACGTGAAACAAATGCATAGCAATTGTTACACTGAACTAAGCCTGCCATTCCAATTATGAGAATAATTTAAATCTATCAAATCTTAACTTTTTTCTTTATCCTCCTGAATACCTCAGATGACCTCCAGGTTCTCTCCAGAATATCTCCAACTAGACACTTAGAAACAGCACTTGGAAGTAGCACCAAGCTATATCATCAATAATTAATTGTATATCTATCTGCGTCATGTTTTGCCCTTGACACATTCGTTTTAAATACATTAAACATGTAGCAGGGTTAGAACGTGGGCTGGGTGCACCTTGAATGATGTCCTTTAGAACAATTGGATTCAAGGGTTTCAGTATTAGTTGGTCTCCTACTGTTAAAAATGGGAAGGCGGAGGCACCTATTGTCTCATCTGTGTTACCAGTCTTTATAGAGGTAGTTTTGATTTGTTTACCACTTTTTAATGTCATGTCTGGTGTGTTAGTGACAGTAATTTTAATAGGGGGAGCTCTAAGCACAGAATGAGTACTATGGCTGGTTCCTGAGGCTTGCCCTGACGCCTGTTCTTCATCTCCCTCTTCAGAACTCTCTTCTTCTTCTGCTGTTACATGATGCCTTATGCCAGTAGTAATAGCTGCTAACAAAATTTCCTCATTATCCTCATCTTCAGGGGCTCTAGGCAAAGAGGGATATATGGGGGTATCCGGGGGTGTTAAAGGTGTCTCTCGGGGAACAGTTTTTACTTGTAAGCCTTTATCTCATTGCTTTTATGTTGTACTGAATCAGAGTTCCCTAAATCAAGGTTATCTGGGGGCTTTTCCTGCAGAACTAGCTACTTTCTTTTCCTTACCCCTAAGCTTCTTGCCTTTATTAGTTGTTGGGTACCAGTGGGGGGCCACTTGCAACCAGTTTTCTCCTCCCAATTCCTTGTCCCAATCGGGGTCTGGACCATACCAGGGCCATGCCCTTTTATCCCCTAAACATAATCCTTAACCATATTCAGGTGGAAGTCATTGTTTGCTCCACAATGGGGGAATGGGTCGGAGGATCTCATAGCCTCCGTCCATCCTGCTAAATTAGTGACAAATGGGATAGTTAAAAATCCTCCTGAGGCTCCTACTCTGGTAACATAATTTAAACATGACTCCCCAGAGGGTGGTTGAGGGTAGGAAACAGATTTGGAATTTCCCAGGTCCACACCGTGGCTCAAGGACAAGAAACCTGTCACTTACCAAGACAGTTCCTTACCTATTACAAAACAAATATTTCTTTACAATACAATACGACACGCAAGACATACAGAGAGCAAAAATCCAAAAGGCGGAGGAGGACAGGATAAACAACCTAGGTTAAAATAAATTTTCCCATATGGTCCACCGCAGACCTAGCACACCGCAGGCGCATATATATATATATATATATATATATAAATTTCTATTCTCATATGGTCTACTGCAGACCTAGCCTAGCGCAAGCATATATATATATATTTCTATTAATCAGTCTACCGCAGACCCCTAGAGAAAAACACTTCTCAACCCTTTCTACCTAAGGATGCAACAATGTGGAGATCAGGTGTATAGGGACCAGCGTCAAATAGACACAAGACACTTACCTGTTAGTGCTCCAGTTGCATCCCACTTCTGACACCAACTGAAAGGGTTAAACGATCCTTCTCCCTTGGAAGTGTTTTTCTCCTCTATCTCAGCGTCCGCTGTCTGCCACTTGGAATATTCATTGCTCTGTCTTCAATATTGAGGGAAACTATTGAAAGCACGGAGGCAACACACATCAAGTCAGCTATTCAAGGTTCTCAATTTAATTTCTTATATAGTACAATATTGCATGCTAAGAGACAATGTCCATTCATTTCAGAAAGACGGGAAACTACAAACATACAAAAAAGAGCAAAACACTGATGGGTATTGTGGCAAACCTAGCCACTTTAGATTGTGCGGTTATATGTCTAAAGGTTGTCCTAGAAAGCTAGTCCAATTCTGTTAGTTTCTGTATTTACTTATAACTGTAATAGAGAGCATTCGTATGCTAGCGGCCGAAAGCCGCTAGCATTCATATGGTAGTTTCACAGACAGTGACTTTCCACACTGTTCGTGAAATGAATAAAGTACCGAATGGGAGCCCACACACAGGGGGTCGTGTGGCTCCCATTAACCGATTGCAACATTGTAGCAATCTGCTGCTAATGGATTTCCCGGGTGGCCGTCGTTTGGCTACCAACCACGAGGCGGTGGCCATCTAGACTTTCCCTTTTGCCCAGCGGTGTTTGGTCGTCAAGTGCCTAGAACTAAAATCGGCTACTCGACGGCACAAACAACGCTGGACTTCCAAGCCATTCGGGAGCACCGGTCTTTCTGTACTTTTTCCCCAATTGTGTATTTGTGACTTTTATGATGAATGTATATTAAAGTGTGTTTCGTGTGGCGTTCAGTTATTTATGCTGGGATCTGAGCGGTACTTTCACAAAGTGTGCGCTCAGACCCCAGCTATCTGCCGAATGGTCATTCGGTACAATAGCACAAATAAAATATAAGTTACTTATTTTTGTGTGAACAGCCGGTTCGGCTGTACAGAAGGATAATCCACTTAACAGGATATTCTCATGGGAGTATCCCTCTCGTACAGCAGTGCATGGTGGGAGAAATGTCCTGCATATTTGTTCCCCATGTAGTCCCCTACTGTACAACCCCTGTAAAGTAATGAATGAAACCCCTTGCATGGGGAATCACGTAAATACTGGAGCGTGTGAATAAAATCGTCAGTTGACTCCAAAAACTGTGTTTTGTCCGGTTACTGGAGGATTTGGGATATTGCCTTCATTTTCAGCGCTTTACTTGGATTACTTTCTGTACCAGCGGAGATATTGGGATTAAACATTGCAGCTCCGCTAGAGGTGTTGAGTCAAATACTTAATCGCAGGATCCTCTTAAATCACAAGAGGAGAGGTCAAGGAAATGACTTAGTTAAAAGTAGGTCTTGTGACAAAATAGAGTCAGCATGAATACAGACAATGTGTATGGTTTAACCCTTCAGCCGGTTGCCAGAATATGACGTCATTCCGGCCCGGCATTACTAAACTGCGCACGTGTGGGAACAGTGAGGAGAAGGAAGGGAGACCTCCAGAGAGAAGACCCCAGGGGAGGCCCCACACCAGAATGTGTGTGTGTCTGTCAGTGTGTGTGTGTGTGTCTGTAAGTGAGTGTGTGTGTGTCTGTCATTTAGTAGAGGGGGTGCTGGGATTTAGTATAGAGGGGGGAGCTGGGGTTTAATAGAGGGGGTTTAGTAGAGACGGTGTTGGGATTTAGTACAGGGGGTGCTGGGATTTAGTATAGAGGGGGGACTGGGGTTTAGTAAAGGGGGATGCTGTTTTTTTATTCTGTACTTTTCTTAATAAACCTATGTTTCTATGAAAATTTAAGTTCTGGGTTTTTTTTGGCGGCCCACATCAACTTAAACTTTGTTTATTTGGCCCGTGCTAGTATTTGAGTTTGACATGGTTGATCTACAGGGCTTTTACATAAAAGTACATTCATTCCATTTGTGTCCATATTTAAGAAGTGAATTTAATACCCCTATGTGACAGATCCCTCTGTCTTGTAACTACTTTGATTTTATGCTCATTCGTCTGTTTGTTCGTGCATTTCCCTGTCCGTACGATTCCTATGTTATTTTCCCTTTTTACCGAAATACTTGCCGAACGGCCGGCCACCCAGTGGGGAAGTGTGCTGCTTGTTAACCTCTTGGCCTCATTAGAACGATGTGGTTAACCGCAGACACTTCCCCTTGTTTAATGGTCGGCTGGACATGAACACGAGGCAGCGGCCATCTTGGACATGCGAACGCCCAGCGGTGTTCGTTGACGATTCCCTGTATCTAAAAACGGCTCCTATTTTTATGCGAACACCGCTGAAGCCGCCGACCTCCCTTCATCTGTTTCATACACTCACACAAACAACGGGCCATTCGGTACATCTCTATACGAACAGAGCCACCCTCAGATAGCCATCCCATGGAGCCCATTCGTGTAACTAAAGGACTATGTGAAAGACTTTGGCTCCATGGCGATTGAACTGTGTTCATAGGATTTGAGCGCTATTCGGTAATATTGTGCGCTCAGATCCAAGCTATCTGGGGATACGTTAATTGTGGGTATTCTGTTTGGGAGTTGTGAAGTTATATATTTTTATGCATTTCTGTTACACTGTATAAAATGGAGGTTAGGCTCTATCCTCGGAGATAATTGAGTTACTTCCCAATTATCTCCAGGACAGAGAGGAGGGTCCTATACAGTTAGAGGGGACTTTATGTCTGTAACACTGTGATTGGCTACTGTACTATTCTTGTCACAGTTTTCCACCAGGTCCCCTATGGGAGTGTTCACCTGGTGGAAGATCTGCATAAAAGGCGGGCATGTAGCCCACAGTAAACCAGATTCCTGCTTGACCCTCAATACAGAGCCTCGTCTCGTACTTGGGGGGATTATTTGTATGGTTTTCCTGTTTGGCTGATTGGAGTGTGGATTATTCGGATATTTGCTTGTCCGGCTGATTGGAGTGTTCAGTAGCTGCCTTTACATTCAGGAAGGGAACATCCTAAGTGGCTTTAACCCCTTTTACGCCGAGGATGCCGTTACAACTGGTGGCAAGTGGCGGGATGATTCCCACAGCCCAGAAGGGCAGCTACAAAGTGACACAAGCCAGTGGAAGCACAGTATGAATGGCTAAAGCGCTAAGGACTTATTGGAGAACCGGGGCCAGCAACCGTAAGAAGAGGGACATTATCGCAGAACTAGTCGAAATGGATATAACCGAAAGACCCAGCGTAACAGACAGGACACCCGAAGAGGCAAGTTTTAATCGGGCTGTTGCCATCAGACTGGCACATTATGGACGTAACCCTACAGCAGAAATCACAGAAAGGGTTATAGCAGCCGTGGATGCCAAACGGCCGCACCTTCAACCAAGAGGTGCCACAACAGCAGTAGTGCCAGTAGCAACAACTGACAAAAGGAAAGTACATTTTGCTGCATTTAAACAGTTCTTTGAAGCAGATGGAGAAATTGATGGGTACCTTGCCGACTTTGAACTGCAATGTGCCTTACACCGGGTACCCACGGACGAATGGGTCACCATTTTATCTGGAAAACTGTCCGGTCGGAGCAGTGAAGCCTTCCGGGCCATCCCAGATGAGGACATTACAGACTATGGGTTAGTTAAAGAAGCCCTGATAGCCAGGTATGCCATCACACTGGAGGCATACCGTAGATGATTCCGGGACACCACAAACAAGGTGGAGATTCCTACATCGAGTGGGCATTCTGCTTACATCACAAGGCAGCCCACTGGGTCGCTGGATGCCAGGCAGTATCCGGAGAAGAAGTGCTGCAGCCATTCCTGCTGGAGCACTTCTATGACAAGCTGACCACAGGGATCAGAGAGTGGGTTACCGACCAGTGGCACCTCCTTCCGCTGCCACACTACAACCACAATCATACCGCTCCACAGCACCACCTCCAGCTGTCACTTACTCACAGCAGCCCAGGTTCAATGCACGGAACCAGGTGTGACCAAGTCGGGCACCAAAAACAGGATTGCCCTTTGAATCCAGCCAGGCGGTCCCAGTCCTGGAGGAAGCCAGCAATGGGGACCTCCCGTACATCAATGCCTGCTGTCCACTGCATTGAGGAGAAAGAACATCTTACACGAGGCTGACCCAGTCCAAGCAGCTAACCGAGACAACAGACAACAGCACAGGCAGACTGTCCGGGTCAATGGAAAGGTAGCCAATGGCCTGAGAGATACTGGCGCCACCATGACCCTACTGCAAAAGGTCCCATTGCAAGCAAGGGGTGAAATTAAGATTTAGACATGTCAGAAAGTAGATTTAAAGGTATATGCCCGACACAAAGTCTGGTTAAGAGAGAAAGAAATGCTCTGAAGTGATAGCAAATTTGAGTTATACAGTCATTATAGATAAGCCAAAATTACGTAAGAATCATCAAAATGAGTTAACCCTTTTCAGGACAAGAAATTTTGGTGATGTAATTGTGCCACCTATTGACCAAAAACTAGATGATACTAGATAAACTACACACCTACAGTTTTCTATTCGTCCGATCAACTACTGACGTGCAGAAAGTTTGGCCCTTTAAAAAGTAAGGACAAAGAGGAAATCCAAGACATAGATACAGGATAGAGATTCAGGACACATTCACACTCTCTGGTACTGACACTCAGCTCTCAAACTCTCTTGGACACAATTCAAGAAACACTTCCTGGACACTTAGAATTTTACTATTACTTTTTAACCAACACCACTTTTCTATTACATAGAATCCTATACACATAATCATACTTGCATTCAATTACTGGAACGGATCTTTGAAAGCATCTGATGAGAACATCTACATAACTGGTAATTATGCTGGTTTTATTTAATTAATTTAAATTAATTTAAATTTTACATGGCAGGAATATATGCCTGGATAAATTGTCAGATTTCCACTTAGAAATCTTAGTTAACTAAAGAATATATGGTTATAAAAATTCCATAACTGCAGGTGGAATTAACATTAACGATATATTAACGGTATTATTTACCAACAGGTTAGCATGACACATGTTATCCAGAAATATTGACTTGCTCTGAAATAAGATAGTGTATCTATTTAGGAGACTTAAAATTCGGCTAATGTAAAATCTGGTAGGTGATTCTTATTGGATGGTTCTAGAAATGGTACGAACATTATTTTAATTGAAAAATAGAATAGTGTTAAGACACCTCCAGTGTCTTTAGGCAAAACCGCCGTTTAGTAGACCTTCCCCGTCTGCAATATCAGTAACTCCGTTCGCCTAACCTGTAGTGCACGAACCAAATGCAGGGGAAGCGGCAATCTCCTGACCGGGATCCGTGAACGGCTCCAAACTCCCGAACGGCAATACACGAACTGCTGCTAGCCGCTGAACAATAACATCCACCAAGCGGCTTTTGTTTCCATCCAGCAGTCCCTAACCGTGAAGAAGAAATCCCCCCCCCCCCAATAACGAGACAGAAGCTCCGCATTGAGAGTCAAACAGGATCTGGCTTTACCGTGGGCTACCTGCCCGTATTTATGCAGGTCTCCCACTTGGTGGACACTCCCCTAGGGGACCAAAAGGGAGACTTAAATGACAGACAGATATGGGGACATTCCAGACACACAGTCACAGATTTTACCCACAGTGCATTATGATTCCCTCCTTTCTGCCCTGGAGATAATTACCAAGTAACTCAATTATCTCCAGGACAAAGCCAGTCACCATTTTAAACATAAAACCCAAAAAGACATAAAAATACATAATTTTACAATAACCGAAGATTCTGCATTCGTGTCACATATCCCCAGATAGCCTGGATCTGAGTGCATATTATTAGCGAATAGCTAATATCCCATACACATAGTTCAATCGCCATGGAGTCAAAGTTCTTACAGTCTTTCGGTATAAGAATGACTCCATGGGAAGGCTATCTGGGTTAAGTCCTTTCGTATGCTTCCCAAACTCCCGAACGGCCGGTGTTCGTATGCTTCCGTGGAGGCAGCCAGGCGTTCTATTGTTTCAGCGGTGTTCGGCAGAAAAAGTGTCAGTTTTTAGTTCCATGAAAATAGAGCCGAACACCGCTGGGCTTTCGCTTGGTTTAAAATGGCTGCTGCCTCGTGGTCGACATACGAACGACGACGACCCTGAATTCGTGTAATTGAGAAGTGTCTGCGGTTAACCACAACGTTCTAATTGGGATCAATAGGTTAACCAACAGCACACTTCTATCCTGGGTGGTTGCCGTTCGGCTAGTTTGTTCGGGAAAAAACAGTCATTTGAATGGCTGGGCTATAGGAAACAGCCATTCATACGAACAGGATAGAAACAGACGAATACACCAAAAATAAGCAGACAGATGGTTCTGTCACAAATAGGATATTGTATGCCTAAGAGGATTCTAGCCAGCATTGAAAGAGTTCATCAGTGTGGTCTAACTGTCAGCCGAAGTTTTCGCTGTGCTTCTCGCTGTGCTGTGTGTTCTGTGGAATTTGGTGTTCTGTGTTAAGTCTTGCTTTCTGTGTTTGTGAAGCGCCCTCTCATAAATATTGCTAAGTCTTGACAGTTGATTACTTTTTAGTCGCTGTACTTGTTTAAATATTGCCATATTGTATGCCAATGTTATACCTAAATATTCACTGATTATTATCACGCATGTTGCATATTATTATTATTTTATTATTATTGTCACAATAAATTATATTTTTATAAAGAAAATTGTGATTTTACTGTATGGAATAAAATCCTCTGATGATCGGCTTCTAGGATCTAAGAGAATTAAATAGTGGGATATTCTCAGCTTTATTATATTATTAAATTCGGGGACAGTGCCATTATATCAATTTTGATATAATAAAAATTATTAAATACATTTTTGATAATTTTTATGGAAATATTATTTTAATATTTATCACCCCATAAATATCCCCAGAGTACGCCGCACGGCCTATAGGATTACCCAGAATTTCTTCTGGCCCAGTTTTAATAGGGACATGCGACAGTACTGCAGGAGGGAGAGACAGAGCAGGAGGGGACCCCATAGTGCCATATGTTCTGGAACTCAGGGACCGCATGGAGCAACTGTCTCTGATGGTAAGAGAGAATCTCCAGGCGGCCCAGGGGAGACAGAAGAGATGGTACGATCGGGGTGCCCGACAGCTTGTCTTCCAGGTTGGGCATAAGGTCCTGGTGCTCAAACCTGTGAAGACCGCAAGCTGCAGGCATCTTGGCAGGGCCCATATAAAGGAGTAGCCCAGCTCTGTGATACTACCTATGTTATTGCCAGCTGTGTGATCCTTTCATGTGAACATGCTGAAGGAGTACCAGGAAAGACAGGAGGATGTTGCAGCAGTGTGCGCCCCTGCTGCAGACGACTCTGAAAGTTTACCCCTACCTGACTTATTAGAGAGAGACTGACCTTACTAGCCTGGTACAGCTAGGGGATCAGTTAAGCCCCCCAGGAAACGGAACAGGCTAAGCAGCTTCTGTGGGAGAAACAGGCGATTTTCTCCAAGGAACCGGGCTATACGACACTGGCAGTACACAAAGTAGAGACCGCTGGACAAACACCCCTCAGACAGTCGCCCTACCATATCCCTGAAGCAGTCCGACAAGGAATGCGGAGACCAATTGTGTATAATGTGTGCGACAGTCCGTGTTTGATGCGGATAGCTGTGAGTGATTTGTGTGGTAGAGCTGCATGGATGCCTAAATGTGGTAGTAATGCCTGTCCCCAGTCTGTCCTCCCTGTTCCCGACTTTTGATCACTGGGATATGATATATATATATTATTATATATCCCGACAGTCTCCTCGCACCTCCTCACTTCTCCAGGGTGAAGAAAAAGAAAATGTAAATATTACTGGGTGGCGGCCCACCAGGAAAGTTCCCTCGCAGCAGAGAACAGACGAACCCCACACACACAATGCACCCCTCACACACTGCACCCCTTACACACACACTGCCCCCCTCACACATGCACACTGCCCCCTCACACATGCACACTGCCCCAAACACATGCACACACACTATACCCTTCATACCCAAATATACCCACACACTGCACCTCTCACCCACACACTACCCCTCTCACACTCTACACCCTTTACACACACACACACACACACTGCCCCTCTGACACAATACACCCTTTTCACACACACTGCCCCTCTCATACACTACACCCTTTACACACACAGCACCTCATGGAAATGAATGTAAGTATTTTTTAAAATCGCAATTGCGCCATAAAATAGTTACTGTGTCACTGGTGGGTGGTAAGGACATTTTACCATCAACAAAGATACAAAAGTGGGCGGTAGGTATTTGTAGACTATTGCGTAGTCTATGTTTCTATTGATTATTTATGGATTTCTGGATTGACATAAGTAACAGATGGTATCAATAAGTCACAAGGTTTTCTTGTATGAGAACTCTGGAATGTGGGTTGGGGGGTCTTGTCCTTATACTGCTAGAGTTATACTCTGACGTCAGTATGGGCACATCTATATGGTAATTGAACAAAGGGACATGAGGTCTCTCTGTCTCTCTCGCAATGTAACTGTAACGGACCGTTTTGCACACAAGGGGTAAAAACCGTTTAGGCGATCGGCCCCCTTTCCAGAGATACAGGCACAGCTACTGCAGAACACCAGACTCCCGAACTGGATACAAAATAGCACTCCAACTCCCGAACTGGAACCTCCCAAATAGCTGCTAGCAGATGAACGGGAAAAGCAGACAATCAGCTTACACTCCTGGCAATCAGTCTCTAACAGCATACAGTGAATCCCCCCAAGAACGAGACAAGGCTCCGTGTTGAGGGTCAAGCAGTGGTCTGAGGTGCTGGCACACCCAGCGTGGTTTTTATTACAGTCTTGCAAATACAGGACCGCCCACAGGGAGGTATAAAACAACCAATCACATCACAGTTACATCCCACATATTCCCTCCCCTTATCCTGAGAGGAAACTCAATTACACATACAGTTAAAAACATACTTTCTACCCAACTTTCATAACTCTAAAACCATACATCACATTCACATAAAATTACATATTCACAATCAATCCATTCAGGGGAACAACATATAAAAAAATGGCATGAATCAGACCAGGGGTTCAAAAGTTAGTGAAAAAAGTCCTTTGTGACTAAATGAAGCATGGCTTTCTGGCCCAAACCAGTTTCAGAGTCTTCTATCCTGGAGAGTAATTCAATTATCTCTCAGGACAGACACAAGACTCCATTAAGCACATGGTTGCAAAAAGACACAAAACACTTTAAAATACATAAAGTCACATTTATTACATAAAACACAGACATGTAACATATCCCCAGATAACTCAGGTCCGAGCGCACATTATTAAGCGAATGGCGCTCAGACCACACGAATACAGTTTAATCGCCATGGAGCCAAAGTCTTTACAGTCAGTTTCATACGAATGGGCTCCATGGGATTCCTATCTGGGGTATAACACATTCAAATAAATCTACCGAACCCCAGGCAGAAAAGCACGAATGAAGCTTTTCTGCAGGTAAAAAAGATGTCTTTTAACAGGGGGCCATAGTCCAGAGGCAGCAGGCGAGCAACCAGGCTTCTCCAATGCAATGTGGCGAGATTGGTCTCGTCACAGTAACTATGTAACTCTACCTTCAGGAGTCCAGCAATTACCATCTGCTGTTGAACATCCATGATCATGTAACATATTTTGTGGTTTTATTATGTATCAGTAACTAAGAATAAACCTGAAGAAACCGTAAGTCGGATTGCGTATTAGTACTTTTCATTAATATAGACGTAAATTAATGGAGCGAGCCTTTGACCCAAGACTATATATACAAAAGACATATTGTGACGACACCAATCTCGCCACTGTGCATTGGAGGAGCCTGGTTGCCCGCCTGCTGCCTTTAGACTATGGCCCCATGTTAAAAGGCTTGATTTTTCCCTGCGAAGACACAAAAGCTGGGCCATTCGGTGCTTGCCCTGTTTGAGCGGTGATACCCCAGATAGCTATGCCATGGAGCCCATTCGTATAATGAAAGACTATGGGAAAGACTTTCGCTCTATGTCAATTGAACTGTATGTGTGTGCTCTGAGCGCCATTCAGTAATAATGTGCGCTCAGATCTGAGCTATCTGGGCATATGTTGCATGTCTGTATTTTATGTCATAAATGTAACCTTGTGTATTTTATTGTATTTTACTGTCTTTACTGCCATGTGCTTAATGGAGTTTTGCCTCTGTCTTTGGAGATAATTGGATTACTTCCCAATTATCTCCAGGATAGAAGACTCTGTGGAACTGGTTTTGGGCAGAAAAGCCATGCTTCCTTTGGTCACAAAGGACTACGATCTATCTTTTGAACCACTGGACCAATTTGGATGATTTTGACATATGTTTTTATTTGGAGTATGGTGATTCTGAAAATGTGAATGTGATGCATACTATTCAAGTTATGAATAATGTGGAAAATTTTTATTTCTCTGCTTGTGATAATTACATTACCCATTGCATTGTGTAAGGTAATTGTATCACAGGCAGAGGGGAGGATTTTGGGTGGGAGTGTCTGAGTGTATTGTATGTGTTTAATGATTGTGTTCCAAAACCCTGTGGGTGGTACTAATGTGTATGTGACGAGACCAATCTCGCCACATTGCATTGGAGGAGCCTGGTTGCCCACCTGCTGCCTTTGGATTATGGACCGGCAGCTAAAGGGTTAATTTTACTGTGCAGAAGGGTTTATTTTTCCCTTTCTGCACAGCCGTTCGGTAGATTCTACAAACAGACTTCTATCAGCCTCCCCAGAGCCGTGGGAAGCCGGCTGGCGCCGTTAATTGGCCACCCAGAAGCTGGAGTGCGCCCTCCATTTACCTCCCTGAAGCCGCGGTTAACCGCGGCTTAACGAGCGTGTGCCGGCAATTGACCACCCAGTAGCTGCGGTTAACCGCAGCTTAATTGATTGTTACTGGGTGGTCGCTGTTACACTTAGCCGCCACACGATGGCGGTGTTCTGGAGCTCCCCGGGCAGCCAGCGCTTTTCTGCCCGGCTTTCCTGCACCAAACCCGGACACTTTTACGTGCAGGCACCGCTGAACCTCCAACCCCTGGTTCTAATTCGTACGGATTTAACGAATGCATGTAAATTCGGTATTTTATGTTGGAGGAATGTTTTAACCCAGATAGCCATGCCATGGAGCCTATTCGTGTAATTAAAGACTTTGGCTCCATGGCAATTAAACTGTATTCGTGTGGTCTGAGTGCCATTCACCTAATAATGTGCACTCAGACCTGAGCTATCTGGGGATATGTTACATGTATATATTTACTGTACCATTTGTCACATTATGTATTTTAAAGTGATAGTCTGTCTTTGTGTCCCCACATGTGTAATGGAGTTTTGCCTTTGTCCTGGGAGATAATTGAATTACTTCTCCAGGGCAGAGGGGAGGAAGCCAGGATGCATTGTGGGGATGTTTTACTTCTGTATGTCTGTAATTGGTACATGTCTGTCTTTTGTTACAGTCTTCCATCTGGTCCTCTAGGGGAGTGTCCACCAGGTGGGAGACCTGCATAAATACTGGGCAGGTAGCCCTCATTAAACAGACCAATGCTTGACCCTCAACACGGAGCCTTGTCTCGTCTTTGGGGGGATTTACTGTATGCTGATAGAGACTGATTGCCAGGAGTGTAAGCCGCTTGGGAGCTTTTCCTGTTCGTCTGCTAGCAGCTATTCGTGAGGTTCCAGTTCGAGTGTTTGGAGCATTCCCTTGTATGCAGTTCGGGTGTTTGGAGCATTCCCTTGTATGCAGTTCGGGTGTTTGGAGCATTCCCTTGTATGCAGTTCGGGTGTTTGGTGCATTCACTTGTATTCAATTCGTGAGTTTTGGTGATTCTACAGTAGCTGTGCCTGTCTCTGAAAAGGGGATTATCGTCTAAGCATTTTTTTTCCCCTTTTGTGCAAAACGGTCCGTTACAGTGTATATAAGAACAATAAACCCCCAGCTCTGTCTGTTCACTGCTTGACCCTCAACACGGAGCTTTGTCTCGTTCTTGGGGGGATTTACTGTATGCTGTTCCAGTTTGACTGCTAGGAGTGTAAACCTATTCGTATGGTTTTTCCTATTCGGCTGTTTACAGCATTCGTATGGTTTCCTGTTCGGCGGATTGGTGTTCTGCAGTAGCTGTGCCTGTGTCTCTGGAAGGGAAGATCTACTAAACGGCGGTTTAACCCTTTTATGCTGAGGGTGCCGTTACATATATATCAATCAACTGAAAAAGACAGAATTTAAGAAGCAGAATTTATTACAGTATTAAAAGGTTGACTACCCCTGGTCTAGACAATCTATCACGGGTCCTGGCAGTAGGTGCTACTGCAGTGATTCCAATATGTGTTAGTATGACATTTGTGGCAGGCAAGTAACACAAATAGGATTATTTACTAATCTGAGAATTCTCAGGAATTCCAACTAAATCCAAAATGAATTCCAAATTTGAGGACAATATAGTTGAATTTGAAAGATTCTCCCAGTCACCTAGATTCTTGTTTGATTATTTTTGTCTAAAATATGAATATAAATAAAACTATCAATTTTCTGCAATTTGTACATTACTGAGAGAAAATAAATGTTTACACCCAACAGCAGTTTTAGCGGCTCTGTTGATGGATGAGATATCTACACTCCTGCCTATTATCTAGCACAGATCTCAGCACTTCGATAACCACCATGTATTGAGCTATAGTAAACATTTCGACAAACATCTAGTAAAGGCTGTCGTGGAAGAAAAAATACAAGATAATAGTGATGAGCTGCAAAGTGTGATTAATATCTTAATATGTAAAGTACAGTAACAAGACATCTTCTGTATAGAGTGACGACTATGTTATAGGGCTCAGTTATAAGCAATACTATTAAAGGGACACTATAGTCACCAAAACAACTTTAGCTTAATTAAGCAGTTTTTGTATATAGATCATGCCCCTGTAGTCTCACTGCCCAGTTGATTGCTGTGGCGGAACCAGCCTCGCCACTGGGCATTGGAGAAGACTGATTGACAGCCTCCTGCCATGTGACTATGGCCCCCTGAGATGTATTGCCTGCTCTCCTGTACTGCTGAGGATTGCTACCAACTAGGTGGATTTGGCTATGGAGATTGTGTAGTGCCCTCTGTTGGTAGCAACAGTAATATGCACTACCTGAATAGCAAGACTGGTAATTTGCATATTCGGGTAGATTTGCATATGGCAAATTCTGCATGCATGAGAGACATTTTGTGTTAATTATGGTCTTCCCCACCCATTTATAAATATGTAATTATGTTATAATAAGTCACTGTATGTTGCCTGCTTTGACTGTTTGTAATTTTATTGAGTTTTCACAGCAATGTTAATTTAAGGTCCACATGGGCTAGTCCCAAGTAAAATAAAGTTTTAGACAGTTCTACTTCCCCCTCCATTTGGAGTCCTGTCTCTTATTGGGGGGAATCTACAACAAGGGATTGCTATGCTCTGCATATTCCCTTGCTATAACCACTCCTAAGCTCTTTTAAGAGCTCGTTCCTGCTTCACTCTGAAGGAAGAGATGTTCAGCCTACGGTTGTTGTGGTGTCGGCTAGTGTGCTTGAAATCCTCAAGAAGCGCTAGGAGCATCCATCAACGGAGGTACCCAGTCGGGGTGGCAGGTGATCCGTGTGGCAGCAGTGGCATGGCTTCCTAGCCTTGGGAAAACCAGCACTACTTCAGAGATGGAAGGCCGTGCAGTATCTCACTTTGACGCCAGGCTCCAGCAGCGACTACAGGATGTGATGCGCAGTATGGAGTATCCTATCTCAGAAGAAAGAGAGACAGAGTGGAGGGTGGAGCTTCGTACCGATCTCTGGAAGGAGGACATCGACGAAATTCAACCCTTCCGGTGCGAGGAAATCCTGACCACTAACCAGCGCCAAGCAGAACAACTAGAGCTTCCTCCCCAGTGGCAGTGTGTGTCCTTAGGAGAGGAGACAGTTGGTCTCTCTCCCCAGCAGTCCAGTGAGTTACAGGGAGACGAAGGTGCTGTCCTTCCCCCCCCCCAGCGGCAGTATGTTTCCCAGGGAGCTGAAGGTGCCGTCCTTCCTCCACCGTGGCAGTGTGTGTCATTAGGAGAGGAGACAGTTGGTCCCTCTCCCCAGCAGTCCAGTGAGTCCCAGGGAGGTGAAGGTACCGTCCTTCCTCCCCAGTGGCAGTGTGTGTCCTTAGGAGAAGAGACAGTTGGTCCCTCTCCCCAGCAGTCCAGTGAATTACCGGGAGACAAAGGTGCCGTCCTTCCTCCCCAGCGGCAGTGTGAGTTCTTGGGAGAGTAGACAGTCGGTCCCTCTCCCCAGCAGTCAAGCGAGTCCCACAGAGCTGAAGGTGCCATCCTTCTTCCCCAGCAGCAGTGTGTCCGGCAGGGAGCAGAGACAGTTGGCCTCGGTTCCTAGCAGCAGGACAATATATTGCACCAGCAGAGAGAGTGTCAGGGAGAGGAGCCTGTTACCCCCTCTTCCCAGCGGCTGAAAGTGTGTAAGGGAGAGGAGCTTGTTACCCCCTCTCCCCAGCGGCAGCGTAGCCCACCAAGGGGGGAGACCCTAAGCCCCCCACCAGCACAGATGGGACCGTGGTCTCTGCACCCAAGCTACAGGGAGTACGAACAGTCGGTCCTGCTCCCCAGCGGCAGAGAATTCTACCGGGAGGGGAGAGTCTCATTCCCCCTCCCCAGTGGCAGCCTAGCCCACCAAGGGGAGATAAGCCCCACACCTGTGCAGATGGGACCGTGGTCTCTGTGCCCAAACCACACGGTCGGTCCTGTCCCCCAGCAGCAGGGCTGTATATCCAAAGGGGAGACAGCCTGTCTTCCCCTCCAGCAGCAACACCAGGTCCAGCGGGAGGAGCCTACTATCCCTTCTCCTCAGCTGGGCTCCAACCAGGCTACTCCCGTGGTAGCGCTGGCACCAGGGCAGAGTACCACTGGTCTCTGCCCACTCAGCAACCCACCGATCCGGAAGGCTAGTACCCCCCTAGAGCCGTGGTGGAGCCCCTGGACATGGACAACCTACCCACTACCCCAGGTGCAGTAACCAATTCTTGTGGGTGGGCCACTCTATTGATTATGTTTTATGGGTGGGTTGCTGGACTAACCAAGGCACTGACTGACAGGAGGTCAGATACCTTGTTAGTCTTTTTGGGAAAGGGGAGAAATATGTGGCGAAAGTGACCTCGCCACTGGTTTTTGGAGGGGCCTGTTTGCCAGCCTCCTGCCCTGTGACTATGGCCCTGGGATGTATTGCCCTTCTAGGAACTGATTTGGGCATATTGTATTTTATTATGCTGCTGCTGGCCCTTTAAGAACCATCTGGGGACATACTGTGGAGTTACTGGGTGGCCACTGTAACAAAATTCCTTATTAACCAGACTATGCGAACCAGCCTGTTCGGTTATTTAGACGTGTTGGGGTGATTTCATGCAAATAGCAATAAAACAAATAAACTGCCGAATCACCCGACCTCCTACTGAGGTCGTGTGGCGCCCATTAACCACCCAGACTTTGCGGTTAACCACAGAGTAATTGAGGAACAGCTTGGTGGTCCACGTTCGTCTGCCGAACACATGGCAGTCACCATTTTAAATTGTCGAACGCCCAGCGGTAAATGGCGGCGATGCCCTGGAACTCTTTTTCGGATACTTTTTCTGCCGAACACCGCTCATACCTACCAAGGTCCTCGTTCATACGGTTGAAAACATACGAATGCCGGAGACATTGCACCGTTCGGGACTTGGATTTATGCGAAAGAGACCGACCCCAGACAGCTACAGTGTGGAACTCTTTGTCAGATGCAAACCCGCAAACGGCTGGTGAAGTCCAAACTTCATTCGACTTTATTGAGAACTGTGTTTGTGGGATCTGAGCGCTATTCGCATAGAATATGCACTCAGATCCAAGCTATCTGGGGGTATGTGGGACTTAAAGTTTATGTTCAGTAAAATATAAGTTATAGATTTTTATGCTGTTTTGTGAATATGGGAAAAGCCATGTTTCTTTCTACCTGGAGATAATTAAGGCTCTCTTTACGAACTTAAGTTAATTATCTCCAGGATAGAAAGGAGGGAGTTACCTATGTAAAGTTACCTATGCTTATGTTATAGCCACTGCGATTGGCTACTGCAATTCTTTGTCCCAGTCTTCCATCGGTCCCCTAGGGGAGTGTCCACCAGATGGGAGACCTGCATAAATACCGGGCAGCTAGCCCCCATTAAATCCGATCGTTTTACCCCTTCATGAAGTCTCGACTCATGTTTGGGGGATTGGAAGCTATAATCACTCTGTTTCAGCTGGATTTCGGGAGAAGCTACAAGGATCAGCACTGCACGAATAGAAGGATCCTTTACAGCCACCATTTCATGTATCAGATGCACATGGTGAGAACAATGGATGAATGTATGGGCCCTGCCAGGCGGCCTGCAGCATGTCATTACAGACCGGTTTTAGGATTAATACTGTGACAGATCCATCTGTATAACCTGGGATTGCTGGTTCGTCTGTTTTCCCGTTTCGTGGAATTACTCATTCGTATGCCTCTGTTCGTATAATTGATGTTTTTTGCCGAATAAAACTACTGAACGGACGGCCACCCAGGAGAGAAGTGTGCTGCTGGTTAACCTCTTGATCCCAATTAGAATGTTGTGGTTAACCACAGACACTTCTCAATTACACGAATTCAGGGTGGTCGTCGTTCGTATGTCGACCACGAGGCGGCGGCCATTTTAAAACATGCGAAAGACCAGCGGTGTTCGGCATTGATTTCATGGAACTGAAAATGGACACTTTTTCCTGCCGAACACCGCTGAAGCCGCCAACCTCCCTTCTCAATCGACAGAAGTACACGAACACCGGCCGTTCGGAAGTTTGAAACGTACGAATGGACTTTACCCAGATAGCCTTCCCATGGAGTCAATCGCATACCGAAAGACTGTAATAGACTGACTCCATGGCGATTGAACTATACGTATGGTTAACAAATTTAAACCTATTTAGTTTAGAAAAACGTCGCCTGAGAGGGGATATGATAACATTATACAAATATATTCGGGGCCAATACAAACCATTGTGTGGAAATCTATTCACAAACCGGACTTTACATAGGACACGAGGCCATGCGTTTAGACTGGAAGAAAGAAGATTTCATCTAAGGCAAAGGAAAGGTTTTTTTACTGTAAGAACAATCAGGATGTGGAATTCTCTGCCTGAAGAAGTGGTTTTATCAGAGTCCATACAGATGTTCAAATGGCTACTAGATGCATACTTGCAAGAACAGAATATTCAAGGATATAATCTTTCAATGTAGGGTAATAACTGCTTGATCCAAGGATAAATCTGACTGCCATTCTGGGGTCAAGAAGGAATTTTTTTCCTAGCTTGTTGCAAAATTGTGCTTCAAACTGGGTTTTTTTGCCTTCTTTTGGATCAACAGCAAAAAACAAATGTGAGGAAGGCTGAACTTGATGGACGCAAGTCTCTTTTCAGCTATGTAACTATGTAACTATGTAACTATGTATGGGATCTGAGCACTATTCGCCAATAATATGCACTCAGATCCAGGCTATCTAGGGATATGTGATACGAATGGGAAATGTTCGACAATTATAAAGTTATATATTTTTATGTGTTTTTTGTGTTGAATTTAAAATGGCGATTTGTCTCTGTCCTGGAGATAATTGAATTACTTCTCAATTATCTCCAGGGCAGAGGGGAGGAAATCATAATGCATGCTGGGAATATTCTATGTCTGTGGGTCCTAACCTGCCATATATCTGTCTAGTGTTACAGTCTCCCATGTGGTCCCCTATGGGAGTGTCCACCAAGTGGGAGACCTGCATAAATACGGGCAGGTAGCCCACAGTAAAGCCAGTTCATATTTTACCCTCAATGCGGAGCTTGGTCTCGTTATTGGGGGGATTTATTACCGACGACTAGAGACTGCCGGATGGGATTATTAGCCGCTTGGGAGATATATGCGTTCGGCTACTATTGGCGATTCGTGTGTTTGGAGCTCGTGAAGTGAAGTGCCCGTACAGGTCCCGTTCGTGAGATTACAGCGTTCCCCTGCTTGCGGTTCGTATGATTGCACTTGATACGAATGAAGCCTGTGTTATTGCGAGAGAGGAGGATTCACTAAACGGCGGTTTGTACATTTGATGCTGAGGGTACCGTAACAAATACCTTCTGCCCTATCTGAAAGCTGCTGTCCCAGGCCCCCCTGTCGTACCACCTGCGCTGTCTTTGTTGGACCGCCTGGAGATTGGAGCGCACCGTCTGAGTTAGAGCCTCCAGGCGCCCCCTAAACTCCAGCACGTATGGGACAATAGGCGTACCATTGCTAGTGATCTCTCCCTCCCAGTGCTCTCTAATTAGGTCCAAGGGGCCTCTTACCCTCCTCCTGAAGAATAATTCAAAAGGGGAGAACCCTGTGGGCTCCTGGGGTACTTCCCAGTATGCAAAGAGCAAGTGGGGTAGAAACCGTTCCCAGTCCTTTTGGGTGTCTATGAACGTACAGAGCATCTGTTTAAGTGTTCCGTTAAACCGTTCACAGAGGCCATTGGACTGGGGATGGTAGGCGGAATTCACAATAGGTTTCAACCCAGGTACCTAGTGGCATAATCTACTACAGTTAAAATGTATTTCTTGCTGGAGGGGCTTGGCTTAGCTAATAGTCCAGCAGCAGCCGGAGTTGCCAGGTGCGGAAGCAGGTGGTCCTTACTTGCAAATGTTGAGGGACCCCACAGACTGGTCCTGGGAAGACCCACAGATGGCAGATGGAGATGGGACAATATCTCTCTACCGGCCCTACAGGGATGCTGGGCAGACGGCCCAGATCCCCAGCGGCAGTATGTATCACAGGGAGCTGAAGGTGCTGTCCTTCCTCCCCAGCGGCAGTAGGTATCGCTTCCCAGCAGCAGGACAATATATTGAAAGGGGAGAGAGTCTGTCCCCCTCTCCACCAGCAGAGAGAGGTGTCAGGGAGAGGAGCCTGTTACCCCCTCTTCCCAGCGGCTGAAAGTGTGTAAGGGAGAGGAGCTTGTTACCCCCTCTCCCCAGCGGCAGCGTAGCCCACCAAGGGGAGACACTAAGCACCCCACCAGCGCAGATTATTATACAGTAACCCCTTTTCCCAAACATACCTCTCTCCCTCCAACCCAGCCTGATTCTTCTCTATCCTATCCCTGTAAATTTGCACGGATGGGTCCGTAGCTACCTCGCTACCAAACTCTAATGGGGGAGCCCAGGGAAGAGTAGGGGGAGTGATCAGATGACGCTGTGGTGTGGGCCTGCTGCCGGGTAACAACCGGGTATGCTTCCTGCACTGAGGCTGAAGTCAGCTCCCCCAAGTCATTGCCCAGGATAACGTCCGCCGGTAAATCTTGCATGATGCCCACTTCCACGTCCCCTGACCCCACTCCCCAATCCAAATGTACCTTGGCAGTGGGAATTTTTGTAGATGACTCCCCCTGCCACTCGTTCGGCCATGCAATCCCCAGTGAGTTGGTTCTTTGGGACAAGGTGGTTACGGACCAAGGTTAAAGTGGCCCCAGAATCTCATCCCTGAATAAGTTTCCCTTCCATATGCACCACTTGGCCTTGACGTTTGTCGGATGCGGCCTGGACAGGGTTGACCTCATGCAGAGTTCCCAGAGGTTCTTCAGCTGATCCTGCTGAGTTGGACTGGGGTTGGGTTTCACTCTGATAGCAGTGCACCGCTGCCTGGGTATTGGAGGAGTTGTTCTGGTTGAACTAATATACTTACCCAGTGGAAGAAGGAGAATGTTACACTGTATACGAGTTTAAATAAAAAGTATACAAACATTGCCAGGATTCAGCTGTAAGCATTTGCATCACTTACAACAATCAAGTAACATGCATTCATATAAAATGTAAGTTACTTGGCCAGTCATGTAATGACAGGAATGAATAAGTAGATAACTCCCTGTGACGAGACCAATCTCGCCACATTGCATTGGAGAAGCCTGGTTGCTCGCCTGCTGCCTTTGGACTATGGCCCTCTGTTAAAAGACATCTTTTTTTACCTGCAGAAAAGCTTCATCCGTGCTTTTCTGCCTGGGGTTCGGTAGATTTGTTTGAATGTGTTATACCCCAGATAGGAATCCCATGGAGCCCATTCGTATGAAACTGACTGTAAAGACTTTGGCTCCATGGCGATTAAACTGTATTCGTGTGGTCTGAGTGCCATTCACCTAATAATGTGCACTCAGACCTGAGCTATCTAGGGATATGTTACATGTCTGTGTTTTATGTAATAAATGTTACTTTATGTATTTTAAAGTATAATACTGGTTTTGTGTCCCCACATGTGTAATGGAGTTTTGCCTTTGTCTTGGGAGATAATTGAATTACTTCTCAATTATCTCCCAGGGCAGAGGGGAGGAAGCCAGGATGCATTGTGGGAATATATTGTGACTGTGTGTCCTATTTGTCTACTTGTCTGTCTTTTGTCACAGTCTCCCATTTGGTCCCCTAGGGGAGTGTCCACCAGGTGGGAGACCTGCATAAATACTAGGCAGGTAGCCCTCATTAAACAGACCACTGCTTGACCCTCAACACGGAGCTCTGTCTCGTCTTTGGGGGGATTTACTGTATGCTGCTAAGGACTGATTGCCAGGAGTGTAAGCCGCTTGGGAGCTTTTCCTGTTCGTCTGGTAGCAGCAATACGTATGGTTCCTGTTCGTGTATTTGGAGTGCTACCTTATTCCCTTGTATGCCGTTCGGGAGTTTGGAGCATTCCTTGTATGCAGTTCGAGTGTTTGGACCATTCCCTTGTATGCCGTTCGGGAGTTTGGAGCATTCACTTGTATTCAGTTCGTGAGTTTTGGTGATTCTACAGTAGCTGTGCCTGTCTCTGAAAGGGGATTATCGTTTAAGCGTTTTTTTTTCCCTTTTGTGCAAAACGGTCCGTTACAATTGGTGGCAGCTGTGGGATCGTTCCCACAGACTACAGGACAGCTACAGGCAACACCATTCTGTGGATTTACAATTTGAGGGCAACGCATGTCTGAGTACAGCGACCCTGACAGCAACAGAATGGAACCAGCAGTGTCATACGAGGAGGAGGACCTAGATGGCCGGGATGCATTAAGGAAAGGCATCTGGTACCAGGCCCTGGATAATGTACAATACCAGCGGGGCGAGAGTCTCCCCAGT
This sequence comes from Pelobates cultripes, assembly GCA_933207985.1. NCBI lineage: Eukaryota > Metazoa > Chordata > Amphibia > Anura > Pelobatidae > Pelobates > Pelobates cultripes. The sequence goes on along the minus strand of OW240922.1, from coordinate 126,534,194 downwards.
GAAGTGCAGCGGTTGCAGAAGCAAGTGGCCCTGCGGATGCCCTTCCTTGGAGAGCAGCCCCTGGATGAATGGGTGAAGGAATTGGAGCACCGGGTATGGCAGGAGATTTGGCTGGAAGATGCCTACCAGGCGCTCTGGTGGTATGGGGCACAGTACCTGCCCTGGACAGTCGAGCATGACAAGCCAGAGGGAGAGGAGTTTGATGGTCCTGGCTTGTTATGGGAGGCTTTTTCAGAGCCTGAATTTGGGAGCCCTACACAAGCCCGGTTCAGTGATCTCTTGGAGTGGAGGGAGAGCAGGTATGACTGGGACGACACTCACGACATTGAGCAAGACCTGGCTCACCTAGCAACCCTGGAGTGGGAACTGGAGCAGGACTACCGAGATCTCTTCCACTCCATTGAGAAGATTCAGCAGGACAGCAAGGTGACAGATCCAGTTCCAGACCCATTCAGCTGGGAAGACATTGTTGATATTTTCTGGGAAGAACCCCAGGTGGCCGGTAGAGATGGGACCGAGGTCTCTCAACCGGTCCTGCAGGGAATTGGTAGCCCAGTCTCCATTCCCCAGCGGCCGTGTGATTTATTGGGAATTGGGAGCCCAGTCTCCATTCCCCAGCAGCAGTGTGATATGCCGGGAATTGGGAGCCCAGTCTCCATTCCCCAGCGGCAGTGTAAAGTGCAGGGAGAGGAGAGCAGCGTCCTCCCTCCCCAGCGGCAGGCTGAGTTACAGGGGGCAGAGGTAGTTGTTCCTGCCCTCCAGCAGCAGAGTGATATGCCGGGAAGGCAGTGTGAAGTGCAGGGAGAGGAGAGCAGTGTCCTCCCTCCCCAGCGACAGGCTGAGTTACAGGGGGCAGAGGTAGTTGTTCCTGCCCCCCAGCAGCCAAGTGATATGTCGGGAAGGCAGTGTGAAGTCCAGGTAGAGGAGAGCAGTGTCCTCCCTCCCCAGCGGCAGCGTGATTTTTTGGGAATTGGGAGCCCAGTCTCCATTCCCCAGCGGGAGATAAAACAGGGAATTGGGAGCCCAGTCTCCATTCCCCAGTGGCAGAGTGTCCTACCGGGAATAGAGAGCCCAGTCTCCTTTCCCCAGAAGCAGGACTCTGTATTGGGAGCAGAGACAGTCGGTCTCCCTCCCCCGCGGCTGGAAGTATATATGGGAGAGGAGCTTGTTACCCCCTCTCCCCAGCGGCAGCTTAATGTACCTGGGGGAGACAGTATTTTATTTTATTTAGTTTGTAAAATGCTTCAAAAATTAAACAGAATAACAAAATAAATAACAAAATAACAATAATAAACAATCAACTGAAATAATACCCAATTCAAACATAATACCAAATGAAACATAAATACCGAAATAAAAACTCAGGAAGGGGCACTAATAGGGGAGTAAACTTATACCAAATTAAATAACTGGGAATAACAGGGAGAGGGATTAACAGAAAAGGGGGGGAACTAAATCATAAGGGGATAAATTAAAAGGCGGGGGGCTCCATTACTTCATGGAGCCTTGGGGAGGGAGAAAAAAGGCTGAAATGCTCCTGAAGGAGCTCTTACATAACAAGGGGGGGACAAGGGGGACCCAATTGACCTCGAGTCCACAGCCAGCTAAACACAAACATAAACCAAGCGTGAAATAAAATACACACATAAACATAAACAAACCCATTAACCACATGGAGTCCTTTTCTCAGTTCATAAAACCCACCAACCACATGGAGTCCATCCCTCCGTCCATCAACACCAGCCCACCACCTACACTTTAAACCCAAACTTTAAACCCAAACCCACCACCCAAATGGAGTCCATTTTCAATTCATAAAACCCACCACCCTCATGGAGTCTATCCCTCCGTCCATCCCCCAAACCCACCACCCAAATGAAGTCCTTTTCTCAGTTCATCACATCCAAACCCACCACCCACATGAAATCAAAATTTTGTCCATAGACCCACCACCCACATGAAATCTAGTTTGTACACCACCCTTAAGGAGTCCATCCCTCCGTCCATAAAGAAACCCAGTGTTTTTTGTTTTTTTTTTGTGGTTTTTTTTCCCCCACCCAAAGTAAATTTTTTCAATTTGTCCATACACCAGAAACCCACCCTAACCCAAACAATACCAAAAATAACCTGTGCATAACCATAACCTAACTACACTGCACTACCTAGACGCAGAGGAAGGTACTCGTCTGCTAAAGGTGGCAGCCTTCCATAAAAAGAAAAACCAGTTCAAAATCTACGGGGGAAAGGTGAAGACAGATTTGGAATTCCCTTCACCAAGACAAGGGCGCCCATGGAGCGGTTCAAGGCGGGTGGACCTTGAGATTTCGCCACAAACGCTGCCAAATGGTGGGATCCATAGAGGCCCTTTCGGTGGTATAGATCCCACGAACCGCCCTCAGAATGTCTGCTACCACCACCTGACAGGAAAGGTCTTTACGTTGAAGGGAAACCTGACACCTTGCCATCCAAGTGAAATACTTAACCACTGAACTGACTACATAAAGAGTGCCCAAATCAAAAGCCCTCCCCCTTGAGTTGGACGTCCCGTACGCCCACTCCGCATAAGTCCAGCGGGATAAGCAGGGGATGCCTAAGGCGGCTGAGACCTCTTTGTAGACCTGTACGTTAAAGGGGCACTCGAGGAGGAAGTGGTCCATGGACTCCACTTCCCCGGAACATTCCACCCGAGGACAACCACGATCCATTATGTTCCTGTACTTCAAGTTCCCTCGAACGTAAAGTCTACCGTGGAAGGAGAGAAACGCCACGTCTCGGTATTTCTCCGGAAGGCGCCTGGAGTTGATGTTTTTCAACCCCGAGGCGAGAGTACTTGGCGGGCAGTCCTTCAAAGCAAGCTGAATGCCAAAGTGGGTGGCCAGGACCCTCCCGTCGAGAAGCTTCTTGGGAGTGTCCCGAACCTCCTCCACCGTGACGTTCCACCTGCGCAGAATTCCCGCTCCCTCGATGACCGAAGACGGAAGATAGCTAGAATGCCGAACTCTCATGCTCTTCACCCTCCCACCCTGAAACCAGTCCACCAGGAAAGGTGTGACCCACTCCCTGAATATACATACCCAGGCAGGCTGCTCGTCCTTCAGGAGAGCCCCGAAATTCCTTTTCAGGAAGGTGTTAGTAAAGAAGACGATGGGGTTGACCATGGCCAGACCCCCGTCCTTTCTGGCCAGGTAAGTGACCTCTCTTTTGATGAGGTTCAGCCTGTTTCCCCACAACATGCGGAAGAACAGCGCAAACATCCGAGCGTGGAGGGACCTGGGCAAAAGGAAGATGTTACTGACGTAGCCGAATACGGTCAGAACATAGGTTTTGATTAGGTTCACCCGTTCTCTGAACGTCAGTTTCCACCTGTGGCTCTCCTCCACCTTGCTAGAAGCTATGGCAAGCCGTTCGGTCCAGTTCCTGAGAGCCAGATCCCCTGGTCCGAACACCAACCCCAAGATCTTAATTTCAGGCTGGGCCCTCGGGAAACCGTCTGGAAGAGGGAACTGGTCCCCCTCCTTCCCGCACCAGAAAACTACGCTCTTGTCCCCGTTGACACGAGAGGCTGAAGCGGCAGAATACGCTAGGATTAAATCATCCACCTCCGTGGCCTCCCGAGTATTGGAGACCACTATGGAGATGTCATCAGCGTAGGCAACAACCCGTAAAGGCCTCTCCGGAGCCCTGGCCACTCCCTGTAACGTGCCTGCCTTACCTTGCCTGACCCCGGATCGGATCCTAAACGTCCTGCCCCTCCACCCGTTCACAAGAGCGAAGCTTTCGGCCCCTCTGTACAAGGTGATTATCCAATTGACGAATTTTCCCGGCAAGCCATACTTCCGCAAGACTGACCACAGATAATGGTGATCTACTCGATCAAAAGCTTTGGACTGATCAAGTGTCAGAAGGTATATCCCCCTTTCTCCGTCCCTGCACTTCTCGAGGGCTTACCTGACTTCGAAAACGGCATCAAAGACAGTTCTGCCCTCGATTGAACAGTACTGGGAGGTGGATAGGACACGCCTCGCTAGGCCCTGTACTCGTTTCATCAAAATCTTTGCCAGGACCTTCCTGTCGACATTTAACAGGGATATGGGGCGCCAGTTCCCCACATCCGCTGTGTCGAGCACGTTCGGCTTGGATAGCAAGATCAGGGCAGAAGTCCTCATCGAGGGTGGCAATAATCCTTGAGCCAAGCTCTCATTAAACACCTCGGTCAGATGAGGGGCCAAGAGGTCGCAAAACTGTTGGTAAAACTCGGCCGTCAGACCATCAGGACCTGGCGACTTACACTTGTTCTGCTGTTGGATACTCTCTGTGACCTCTTCTATGGTGATCTCGCTGACCAACTCGTCAAAAGAGAGGCCGCTATGCTCAGGGAGCGTGAGCTCGCTCAAGAAGTCATCCACCCTTCTCCCGTGGGAGGTTCCCTCCTCGCTACATTGGGGGCTGCCCTTTCCGAGGAGC
>OW240922.1:126514612-126526493 GCA_933207985.1 Pelobates cultripes | reverse complement strand
CTATGGATTTATATAGTGTATAAACAGAGCAAGTCCTGCTTCTATCTATCTATGGATTTATATAGTGTATAAACAGAGCGAGCCCTGCTTCTATCCATCTATGGATTTATATAGTGTATAAACAGAGCGAGCCCTGCTTCTATCTATCTATGGAGTTATATAGTGTATAAACAGAGCGAGCCCTGCTTCTATCTATCTATGGATTTATATAATGTATAAACAGAGCGAGCCCTGCTTCTATCTATCTATGGATTTATATAATGTATAAACAGAGCGAGCCCTGCTTCTATCTATCTATGGATTTATATAATGTATAAACAGAGCGAGCTCTGCTTCTATCTATCTATGGATTTATATAGTGTATAAACAGAGCGAGCCCTGCTTCTATCTATCTATGGATTTATATAGTGTATAAACAGAGCGAGCCCTGCTTCTATCTATGGATTTATGTAGTGTATAAACAGAGCGAGTCCTGCTTCTATCTATCTATGGGTTTATATAGTGTATAAACAGAGCGAGCCCTGCTTCTATCTATGGATTTATATAGTGTATAAACAGAGCGAGCCCTGCTTCTATCTATCTATGGATTTATATAGTGTATAAACAGCGAGCCTACTTCTATCTATCTATGGATTTATATAGTGTATAAACAGAGCGAGCCCTGCTTCTATCTATCTATGGATTTATATAGTGTATAAACAGAGCGAGCCCTGCTTCTATCTATCTATGGATTTTATATAGTGTATAAACAGAGCGAGCCCTGCTTCTATCTATCTATGGATTTATATAGTGTATAAACAGAGCAAGCCCTGCTTCTATCTATCTATGGATTTATATAGTGTATAAACAGAGCGAGCCCTGTTTCTATCTATCTATGGATTTATATAGTGTATACACAGAGCGAGCCCTGCTTCTATCTATCTATGGATTTATATCGTGTATAAACAGAGCGAGCCCTGCTTCTATCCATCTATGGATTTATATAGTGTATAAACAGAGCGAGTCCTGATTCTATCTATCTATGGATTTATATAGTGTATAAACAGAGCGAGCCCTGCTTCTATCTATGGATTTATATAGTGTATAAACGGGAAGCGGTACTGCTTCTATCTATCCTATCTATGGATTTATATAGTGTATAAGCAGGCGGGCCCACTGGCACCTATCATCTGTAGTTTGTAGCAATTGTCATAAACAACTATGGATTTAAAAAGTGTATAAACAGAGCGAGCCCTGCTTCTATCTATCTATGGATTTATATAGTGTATAAACAGAGCGAGCCCTGCTTCTATCTATCTATGGATTTATATAGTGTATAAACAGAGCGAGTCCTGCTTCTATCTATCTATGGATTTATATAGTGTATAAACAGTGCGAGCCCTGCTTCTATCTATCTATGAATTTATATAGTGTATAAACAGAGCGAGCCCTGCTTCTATCTATCTATGGATTTATATAGTGTATAAACAGAGCAAGCCCTGCTTCTATCTATCTATGGATTTATATAGTGTATAAACAGAGCAAGTCCTGCTTCTATCTATCTATGGATTTATATAGTGTATAAACAGAGCGAGCCCTGCTTCTATCTATCTATGGATTTATATAATGTATAAACAGAACGAGCCCTGCTTCTATCTATGGATTTATATAGTGTATAAACAGAGCGAGCCCTGCTTCTATCTATCTATGGATTTATATAGTGTATAAACAGAGCGAGCCCTGCTTCTATCTATCTATGGATTTATATAGTGTATAAACAGAGCGAGCCTTGCTTCTATCTATCTATGGATTTATATAGTGTATACTTGAGGCCTGCTTCTATGGATTTATAGTGTATAAACAGAGCGAGCCCTGCTTCTATCTATCTATGGGTTTATATAGTGTATACACAGAGCGAGCCCTACTTCTATCTATCTATGGATTTATATAGTGTATAAACAGAGCGAGCCTTGCTTCTATCTATCTATGGATTTATATAGTGTATAAACAGAGTGAGCCCTGCTTCTATCTATCTATGGATTTATATAGTGTATAAACAGAGCGAGTCCTGCTTCTATCTATCTATGGATTTATATAGTGTATACATTGAGCGAGTCCTGCTTCTATCCATCTATGGATTTATATAGTGTATAAACAGAGCGAGACCATCAACGTCTATCTATCTATGGATTTATATAGTGTATAAACAGAGCGAGCCCTGCTTCTATCTATGGATTTATAAAGTGTATAAACAGAGCGAGCCGTGCTTCTATCTGTCTATGGATTTATATAGTGTATAAACAGAGCGAACCCTGCTTCTATCTATCTATGGATTTATATAGTGTATAAACAGAGCGAGCCCAGCTTCTGTCTATCTATGGATTTATATAGTGTATAAACCGAGCGAGCCCTGCTTCTATCTATGGATTTATATAGTGTATAAACAGAGCGAGCCCTGCTTCTATAAATCTATGGATTTATATAGTGTATAAACAGAGCGAGCCCTGCTTCTATCTATGGATTTATATAGTGTATAAACAGAGCGAGCCCTGCTTCTATCTGGATTTATATAGTGTATAAACAGAGCGAGCCCTGCTTCTATCTATCTATGGATTTATATAGTGTATAAACAGAGCGAGCCCTGCTTCTATCTATGGATTTATATAGTGTATAAACAGAGCGAGCCCTGCTTCTATCTATCTATGGATTTATATAGTGTATAAACAGAGCGAGCCCTGCTTCTATCCATCTATGGATTTATATAGTGTATAAACAGACCGAACCATGCGTCTATCTATCTATGGATTTATATAGTGTATAAACAGAGCGAGCCCTGCTTCTATCTATGGATTTAAAAAGAGTATAAACAGAGCGAGCCGTGCTTCTATCTATCTATGGATTTATATAGTGTATAAACAGAGCGAACCCTGCTTCTATCTATCTATGGATTTATATAGTGTATAAACAGAGCAAGCCCTGCTTCTATCTATCTATGGATATATATATAGTGTATAAACAGAGCAAGTCCTGCTTCTATCTATCTATGGATTTATATAGTGTATAAACAGAGCGAGCCCTGCTTCTATCTATCTATGGATTTATATAGTGTATAAACAGAGCGAGCCCTGCTTCTATTTATCTATGGATTTATATAGTGTATAAACAGAGCGAGCCCTGCTTCTATCTATCTATGGATTTATATAATGTATAAACAGAGCGAGCCCTGCTTCTATCTATGGATTTATATAGTGTATAAACAGAGCGAGTCCTGCTTCTATCTATGGATTTATATAGTGTATAAACAGAGCGAGCCCTACTTCTATCTATCTATGGATTTATATAGTGCATAAACAAACAAGCCTGGCTACCTATCTATCACATGGATTTATATAGTAGCATAAGCTTAGGCGAGCCCTGCTTCTATCTATCTATGGATTTATATAGTGTATAAACAGGCGAGCCCTGCTTCTATCTATGGTTTATATAGTGTATAAACAAGCCGAGCCACTGCTTCTATCTATGGGTTTTATATAGTGTATAAACAAATGGCCTACTTCTATCTATCTATGGATTTATATAGTGTATATAAAACAGAAGGCCTGCTTCTATCTATCTATGGATTTTATATAGTGTATAAACAGGCACAGCTTCTATCTATCTATGGATTTATATAGTATATAAACAGAGTGAGCCCTGCTTCTATCCATCTATGGATTCATATAGTTTATAAACAGAGCGAGCCCTGCTTCTATCTATAGATTTATATAGTGTATAAACAGAGCGAGCCCTGCTTCTATCTATGGATTTATATAGTGTATAAACAGAGGGAGCCCTGCTTCTATCTATGGATTTATATAGTGTATAAACAGAGCGTGCCCTGATTCTATCTATCTATGGATTTATATAGTGTATAAACAGAGCGAGCCCTGCTTCTTTCTATGGATTAATATACTCTATAAACAGAGCGAGTCCTGCTTCTATCCATCTATGGATTTCTATAGTGTATAAACAGAATGAGCCCTGCTTCTATCTATGGATTTATATAGTGTATAAACAGAGCGAGCCCTGCTTCTATCTATCTATGGATTTATATAGTGTATAAACAGAGCGAGCCCTGCTTCTATCTATCTATGGATTTATATAGTGTATAAACAGAAGGAGCCGTGCTTCTATCTATCTATGTATTTATATAGTGTATAAACATAGCGAGCCCTGCTTCTATCTATGGATTTATATAGTGTATAAACAGAACGAGCCGTGCTTCTATCTATCTATGGATTTATATAGTGTATAAACAGAGCGAGCCCTACTTCTATCTATCTATGGATTTATATAGTGTATAAACAGAGCGAGCCCTGCTTCTATCTATCTATGGATTTATATAGTGTATAAACAGAGCGAGCCCTGCTTCTATCTATCTATGGATTTATATAGTGTATAAACAGAGCGAGCTCTGCTTCAATCTATGGATTTATATAGTGTATAAACAGAGTGAGCTCTGCTTCTATCTATGGATTTATATAGTGTATAAAAAGAGCGAGCCCTGCTTCTATCTATCTATGGATTTATATAGTGTATAAACAGAGCAAGCCCTGCTTCTATCTATGGATTTATAAAGTGTATAAACAGAGCGAGCCCAGCTTCTATCTATGGATTTATATAGTGTATAAACAGAGCGAGCCCTGCTTCTATCTATGGATTTATATAGTGTATAAACAGAGCGAGCCCTGCTTCTATCAATGGATTTATATAGTGTATAAACAGAGCGAGCCCAGCTTCTATCTATCAATGGATTTATATAGTGTATAAACAGAGCGAGCCCTGCTTCTATCTATGGATTTATATAGTGTATAAACAGAGCGAGCTCTGCTTCTATCTATGGATTTATATAGTGTATAAACAGAGCGAGCCCTGCTTCTATCTATCTATGGATATATATAGTGTATAAACAGAGCGAGCCCTGCTTCTATCTATCTATGGATTTATATAGTGTATAAACAGAGCGAGCCCTGCTTCTATCTATCTATGGATTTATATAGTGTATAAACAGAGCGAGCCCTGCTTCTATCTATGGATGTATATAGTGTATAAACAAAGCGAGCCCTGCTTCTGTCTATCTATGGATTTATATAGTGTGTGTAAACAGAGCGAGCCCTGCTTCTATCTATCTATGGATTTATATAGTGTATAAACAGAGCGAGCCCCTGCTTCTATCTATCTATGGATTTATATAGTGTATAAACAGAGCGAGCCCCTGCTTCTTTCTATGGATTTATATAGTGTGTAAACAGAGCGAGCCCTGCTTCTATCTATCTATGGATTTATATAGTGTATAAACAGAGCGAGCCCCTGCTTCTATCTATCTATGGATTTATATAGTGTATAAACAGAGCGAGCCCCTGCTTCTTTCTATGGATTTATATAGTGTGTAAACAGAGCGAGCCCTGCTTCTATCTATCTATGGATTTATATAGTGTATAAACAGAGCGAGCCCTGCTTCTATCTATCTATGGATTTATATAGTGTATAAACAGAGCGAGCCCTGCTTCTATCTATGGATGTATATAGTGTATAAACAAAGCGAGCCCTGCCACTTCTACCTATCTATGGATTTATACTTGGTGTATAAACAGGCAAGCCCTGCTTCTATCTATCTATGAGTTTACTTGAATTGTACATAAACAGAGGCGAGCCCCACTGCTTCTATCTATCTGTAGTTTATACTTGAATTAATATAAACTGGAAATTGCCCTGCTTTACATCTGTAGTTTATATAGTGTATAAACAGAGCGAGCCCTGCTTCTATCAATCTATGGATTTATATAGTGTATAAACAGAGCGAGCCCTGCTTCTATCTATCTATGGATTTATATAGTGTATAGACAGAGCGAGCCCTGCTTCTATCTATGGATTTATATAGTGTATAGACAGAGCAAGCCCTGCTTCTATCTATGGATTTATATAGTGTATAAACAGAGCTAGCCCTGCTTGTATCTATGGATTTATATAGTGTATAAACAGAGCGAGCCCTGCTTCTATCTATGGATTTATATAGTGTATAGACAGAGCGAGCCCTGCTTCTATCTATCTATGGATTTATATAGTGTATAAGCAGAGCAAGCCCAGCTTCTATCTATCTATGGATTTATATAGTGTATAAACAGAGCGAGCCCCTGCTTCTATCTATGGATTTATATAGTGTATAAACAGAGCGAGCTCTGCTTCTATCTATGGATTTATATAGTGTATAAACAGAGCGAGCCCTTCTTCTATCTATGGATTTATATAGTGTATAAACAGAGCGAGTCCTGCTTCTATCTATCTATGGATTTATATAGTGTATAAACAGAGCGAGCCCTGCTTCTATCTATGGATTTATATAGTGTATAAACAGAGCGAGTTCTGCTTCTATCTATCTATGGATTTATATAGTGTATAAACAGAGCGAGCCCTGCTTCTATCTATCTGTGGATTTATATAGTGTATAAACAGAGCGAGCCCTCCTTCTATCTATGGATTTATATAGTGTATAAGCAAGAAGCGGGAGAGCCCTGCAGCTTATCTATACATGGATTTATACTTGAGTGTATAAACAGAGCGAGCCCTGCTTCTATCTATCTATGGATTTATATAGTGTATAAACAGAGTGAGCCCTGCTTCTATCTATCTATGGATTTATATAGTGTATAAACAGAGCGAGCTCTGCTTCAATCTATGGATTTATATAGTGTATAAACAGAGTGAGCCCTGCTTCTATCTATCTATGGATTTATATAGTGTATAAACAGAGCGAGCCCTGCTTCTATCTATCTATGGATTTATATAGTGTATAAACAGAGCGTGCCCTGCTTCTGTCTATGGATTTATATAGTGTTTAAACAGAGCGAGTCCTGCTTCTATCCATCTATGGATTTATATAGTGTATAAACAAAGCGAGCCCTGCTTCTACCTATCTATGGATTTATATAGTGTACTAACAGAGCGAGCCCTGCTTCTATCTATCTATGGATTTATATAGTGTATAAACAGAGCGAGCCCTGCTTCTATCTATCTATGGATTTATATAGTGTATAAACAGAGCGTGCCCTGCTTCTATCTATGGATTTATATAGTGTATAAACAGAGCGAGCCCTGCTTCTATCTATAGATTTATATAGTGTATAAACAGAGCAAGCCCTGCTTCTATCTATGGATTTATATAGTGTATAAACAGAGTGAGCCCTGCTTCTATCTATGGATTTATATAGTGTTTAAACAGAGCGAGCCCTGCTTCTATCTATGGATTTATATAGTGTATAAACAGAGCGAGCCCTGCTTCTATCTATGGATTTATATAGTGTATAAACAGAGTGAACCCTGCTTCTATCTATGGATTTATATAGTGTTTAAACAGAGCGAGCCCTGCTTCTATCTATGGATTTATATAGTGTTTAAACAGAGCGAGCCCTGCTTCTATCTATAGATTTATATAGTGTATAAACAGAGCGAGCCCTGCTTCTATCTATGGATTTATATAGTGTATAAACAGAGTGAGCCCTGCTTCTATCTATGGATTTATATAGTGTTTAAACAGAGCAAGCCCTGCTTCTATCTATGGATTTATATAGTGTATAAACAGAGCGAGCCCAGCTTCTATCTATCTATGGATTTATATAGTGTATAAACAGAGCGAGCCCTGCTTCTATCTATGGATTTATATAGTGTAGAAACAGAGCGAGCTCTGCTTCTATCTATGGATTTATATAGTGTATAAACAGAGCGAGCCCTGCTTCTATCTATCTATGGATTTATATAGTGTATAAACAGAGCGAGCCCTGCTTCTATCTATCTATGGATTTATATAGTGTATAAACAGAGCGAGCCCTGCTTCTATCCATCTATGGATTTATATAGCGTATAAACAGAGCGAGCCCTGCTTCTATCTATCTATGGATTTATTTGGTGTATAAACAGAGCGAGCCCTGCTTCTATCTATCTATGGATTTATATAGTGTATAAACAGAGCGAGTCCTGCTTCTATCTATCTATGGATTTATATAGTGTATAAACAGAGCGAGTCCTGCTTCTATCCATCTATGGATTTATATAGTGTATAAACAAAGCGAGCCCTGCTTCTACCTATCTATGGATTTATATAGTGTACTAACAGAGCGAGCCCTGCTTCTATCTATCTATGGATTTATATAGTGTATAAACAGAGTGAGCCCTGCTTCTATCTATGGATTTATATAGTGTAGAAACAGAGCGAGCTCTGCTTCTATCTATGGATTTATATAGTGTATAAACAGAGCGAGCCCTGCTTCTATCTATCTATGGATTTATATAGTGTATAAACAGAGCGAGCCCTGCTTCTGTCCATCTATGGATTTATATAGTGTATAAACAGAGCGAGCCCAGCTTCTATCTATCTATGGATTTATATAGTGTATAAACAGAGCGAGCCCTGCTTCTATCTATCTATGGATTTATATAGTATATAAACAGAGCGAGCCCTGCTTCTATCTATCTATGGATTTATATAGTGTATAAACAGAGCGAGGCCTGCTTCTATCTATCTATGGATTTATATAGTGTATAAACAGAGCGAGTCCTGCTTCTATCTATCTATGGATTTATATAGTGTATAAACAGAGCGAGCCCTGCTTCTATCTATCTATGGATTTATATAGTGTATAAACAGAGTGAGCCCTGCTTCTATCTATGGATTTATATAGTGTATAAACAGAGCAAGCCCTGCTTCTATCTATCTATGGATTTATATAGTGTATAAACAGAGCGAGCCCTGTTTCTATCTATCTATGGATTTATATAGTGTATACACAGAGCGAGCCCTGCTTCTATCTATCTATGGATTTATATAGTGTATAAACAGAGCGAGTCCTGCTTCTATCTATCTATGGATTTATATAGTGTATAAACAGAGTGAGCCTTGCTTCTATCTATGGATTTATATAGTGTATAACCAGAGCGAGCCCTGCTTCTATCTATGGATTTATATATAGTGTATAAACAGTCAAGGCGTGCTTCTATCCTATGGATTTTATATGAATTGTATAAGCAAATTTGAGTCCTGCTTCTATCTATGGATTTATATAGTGCTCTAAACAGGCTTGAGCACTGCTTCTATCTATGGATTTATATAGTGTATAAACAGGCGAGTCCTGCTTCTATCTATACATGGATTTATATAGTGTATAAAACAGGCGAGGTCCTGCTTCTATCTATCCTATGGTTATATAGTGTATAAACAGTGCGAGCTTGGGTGCTTCCACATCTATGGATTTATATGGTGTATAAACAGGCGGGTCTGCTTCTATCTATCTATGGATTTATATAGTGTATAAACAGTGCGGCCGTGCTTCTATCTATGGATTTATATATAGTGTACTATAAACAGAAGCTGAGTCCTACTTCTATCTGTAGTTTATATAGTGTATAAACAGAATGAGCCCTGCTTCTATCTATCTATGGATTTATATAGTGTATAAACAGAGCGAGCCCTGCTTCTATCTATGGATTTATATAGTGTATAAACAGAATGAGCCCTGCTTCTATCTATCTATGGATTTATATAGTGTATAAACAGAGCGAGCCCTGCTTCTATCTATCTATGGAGTTATATAGTGTATAAACAGAGCGAGCCCTGCTTCTATCTATCTATGGATTTATATAATGTATAAACAGAGCGAGCCCTGCTTCTATCTATGGATTTATATAGTGTATAAACAGAGCGAGTCCTGCTTCTATCTATCTATGGATTTATATAGTGTATAAACAGAGCGAGCTCTGCTTCTATCTATCTATGGATTTATATAATGTATAAACAGAGCGTGCCCTGCTTCTATCTATCTATGGATTTATATAGTGTATAAACAGAGCGAGCCCAGCTTCTATCTATCTATGGATTTATATAGTGTATAAACAGAGCGAGCCCTGCTTCTATCTATCTATGGATTTATATAGTGTATAAACAGAGCGAGTCCTGCTTCTATCTATCTATGGATTTATATAGTGTATAAACAGAGCGAGTCCTGCTTCTATCTATCTATGGATTTATATAGTGTATAAACAGTGCGAGCCGTGCTTCTATCTATGGATTTATATAGTGTATAAACAGAGCGAGCCCTGCTTCTATCCATCTATTGAATATATTGTGTTTGATGTCCTGATTCTGACAAACAGGCTGTAATAATACAACAAAATTGAATAATACAATGAGCTATAATAATATAATATGCGAGTTATATTGACGCAAGAGGACATTAAATTAGATCGGCAAAGGTTTAAAAATAATATCAGGAAGTATTACTTTACTGAGAGGGTAGTGGATGCATGGAATAGCATTCCAGCTGACGTGGTAGAGGTTAACACAGTAAAAGAGTTTAAGCATGCGTGGGATAGGCATAAGGCTATCCTAGCTATAAGATAAGGCCAGGGACTAATGAAAGTATTTAGAAAATTGGGCAGACTTGATGGGCCGAATGGTTCTTATCTGCCGTCACATTCTATGTTTCTAATTAATCTTTATAACAATCAGTTGTATGAATGATACTGAAAAAAAACGGTTATGTTAAAGGTTATTAATATAACCAATAATTTAATATTTGACTGTCACCAGGGCAATAGGAAAAATCTTATTCAATATATTAGTAAATATAGTTAATCTGTGCATTTTGTTTATTTTAAACCACGAAACCCTTTTTAAACTTGATTTGCCATTTTTTCAGGTTAAATAAAGAATTGTTTGTTTATATACTAACTCATACCGCAAGAACCCTTCATTCTGACTCCAGAATTCTCGATCACAGCAGCTTCTCTGAAGGTGAACGGTTAAGAAAATGGTAAATGCTCCGAAAAACAAAACGTCTTTACAGACAAATTGTCAGTGTAATCTGGCGTATCTGAATGGGCAATATATATTGAATTCATGCTTCATTGCCCATAATTATGACTGTGAGTTTTCTCCAATTGTCACATTAAACATTTGTTTAGGGACCATTTCCTTTCTATTTCCTGATGGTAGCACAGCATTCTCCCAGATAATAGAATACACCTCGCTGTAGGATAAGAAAGACGTTCTTTGCCAGAGTATCTCACGGAGTTTGGATGATTAATCATGTCTATGTTTCCAGGAAAGAGAAAATCAATCAGGCAATTGCAACACATACACGTCAGGGAGTCCACTGGTTCCAAACCAAAGATTTCAACTACCCTCATCTTACACTCAGGGCCACGGCTCCAGACGGCACTCTGACAGGGGCGGCATTTTGCCACCCAATGGACATATACAATGAGGGGCCCGGTTGTGCGCTGTGGCGCTTTAACAGTGCGACTTCTATCCTGCACAGAGAGCTGGGAGGAAGTGACAGCCGTGTGGCGGAGGAGGGACCCGCTAGGATGGGGCCAGATTGGGAGAGCAGGCCCCCAACTCCCACCAGCCACAGCCAGCAGAAGGTAAGACGGTATAATGTGTGTGTATTTGTGTGTGTATCTGTATGTAGTGTGGGTATCAGGGCTTGAGTCCTGCAGGAACGCATGGGAACAGCGTTCCTGCACTTTTTCCAAAGCAGGAACGCCGTTCCCGTTACCTGTCCTGCAGGACCGGCCCTGCTACCTGCACAGAGGGGCCAGCACACGCTGTGTTCCCTCTCCAGCTATAACTCTCGCGAGACCAGCGGCTGTTACCATGGCAACGCTCCGCACAGGCGAGTCTCGCGAGAGTTAGAGCTGGAGAGGGAACACAGCGTGTGATGGCCCCTCTGTGCAGCGAGCGGCTGGCTCCCTCCACCCGGACCACCAGGCGATCTCCCCCCTCCCTGACAAGGTAAGAAGCAGGGAGGGGGGGATAAAAATAAACAAATATACATAAAGTAAGAAAAAAATGCTCCCCCCACACATCATC
>OW240922.1:126496874-126514264 GCA_933207985.1 Pelobates cultripes | reverse complement strand
TGTGTGTGACTGCCTGTGTGTCTGTCTGCCTGTGTGTTTGTGTGTGACTGTGTGTGTGTGACTGTTTGCCTGTGTGTCTGTCTGCCTGTGTGTGTGTGTCTGTCTGCCTGTGTGTGTGTGTGACTGTCTGCCTGTGTGTCTGTCTGCCTGTGTGTGTGTGTGACTGCATGTGTGTGTGTGTGTGTCTGTCTGCCTGTGTGTGTGACTGTTTGCCTGTGTGTCTGTCTGCCTGTGTGTGTGTGTGACCGTCGTGTGTCTGTCTGTCTGTCTGTGTGTGACTGTCTGTCTGTGTGTGACTGCCTGTGTGTCTGCTCCGCTTCAGTGTGTGTCTGTGTGTGTGTCTGTGTGTGTGTCTGTCTGCCTGTGTGTGTACCCGTCTGCCTGTGTGTGTGTTCCGTCTGTGTGTGTGTGACTGCCTGTGTGTGTGTGACTGTTCGCCTGTGTGTGTGTGGGACTGCCTGTGTGTGACTGTCTGCCTGTGTGTCTGCCTGTGTGTGTGACTGTCTGCCTGTGTGTGTGTCTGTCTGCCTGTGTGTCTGTCTGTGTGTGTGACTGTGTGTGTGTGTCTGTCTGCCTGTTTGTGTGACTGTCTGCCTGTGTGTGTGTGTCTGTCTGCCTCTGTGTGTGACTGTCTGCCTGTGTGTGTGTGACTGCCTGTGTGTGTGACTGTCTGCCTGTGTGTAACTGTTTGTGTGTGACTGCCTGCCTCTGTATGTGTGGATGATTGCCTCGGTGTCAGTGACTGTCTGCCTCTCTGTGTATGGATGTCTTTGTGTGTGTGCATCTGCTAGTGAGTGAGCGAGCGAGCTTCTGTGTGTGTGTGTGTGTGCGAGCATCTGCTGGTGAGGGAGCCTCTGTGTGTGTGCGCCTGCTAGTGAGTTTGTGTGTGTGTGTGTGCCTGCTAGTGAGTGAGCTTGTATGTGTATCAGTGAGCTTGTCTGTAGGGATCATATGTGTGTGTGCGTGTTAGTGAGCTTGTCTGTAAGGAGCATGGGTGTGTCGGAGCCTGTCTGAGGTGACCATATGTGTGTCAGTGAGCTTGACTGTAGTGAGCATGTCTGTGTCAGTGAGCTTGTCTGTAGTGAATCTGTGTGTTAGTGAGCTCTTCTGTAGGGAGCATGTGTGTGTCAATGGGCTTGTCTGTAGGGAGAGTGTGTGCGCATCAGTGAGCTTGTCTGTAGTGAGCATGTGTGTGTGACAGTGAGCTTGTCTGTTGTAAGCTTGTGTGTGTATCAGATTTTGTCTGTACTAAATTTGTGGGTGTGCCAGTAACCTTGTCTGTGTGTGTCATTGAGATTGTCTGTCAATGAGCCTATTTGTGTGCATCAGTAAGATTGTCTGTGTCTGTGTGTGAGTATGCTTTACTGTATAATTTAATTACCCTGAAAGAAGAAATGTATCAATAATATATACACATATATATATATATATATATATATATGTGTGTATATATTATTGATACATTTCTTATATATATAAAAGCTGTTGTACCTTGCACTCAGGCTTCAAAGTTGTGTGACCGGGTGCATCACCAGTATCCAGGCAATTGAAATAGTTCTGCACGCTCAGATTTCCTTAAAACATAACTTTTATTGAAATATTATAGAGAAGATCAATGTTTCAGTCCCTCTTGTGGACTTTCATCATGATCCTGATAATATATATATAATATAAAAACACCCTACATAGCACAATGACTTATGGGGCTTGCATAGATTTTTTTCCAGGGCTGCTTCGTATCCCCAGTCCGGCCCTGATTCCACCAACTGCCAACAGGAACAGGAAGTAAAGAACCAAAAGAAAGGAAGTGCATCATTCACAGCCAACAACAGCCCAACTGCCCAATGCCCATACATCACAATACATACACTCATACACTCACACACTCATACACAGCCCAACTGCCCATACATTACATCTCCTTCCTTTCTCAACCAAAGAAAGAAAACAAAACTAAATAGTAAAAAGTCAACAATAATAAAAGAACAATTTAAAAATGTGTCCTTAATCTGCATCATTCTGTCCATCATCTTCAAGATCTACAATCTTTTTTTCAGGACAGCTTATTCTACTCCTACTAGGATACCATTTCCGCCTTCTCACTGTGGAGTTTCTCCGACTATAGTCCTTTAATGGATCTTCTGGTTGCCAGCAGTTTGTGGCCCTTCTCTCTCTTGTTCAATAGCCAGTATTTTCATGACCACAGCCTTCATGGTTACTTGAACTGTGGCTTGGCAGTTCTTGTTCCTGAGTTTCATGGGGCATTTCCTCCAAATCATCCCCTATTAGATCATGAGCCTCTGTACCAGGTGTATTGCAGACTTCAGAAACATCATCATGCCAAACTCCATGCAAGATATCAGTGTCTGGTTGCATGAGTGGCCCTACCCACTTTGATAGGTTGTCTGTTATACGTGGTCGAAGTTGATTTGTATGTCTCCGTGTGTAACATCCATCGGAGGTTAAAACTTTATAGTGCGCCGGCCCCAGAACTTCCTTTATCACTGCTTCTTTCCAACGATTCTCCTGATGATATACACGCATCCAAACAGAATCCCCTGTCTGGTAACAAGGGCCTGCTTTTCCGACTTGCATCTTCGATTGTTGCTGGATGACCCTTTGTTGAATCTCTGGTTTTAGCAGATCCAACTTTGTCCTGAGTTCACGGCCTAACATAAGGCATGCTGGAGGTTGTCCAGTGGTTGTATGAGGTGTATTTCGATACTGTATAAGGAACTCAGACAAATGATGTTCAGGTCTCTTTCCTTCTGCTTTCAGACTTCTCAGAAAACCCTTTAACGTTTGAACAAAACGTTCTGCTTGACCATTAGTAGCAGGATAATACAGTGCTGTACGATGATGCCAAATACCGTTTTCCTTGAGAAAAGCCTGAAATTGTCCAGAAACAAACTGCGGTCCATTATCTGAAACAAGCACTCTGGGCAAGCTAAATATTGCAAATAGTTTCTGTAATGCTTTAACAGTAGCTTCTGCAGTGATCTGCGACATGAATAGAGCTTCTGGCCATTTAGAATGTGCATCTACCACAATCAGATACATTTTATTTTCCACTGGTCCAGCAAAGTCTATGTGAATTCTCTGCCATGGTGATAGAGGCCAGGTCCAAGGTTGTACGGTACCATGTGGAAAGTCACACTGTGCTTGTGCACAACCAGTGCAACCTGAAACATAACGGGCAATATCCTCATCAATGGTTGTCCACCACACATGACCTCTTGCCTTCTGCTTCATGCGGACTATGCCAGCATGCCCTGCATGTAAAATTTTAAGAATCTGTTGTTGTAACACAAAAGGAATAACCACCCTTTCTCCCCAGACTAAGCAGCCATCTCGAATTGATAACTCCTGAGCCCTTGTTTGGAATGACTTGAGATGTATTGGAGTCTTTAGTGGCCAACCCTTGCGTAGAAAAAACAAGTATTTCCCTCAGCAAAGAGTCCTTGGGTGTCAGCTGTGCAATTTCTCTGGCTGTTATCACCTCACTGAAATATATTGTAGATCTTTCTGTGGTAGTTAATTGGGAGTCCATTTTCAATGGAAGTCTAGAGTGCAGAGCGTTTGGACGATATTGTATCTGATACTGATAAGCCCCCAGAGTTAAGGCATACCTCTGAAGTCTTGCTGCTGTCGTGATTGAAATACCTTTCTGTGGGTTAAAAATGGCCAATAAAGGTTTATGGTCCGTAAGCAGTGTGAAGGGTCGACTATGTATATGGAATTTCTTTACTGCCCATATTATTGCCAGAGCCTCTTTATCTATTTGAGAATAGTTTTTTTCTGCAGCTGTGAGCGATCTAGTGTCAAAAGCCACTGGCCTGTCTGTCCCATCAGCCATGGAATGAGACAGAACTGCTCCCAGTCCGTAAGGTGATGCATCACAAGCAATGGAAACATGCTTTGCCAAGTCGTAGTGTACTAAAAGACCTGAACTACGCACTAGTTCTTTTGACTTATGGAAAGCTGAAGCACATTCTACTGTCCAGCGCCATTGTCGTTTACTCTCTAGAAGACGATGTAAAGGGTACAGGACATGAGCTAAATTTGGCAACAAACGGTTGTAATAATTTAACAGACCAAGATAGGACCTTAGTTGTGTCACATTTTGTGAAGTTGGAGCATCCTGTAAGGCATTGACCTTCTCATCTGTTGTATGCAGCCCATGTTTGTCAATTACATGAGCACAAAATTCAAGACGATCCTGCATGAATTGGCATTTATCCAAATTTACCTTCAATCCATATTCCATAAGTCTTTACAAAACTGCCTCTACACTCTGTTTATGTTCCTCCTCTGATTAACCCGTCACCAGCATGTCATCTAACAGGCACTGTGTCCCAGGAATTCCAGCTAACAGCTTGTCCATTGTTCGCTGCCAGGCAGCTGGTGCAGATGAAATCCCAAAAACCATATGGTTATACCTGAATAGCCCCCGATGGGTATTAATCGTAAGTAGTGGTCGAGAATCTGGATGTACAGGTAACTGTAGGTATGCATTTTTCAAGTCAATTTTGGTGAATTGCTGGCCACCGGCCAAAGATGCAAAAATATCATCTACCCTAGGAAGGGGATACTTATCTATTTTAAGCTGTGTGTTAAGAGCCATGCGGAAATCCCCACAAATCCGTATCTCCCCATTTCATTTTCTCACAGGAACAATGTGAACCTATATTCACTATTGTGAACCCGGGAGCTGATATTCAGCCCCTCTAATCTCCTCAATTCTGCCTCCACTCCAGCCCTTAGAGCAAAAGGCACACTTCTTGCTTTAAAAAATGTCGGTGTTACTCCTTCCTTTAATTCTAAGGAAACTTGTTGTCCCTTTACAGTCCCTAATTGGCCATCAAACACTGGTGCATACTTTTCCTGTAATTCCCTAATCCAGTCAAGTCTGGTCTGATTTTCATTCAACACGTGACATGGATACTTATGCAATTGAGGCATCCCGGGAGCCCTTATCCACTCCCTACCAAAAAGTGGAGGTCCTCCATTCTCTAAGATATAGAGAGGTAGTTTCTTCTTACACTTGTTGAATGTAACTGTGACTGTCACACAACCCACTGGTATTAACAGCTCTTTAGAATATGTCTGCAGTCTCGCTGTTGTCTGAATTATTGGCCTATGTATTTTAAGGCGTTTCCAGTCTGTCAAAGAAATCACTGATACAGCTGCACCTGTGTCCAAATCCATAGTCAGTTCCTTTCCATTTACAACAACCTGAACTGTGAATGCAGCCAGATTAGAACCTATTTTATATATTTTTACATTTCGGACAGGAAATTGTTCATCCGAATCCTCAGAAGACTCCTGCATTTGTACTCTATAGGCATTCTTTGCTCTGTCTCTCAAGCGATTGCTGCCTCTCTCTGCTGTGGATTTACACTCTTTGTAGGTGGCCCATTTTACCACAAGCATGACACTTGGCATCCTTGAATCTGTATGCAGTTGCAACATGTGTAGCAGCTACGCAGCGATAACATTTGTAATGTGAATGTTCCTGTTTTGAAAGTCTCTTTCCCTTTGGTACACTCTGTGCTCTAGCATCTAATTTTAAAATTTCTAGCTCTGCCTCCCATGTGTTGTCCAGTCTGCTGTGTAATAGATTAGCATCCTTAGAGGCTTGTTCTATAATGCTTGCCATGTTCATTGCCTTTTTAAATGTTAAATCTTCTTCTGTAAGCAGTCTCCTTAGCACTGCATCACTTGCAATGCCCATTACAAACTGGTCTCGCAGAGCAGTGGGCAGGTAGTCCCCAAAACAGCAGGTACTGGCGAGTTTCCGTAAGGCAATGGCATATGCTGAAACTGATTTACCGGGCTCTTGTCTTCTTTTAGAGAATTTAAATCTCTCTGCTATCTCTAGTGGTTTTGGTTGGAAATGGCTAGTTAACAGAGTAATCAGGCTTGCCAATGGCTTGCTGGCAGGTTTCTCTGGGTGTAAGAGGCTCCTTAGCGTATCATAAGTTCTGGCTCCTATAACTGTTAGGAAAACAACGACCTGTTTATTGTCGGAAATGTCATTAGCCGCAAAATATTGTTCAAGCCTTTCAAGCCAAGAGACCCATAAATCCGAGTCAGGATCAAAGTTCTTTATAGTGCCAATGGCTGCCATGTCAGTTTGGGTTCTACAGCCTCGTCGCCACTGTGATGTTTTGTACAAATCAGCCAATAATTCCTGTATAACGAAGTACTCACTTTATTGATACATATATAACAGAATCTTCATATTACAGCCTTGTTACACAGGGTTTCAAATCCCTCGAACATTCCACCAACTGCCAACAGGAACAGGAAGTAAAGAACCAAAAGAAAGGAAGTGCATCATTCACAGCCAACAACTGCCCAACTGCCCAATGCCCATACATCACAATATATACACTCACACACTCATACACAGCCCAACTGCCCATACATCACAGACCCCAAAGGCAATTACCAGGTGTGCATGATTGCTGCTTGGCACAACTTTTCCTGTCAGGACAGTAAATGCCATTAACCACATATTTATGTGCGGATGAATACGTGACATTACGAGCTGAGTGAACCTTAGTTGAGGTATCATGAATAGAGGTAAGGTGATCATCCAGAGTAGGGATAGCCGAATCAGAAAACACAACAGGGAGAACAGCAGAATGACGACCCCTATTGACAAAAAATGGACAAGCCCAGATAGTTCATGGGTAGCGTTATTCCTTGCAAATTCGGCCCAGGGCATTTATTCAGCCCAGTTAGACTGTGTACTATTCATGAAGCAACGTAAATACAGCTTGAGTGATTGGTTAGCTCTTTCAGCCGTGCCATTAGTTTGGGGATGGTAAGCAGAGGAAAATGACACTTCAATGCCCAACTGTTTATTGAATGTCCTCCAGAACCATGACACAAATTGGTAACCCCTGTCAGACACAATATTTTGAGGAATACCATGTAGCGTGACAATATCGCGTATAAATTTGTGCACCAGGTCCTGAGACGATGGCAATTTTTTAAGTGGAGTAAAGTGTGCGTGTGCCATTTTGGAAAAAAACGGTCAACTACCATGAGGATGGTAGTATACCCATTGGAACTAAGTAGTTCAACAATGAAATCTATCTATAAATGAGACCATAGGATACTGGCTATAGGAAGTGGCTGTAACAATCCACACAGAAGTTTATGAGGAACCTTTGAAACTGCACAGACAGAGCAGGCTTCTACATAATCTGTAATATGCTTCCTGAGTGACTCCCACCAAAATGACCTGGAAATGGCTGATACAGTTTTATTAATACCCGGATGCCCAGTGTCATGGAACACCTTCCGCACCTCTTTCCTGACAGGCAATGGTAAAAACAATTTATCTCGAGGTTTGTTGCAAAGTGCCTGGGGCTGAGTCGCCATGATAGCACAGAGCAAAGGGAACAATAAAGAAAGGACATTGCATGCAATAATACACTGAGGAGAAATAATAGGGGATGTCTGTCAGGGTGGCAGTCCGAAGACGGGGACCCCTGTGCCTGATGTGGAGATGAGCCTGGTGCACGGTAACCGCAGGCCCCGTAGTGTTGAGCACCAGCGTTTGTGCGGCCACATACCAAGACCCTAGAGCAGCTCAGTGGAAGCCAGAGCAGACATATGCTGAGATGTATCCAGTATTAGAAACAAGATAAGACTAGGATAGATACCAAACAAGAAAACAAGACAGAACTAATAGAACCCAGAACCAGAGAAGTACAGAAAGCTAAACCCAGAACATGTACACAATATATAAGGGAACTGTGACAGAACCATCTGTCTGCTGGATTTTTGCCCGTTCGTCTGTTTGTCCCCGTTCGTATGAATGGCTGGTTTCTATAGCCCAGCCATTCGAATGACTCTTTTTCCCGAACAAAACCGCCGAACGAACGGCCACCCAAGTGAGGAGTGTGCTGCAGGTTAACGAAGTGATCACCATTATAACGTTGTGGTTAACCGCAGACACTTCTCAATTAAACCGAACTCAGGGTGGTCGTCGTTCGTATGTCGACCACGAGGCAGCGGCCATTTTAAATCATGCGAACGCTCAGCGGTGTTTGGCTCTATTTCTATGGAACGGAAAACGGACACTTTTTCTGTCGAACACCGCTGAAACAAGGGAACGCCTGGCTGCCTCCACGAAAGCATGCGAACATCGGCCGTTCGGGAGATTGAGAACATACAAAAGACTTAACCCAGATAGCCCACCCATGGAGTCATTCGTGTACCGAAGGACTGTAAGAACTTTGACTCCATGGCGATTGAACTATGTGTGTGGGATCTGAGCGCTATTCGCCAATAATATGCACTCAGACCCAGGCTATCTGGGGACATGTAATACGAATGGGAAATGTTCAGTTTTCATGTAGTTATGCATTTTTGTGTCTTTTATTATTTCATGTTTAAGATGGCGACTGTCCTTGTCCTGGAGTTAATTGAGTTACTTGGTAATTAACTCCAGGACAGAGGGGAGGGAATCAGAATGCACTGTGGGTAAAATATGTGACTGTGTGTCCGAAATGTCCTTCCAGCTGTCTGTAATTTAAGTCTTCCATTTGGTCCCCTAGGGGAGTGTCCACCAGGTGGGAGACCTGCATAAATACGGGCAGGTAGCCCACAGTAAACCCAGATCTTATTTGACCCTCAATGCGGAGCTTCTGTCTCGTTATTGGGGGGATTTCTTCTTCACGTTTAGAGACTGCTGGATGGAACGAAAGCCGCTTTGGGGATATTATTGTTCGACGGTTCCTAGCAGTTCGTATATTGCCGTTCGGGAGTTTGGAGCCGTTCGTGGATTTCGATCGGGAGATTGCCGCTTCCCCTGCATTTGGTTCGTGGGTTACAGAGTAAGCGAACAGAGACTGTACTGCAGCCGGGGAAGGTTTACTAAACGGCGGTTTGGCTTAAAGACACGGGAGGTGTCTTAACAATTGGTGGCAAGCGACGGGATGAATCCTACAGCATTGGAGGTCAGCTACGAGACATGCAGTACGAGGAATTAAGGCGTGCTACACTTAAGGACATATTGGAACGCCGAGGAAGGTCAGCAAGCAATTTAAAGAAACGGGAGATTATTGCTTTGCTAATGGAGATGGATGCAGCAACGGGAATGGAAAGAGTCAACGTGCCCAGTACCTTGGATTTAACACCCGAGGAAATACGATTCAACCGGGCAGTACAAATAAGGCTGGCACATTTTGGCCCCAACCCCTCAGCTGACATCGTGGTTCGTGTGCAGGCAGCAGTTGCAACACAACAGGCAGCCCGGGAAAGAGGAGCTGCAGCAGCAGAGGTACCGTATGACAATAATGTGGTTGCTAGAAAAAAGGTACCTTTTGCTGCGTTTAAAAATTTTGTGGAAACAGAGGGAGAGATTGATGGATTTTTGGCAGACTTTGAGAGGCAGTGTGCGCTACATCAGGTACCTGCAGATGAATGGGTCACCATCCTCTCTGGGAAATTATCTGGCCGGGCTAGTGAAGCTTTTCGGGCCATCCCAGAGGAGGAGATCACCAGCTACCGGGCTGTGAAAGAGGCGCTCCTAGCCAGGTATGCAGTGACCCCAGAGGCGTACAGGCGGAGGTTTAGAGAAACCAACAAGCTGGTTGGGGACTCTTATGTGGAATGGGCCTGCAGAGTCCATCGTACCGCAGCCCACTGGATGGCTGGATGCCAAGCGGTAACTGGGGAGGAGGTGTTACAAGTGTTCCTGCTGGAGCACTGCTTTGATAGACTACCTGCTGGGGTCCGGGAATGGGTCAGAGACAGAAAACCCTCTACCCTACCCGAGGCTGCCCGTCTGGCAGACGAATACACGGATGCCCGCAAGTTGGATGGTACAGCTGCTAAAGCCCCTGCCAGACTGGAGTATCGACCAGCAGTAACACCCGCTCCTGCAGTCTACCAACCCCCAGTACACCGTACCCCAGCTGCACCACCAGCTAACAATTATATGCAACCAGCCCGATTTAATGCCCGGGAGTACTCCCAACCCATCCGGTGCTATGGGTGCAAGCAGTTGGGGCACAAGCGTCCTGAGTGCCCCCTGAACAGTGCCAACCAGGCTCAGTCCTGGAGGAGACCAGTTAACGGAAACCAGCGCCCACCTCAGCCTGCTGCTCACTGCCTAGAGCAGGAGGAATTTTGGGGCATTCTGCACGAGGCAGACCCAGTGCAAGCAGCTCACCAGGATAATCGCCAGCAACATCGGCAAACTGTGAAGCTAAATGGCAGAGTGGTGAATGGGCTGAGAGACACAGGAGCCACGATGACACTGCTCCAAAAGAACTTGGTCTCAGAGCATCAACACACTGGAGACACTGTGGCAGTAAGGGTAGCAGGGGGTGCCGTGTTTCGCTTACCTGTTGCCCGAGTACATTTGGATTGGGGAGTGGGCGCTAGGCATGTGGATGTGGGGGTGATGAAGGACTTGCCCGCAGATGTTCTTTTGGGAAACGATTTGGCCCCTTTGGTTTCAGCCTATGCTCCGATGGGCCCTGCAGACGTGAACCCAGTGACCACCCGTGCCCAGACCCGTGCTGCCGGAACCAGCCCACTTGCTGACGAGACCCAGGTAAGATCTCCTTCCCCGACTGATACCCCAGATCAGGTCCCTTAAGCTGGGATTCCCCAGAGGAGTTTGGGAGGGAAACCCGGGCGGATCCGACCCTCCAAAGATACAAGGACAGGGCAGAGGCTGGGGAGGAAGGAATAGATGGGGAACGGTATGAGTGGGTGGGGGACAGGTTATATAGGATCCCTAAACCTTCCCAGAAGAGTGTTGCCTCTCCGCCGAATCGCCAGTTAGTGGTACCTGCAAAGTACCGGCAGGAGATTCTGCGGATAGGGCATGATGTTCCTTTAGCTGGACATCTAGGGTCCCGCCGCACAGCCTATAGGATTTCACAGAACTTCTTTTGGCCAAACTTTAACCAGGCTGTGCGGATGTACTGCAGCACGTGTGACACATGTCAACGGGTAGGAAAGCGGGGGGACCACCCTAAGGCTAGGCTATTATCGATGCCTATTATAGGGGAGCCCTTTGCCCGCATAGCCGTTGACATTGTGGGTCCACTGGCCAGGGCTAGTCCATCCGGTAAGAAGTATGTTCTTACCGTGGTGGACTATGCCACCCGCTATCCAGAGGCAGTAGCGCTGTCTAACATAGAGGCAGAGACGGTTGCTGATGCCCTGGTTAGAATTTTTACTAGGGTCGGGTTCCCTAAGGAGATCCTCTCCGACCAGGGAACCCAATTCACCGCTGTGCTCACCCAGCAACTGTGGAAGGTGTGCGGCATTAAGCCGTTACTTAGCTCACCCTACCACCCACAGACTAACGGTCTCTGCGAGCGCTTTAACGGTACCCTCAAACAGATGCTGAGGACCTTTACAGACACTTGCAGAGACTGGGAGAGATTCCTGCCTCATCTATTATTTTCTTATAGAGAGGTGCCCCAGGAATCTACTGGGTTCTCCCCCTTTGAGCTGCTGTATGGGAGAAGGGTCCGCGGACCCCTAGATCTCATTAGAGGCCACTGGGAGGGGGAGACGGAGCAGGAAGGGACCCCCATAGTGCCATATGTTCTGGAACTCCGGGACCGCATGGAGAAACTGTCCCTGATGGTAAGGGAGAATCTCCAGGCGGCCCAGGGGAGACAGAAGAGATGGTACGATCAGGGTGCCCGACAGCTGGTCTTCCAGGTTGGGCAAAAGGTATTGGTGCTTAAACCTGTGAAGGCCAACAAGATGCAAGCATCTTGGCAGGGCCCGTACAAGGTAGTGGCGCAGATCTGCGACACTACTTACTTGATAGCCAGCTGTGCAGATGAGAGGATCCAGCGGTCCTTTCATGTGAACATGCTGAAAGAGTACCAGGAGAGACCTGAGAATATTGCAGCAGTGTGTGCCCCAGCTGCAGATGATTCTGAGAATTTACCCCTTCCAGATCTATTAGAAAGGGATTCCCAGACTGACCTTACTACCTTGGTACAGCTAGGGGACCGGTTGAACCCCACAGAAAGGGTACAGGCGCAGCAGTTGTTATGGGAGAAGCAGGCGACGTTCTCCCAGGAACCAGGTTATACCACCCTAGCTGTGCATAAGGTAGAGACCCCTGGACAGACCCCGTTACGACAGCCCCCCTACCGTATCCCTGAAGCAGTCCGTGAAGGAATGCGGAAGGAGATACAGGAGATGACCCAACTTGGGGTTATCGAGCACTCCGACAGCCCTTGGGCCTCGCCTGTAGTCCTGGTGCCAAAGAAAGATGGGACCACCCGGTTCTGTGTGGACTACAGGCGACTCAACGAGCGGACCACCACTGACGCCTACCCAATGCCCCGGGTAGACGAATTACTAGATCGTATTGCCAGGGGGCGATATCTGACCACCATAGACCTGTGTAAGGGCTACTGGCAGATCCCCCTGGCCGAGGATGCTATCCCCAAGTCGGCATTTGTCACCCCATTTGGCCTGTACCAATTTAAGGTCATGCCTTTTGGGATGAAAAATGCACCGGCTACCTTCCAACGGATGGTGGATAGACTCCTGGATGGCTTCCAAGAATTTGCCTGTGCATACTTGGACGACATTGCGATCTACAGTGGGTCCTGGGAGGAACACCTGGTACATGTAGGGGTAGTGCTGGATAAGATTAGGGCCGCTGGCCTGACGTTGAAGCCAGAAAAGTGTCATCTAGGTATGGCTGAAGTGCAGTACCTGGGTCACAGAGTGGGGTGTGGGAGCCAGAGACCGGAGCCAGCCAAGGTAGAGGCAGTGGCTAACTGGCCCACACCTACTACTAAGACCCAGGTATTGGCCTTCTTGGGGACGGCAGGGTACTACAGACGCTTTGTCCCTGACTACAGCGCTATCGCTAAGCCCCTGACAGACCTGACCAAGAAAAACTTGCCTAAGCAGGTCCTGTGGTCTCCGGCTTGTGAAGCTGCGTTCCAGGCACTGAAGCAGGCTCTTGTGAATGCCCCTGTCTTGGCTGCCCCAGTCCCTAACAAACGCTTTCTCGTCCATACAGATGCTTCCATGTATGGACTGGGGGCTGTGCTGAGCCAAGTCGGGGAAGATGGAGGAGAGCACCCTGTCGCATATCTCAGCAGAAAGTTGTTACCCAGAGAAGTGAGTTATGCGGCAGTGGAGAAGGAATGCTTGGCCTTGGTCTGGGCATTGAAAAAGTTAAGCCCCTATTTGTATGGGCAAGAGTTTTCCCTTGTGACTGATCACAACCCACTCGTTTGGCTTAACCGGGTCTCAGGAGACAATGGGAGACTGCTGAGATGGAGCTTGGCAATACAGCCCTACAATTTTACCATCAGCTACAGACCCGGTAAGCTAAACGGAAACGCAGATGGGTTGTCACGACAAACAGACGTTTCCATCACCTCGTAGTCCGGTCATCCCCAAGTTGACCCGCCACAGGGTCAAGCCGGGTCTGCCGGAGTGTCCCACAAGGAGGGAGCCGTGTGACAGAACCATCTGTCTGCTGGATTTTTGCCCGTTCGTCTGTTTGTCCCCGTTCGTATGAATGGCTGGTTTCTATAGCCCAGCCATTCAAATGACTCTTTTTCCTGAACAAAACCGCCGAACGAACGGCCACCCAAGTGAGGAGTGTGCTGCAGGTTAACGAAGTGATCACCATTATAACGTTGTGGTTAACCGCAGACACTTCTCAATTAAACCGAACTCCGGGTGGTCGTCGTTCGTATGTCGACCACGAGGCAGCGGCCATTTTAAATCATGCGAACGCCCAGCGGTGTTTGGCTCTATTTCTATGGAACTGAAAACGGACACTTTTTCTGCCGAACACCGCTGAAACAAGGGAACGCCTGGCTGCCTCCATGAAAGCATGCGAACACCGGCCGTTCGGGAGATCGAGAGCATACAAAAGACTTAACCCAGATAGCCCTCCCATGGAGTCATTCGTATACCAAAAGACTGTAAGAACTTTGACTCCATGGCGATTGAACTATGTGTGTGGGATCTGAGCGCTATTCGCTAATAATATGCACTCAGATCCAGGCTATCTGGATATATGTGATACGAATGGGAAATGTTCAGTTTTCATGTAGTTATGTATTTTTATGTCTTTTATTATTTTATGTCTAAGATGGCGACTGTCCTTGTCCTGGAGTTAATCCAGGGCAGAGGGGAGGGAATCATAATGCACTGTGGGTAAAATATGTGACTGTGTGTCTGAAATGTCCCTCTATCTGTCTGTAGTTTAAGTCTCCCATTTGGTCCCCTAGGGGAGTGTCCACCAGGTGGGAGACCTGCATAAATACGGGCAGGTAGCCCACAGTAAAACCAGATCTTATTTGACCCTCAATGCGGAGCTTCTGTCTCGTTATTGGGGGGATTTCTTCTTCACGGTTAGAGACTGCTGGATGGAACGGAAGCCGCTTTGGGGATATTATTGTTCGACGGTTCCTAGCAGTTCGTATATTGCCGTTCGGGAGTTTGGAGCCGTTCGTGGCTTTCGATCGGGAGATTGCCGCTTCCCCTGCATTTGGTTCGTGGGTTACAGAGTAAGCGAACAGAGACTGTACTGCAGCCGGGGAAGGTTTACTAAACGGCGGTTTGGCTTAAAGACACGGGAGGTGTCTTAACAGGAACATTAACTAAACAGGGGCAGGACAGGACTGTACATGGACTGGGATACAAAATAAAGCAAGACAAGACAAGATATAATAGGCAAAACCAGAGGAGACATAACTAAGCACTATATATGAAATGTATGGGGATTTAGTCACATTATATGATCATACATTGCATAAGCCTGCCACAACGCCAATGTACCCCATATCTGGCAGATCCTACACTGCCTAATGTTCGCTAAAAGAACCATACTAAACCACAATAGCACTTACCTGCAAGAAAAGGCAGAGACTTGAAACACTGCTGCAGGTCCAGGCTGAAACAAAAAGAATGTTGGAAAACAAACGGGTGTAGCAACATAAAACAAACATATAAATTAATCCAGGAGACTGGGAATTCCAGGGACGGAATAATGGAATGAACCCAGAAAACCCAGCATAAGGAAAACCAGACATAGAATAGAAAACCAGAAAACCATGAAAAACTAAACAACAATTGTAAAAAGAGTACTGGATACCAGAAGCCATGGTCAGACATCAGAACAGAGCAGAGCAGATCCTGACAATGTCTCTTGTTCTAGATCTGATTCAACGTCAAATTGTCTAGACAAGGCATCAGCTTTAATGTTCTTAGAACCGGGTCTGAAGGTGATAATGAAGTTAAAACGAGACAAAAATAATGACCATGTAGCTTGTCTAGAAGACAGTCATTTGGCATCGCCAATATATGGCAGGTTCTTGTGATCAGTAATAATCAGAATTGGATCCTTGGAACCCTCAAAAAGATGTCGCCATTCCTTAAGCGCTAGTATGATGGCTAACAGTTCTCTATTACCAATGTCATAGTTATGCTCGGCAGGAGACAACTTTCTGGAGAAGTAACCACAAGGATGCAAAGGGACATCCTGACTCTCTCTCTGAGAAAGAACAGCCCCAATCCCTGTCTAGGAGGCATCAACCTCCAGTAGGAAAGATTTACTAGTGTCAAGATGTCTTAATATATCAGCAGATGCAAATATTTGTTTAAGAAGCTCAAAAGCCTCTTTAGCTTCTTTAGGCCATATAGTACAATTAGCCCCCCCGTGCTTGTCATATTGGTGATGGGGGCTATTACCGAAGAGAAACCTTTGATGAATCTCCTGTAATAGTTAGAGAAACCAATAAACCTCTGTATGGCTTTTAACACACTGGGTAATGGCCATTGTAGAACGGCCTCTAGTTTGCGAGGTTCCATTTGGAAACCAGAGGCAGAAATATTATACCCCAAAAACTGAACCTCATGTTGATCAAATATGCATTTCTCAAGTTTACAATAAAGACCATTTTTAAGCAAAGTTTGTAAAACTTGTTTGACATGATCATGATGAGTTTGGATGTCGGGGGAATAAATAAGGATACCATCCAGGTATACAAGCACAAAAGAGTAAATATAGTCTCTGAGTACATCATTAATGAAGTCTTGAAATACGGCCGGAGCATTACATAACCCGAAGGGCATAACAAGATATTCCGTGTTAAATGCCGTCTTCCATTCATGATCCTCCCTAATTCTCATCAAATTGCATGTACTCCTAAGGTCAAGCTTAGTGAAGATCTTAGCACCCTGGAGTCTATCAAACAATTCGGATATAAGGGGAATGGTATAGGCATTTTTTATAGTAATCTTGTTTAATGCCCTGTAGTCTATGCAAGGTCGTAATTCTCCATCTTTCTTAGCTACAAAAAAAAGAACCCTGCACCAGCAGGCGAGGATGATTTACGTATATGGCCCTAACTTAAAGATTCCTTGATGTACTCATCCATGATTTTACTTTCTTGTGGGGATAAGGCATATACTGGTCATTTAGGAGGCATAGCCCTGGGCAACAGATCAATGGAGCAATCGCATAACTTGTGTGGAGGAAGAACATCAGTCTGGCTTTTGCTAAATGCCTCCCTAACCTCCCAATACTGTATGGGAATTTCGGGAGCTGGAGACGTAGCAGCGGGTAAAGCAATGATGCCCACTTTTTTAGAAATGGGTAACATGCAGCTTTCCTGACAGTCACTACCCCATTCCAGTATTTCTCCTCTAGTCCAGTTAATATGCGGGTTATGCTTGGTGAGCCAAGGGAACCCTAATACGATGGGACAAGAAGGGGAAGCGAGTATCTGGAAAGTAATGTCTTCCTTATGCAAAACTCCTATCATAATGCAAATAGGCAAGGTCTCATGGGTAATCAATGGTTGAGATAGAGGTCTCCCATCAACAGCCTCAACAGCTAGAAGTGAGGATCTCTCCTTGACTGGTATAATGTATTTCTTAACAAAATATAAATCAATAAGGTTACCAGCCCCACCTGAGTCAACCAGGGCTTTGCATGAAAAGTTCTCCTCATTGCAAAAGGCGGAAATGTCAAGGAGAAATCTGCTTCGGGAATTACTAGAGGACGTATCCATTACACCTAAGACCTGTCCCCTTTAGGTTCTTAGGTGCGGAAGTTTTCCGGACGTATAAGACAAGCATCTCTCATATGCCCATTCTTGCCACAATATAAGCACAGACCCTCTCTTCTCCTATACTCACTGCCTCAGACAGTCCTGTAACCCCTAACTGCATAGGTTCGGGTTCAGACAGCAGCGAGAGTTCAGGCACAACAGGTTTGGTGAATCGAGATGCTAGTGACATGGTCAAACGTCTAGTTCTGTTTCTAGTAATTTCCCTGGTCCTGAGTCTATTATCGATCTGCATCACATACGTAATAAAGTCATTTAAGCAAAAAAAGAAAAACCAAA
>OW240922.1:126486329-126496541 GCA_933207985.1 Pelobates cultripes | reverse complement strand
ATAGCACTCATACAAACATGTACAGGATTCCGTGAGACTGATGAGAGTTACAGTACAGAGCAGAAGCATCACTTTGCAGCAGCTGCCATTAATTCAGTCCCTCTCTCTGCGTAATGATGTGCTGGGGGATGTGAGATACTGTGTGTAACGGAGCTCCCTGTACTCAGATCGAGTACCCTCCGTTGATGGATGCTCCTAGCGCTTCCTGAGGACTCCAAACACTGCAGCCGACACCACAACCACCGCAGACTCCACAACCGCCGTAGCTTAACTGGAGTCTCGCCGTCTTCCTTCCACCC
Source organism: Pelobates cultripes (assembly GCA_933207985.1). NCBI lineage: Eukaryota > Metazoa > Chordata > Amphibia > Anura > Pelobatidae > Pelobates > Pelobates cultripes. The sequence continues at coordinate 126,496,242 of OW240922.1, read as the reverse complement.
TGGATCAGCTTCTGTCCTCCAGGACCGTGTGGGGAAGACCTCTCCTCCAGGAGAGCGTAACAGGAACAGCTCTTAAAAGAGCTAAGTGATTAAAAGCTCAGGGGAGTATGCAGAGCATAGCAATCCCCAGTGTGATATAGCAGTTCCCTCCAATAACGAGACAAGGCTACGTATTGAGGGTCAAGAAGAGCTGATGTTTAATGGCACACACTCTGCTTTTATGAGATTCTGCCCATGCAAGGGAGACACCCACATAATTAGCAGTATAACCAATCGGAACAATATACATTCGGGGAAATTCCCATCCCTCAGATAATCACATAACATAATTAAAACAGAACAGTAAAAATACAGTTTTTATACATGTACTATAACTTCCAAACTACACATCCAATCTTCATAAAAATTACATATTTGGAATCAATCCATTAAGGGGAGCAACATATTAAAAAATGGCACAAATCAGACAGGGGGTTCAAAAATTAGCAAAAGTGTCTTTTGGGGCCTGGCTGGCAGCATGGTTTTCTGGCCCAGACCGGTTTTACAGAGGCCTCTATCCTAGACAATGGGGAAAGTAATCCAATTATCCAGGGATAGAGGCAGACTCCATTAACCACATGTTAGCAAAAGACACAACTCCTATTGAACTGAACAGAACCCCCACATTCAACCTATCCCCAGATGGCTTGGATCTGAGCGCTCAATATATCCAAACAGCGCTCAGATCCCACAAATACAGTCAAATCGCCATACACACTAGGTCCATAGTCATGGGGCAGAAGGCTGGCAATTAGGCTTCTCCATAACACAGGGAAGCAGGGCAATTTGTCAAATAAAATAACAGTTACAAATGGCAGTTTGTAACACTGTGGGACAATTATCAAAGTGCCGCTGACACTTTTACATCTCATTTTAAGTGAATATTTGGTGCAATTTATTAAAACTTGCTGATTTTGGTCATTAGGCCATTTTCTCCACTGTGTTTCCATCTTTCCAGGCCCTCACCCAGCATGTCACTGAAGGCAGGAGGTCAGAATTAATGACGAGTGTAACTCCCATCAATCTAACTTAGGTCTGAACATTCAGCCCCTGTATTCAGTGTTGTATCCAGTCCTAGGCATGACAAAACTCAGGCAACCCCCCTCCTCATCCCCACCCCGCCTTCTAAATATACATACATACTCACTGACAGACACACAAACACTCAGTGTCAGACACACATATTCACTAACACGCATACACTCTCACTAACAGACACACATACTAACACACTCACTAATAGACAGACACACACACACATAGTAACACACTCTCACTAACAGACACACATACTAACACACTCACTAATAGACAGACACACATACACATAGTAACACACTCTCACTAACAGACACACATATTAACACACTCACTAATAGACAGACACACACACACATAGTAACACACTCTCACTAACAGACACACATACTAACACACTCACTAATAGACAGACACACACACACACATAGTAACACACTCTCACTAACAGACACACATATTAACACACTCACTAATAGACAGACACACACACACATAGTAACACACTAACAGACACTCACTAACAGACACACACATTGTAACACACTCCCTAACAGACATACACACACACTAACAGACACACACACACACATAGTAACACACTCTCACTAACAGACACACATACTAACACACTCACTAATAGACAGACACACACACACATAGTAACACACTAACAGACACTCACTAACAGACACACACATTGTAACACACTCCCTAACAGACACACACACACACTAACAGACAGACACACACACACACTCACTAACAGACACCCAATTCCGCCGCTGCCAGCCTGGAGGGCCATGAGGTGGCAACCCGGGCAGCTCCTGGGTCCCACTGGAAAAGAGGCTGGAAAGGCATTTGCCAGGGCGATTGGGGGGCAACTTTTTTGCCGCCCCCTAGAAAGTGCCGCCCAAGGCAAATGCCTTCTTTACCTCGCAGTAAACACACCCCTGCCTGTAGTACAGTGATATCTATAGATCCTATGATTCGCTGTGCAATATGGGGTGTGAAAACGCAATCTGCCTAGAATGGCTTGACACTAATCAGCCACAACATTAACACAGGGATTGAATGTTGATATAGATTTAATTTGTTTTTTTTGTAAATATCTTATAATCTGTTTTTTTTTTTATTATTATTTGGTCGTATAATTAAAAATTTTCTGATACTGATGTACTTTCTGCACTTCTAAAAGGAATCATGTTGTCATCATAACATAAATGACTGTTTTAAAATATATATATATATACATAGATTTTGGTAGACATCAAGTCTTTTAAAATATTGGGAAAATATAAATATCTTGATGTAAGACCCCTGAATCTTTCTATTATAGGGATTGTTACAAAAGAAATGGATATATATGGCAATATTTTAATTTAAATTAATCTTATTTATATTTCATTAAAAAAATCTATTGTAAAAACTTGCTAGCATAATGAGAATATCTAGTATTAAAACCTCTGTGTATGGTTTGTTTAATAGAAATATGAAGGATGCAAAACAAAATTGTATAACTTATATATTATAATACTAGCTATATAGTCTTTTAGAGACTAGATATTTCATGTTTCTTATTTGAATCAAATCAATGTTTTAATGATGCCTCTCTATTTAGACATAATTCTCTAACCGATCAGGGTTTAGTTCGTAACTATCAAAACTAATCCCCTTGGAGAACACCAGCGGGAGAGCGATCCACTTCCTGAATCCACAGTGGAACGCAAGTTGGAACGCAAGGAAGTATGTTCGTTACATCACTTCCGGTTTAGCTGATCTCAGAATGCCGATCAGCTGTGATTATAACATCAACTACACTCGATCAAGAAATAGGTGAAAAGGATGCGAAAACCACCAATAGGATGAACAAAAGAGAAGACACCCACTGGAACCACCAATGAACTGAAGGGATTAGCCCTATTTAATGGGACTGATTGGGGTGGAATAAGATTGTTTTTTTTGGGAGCATTATTTTTCTAACTGTTTTAAAGAATATTGGTCTCTGAGGAAGTCCCACAAGTAGGACAAAACTCGTAAGACCAGATTTCCTTTTTATTGCTTTTCATATACTACCAATAAAACCTCTTTTTCAACTTACCTACCTGTCGGAGTCCTACATGGTTCCTGATACTGGGTGATACCTGATTCTAAGAGGGAGATACCAGCCCCCCAAGAGAACGGGCAAGGCACCATTTGAGCGCATACTACTTCTAATTCTTGTGAGTGCAACTTTTAGCAGGGAATATTATATTTCCAAAACTATATTACGCTATGTTTTTTATTTATTGTCTTTTAGGTATACCAGCTGAATCCCACATGTATTGTATTTTTTTACAACATTAACACCACCTGCCCAATATCAAGTAGGTACCCCTCATGCTGCCAAAACAGCTCTGATGCATTGAAGCATGAACTTCAAAAGACCTCCGAACATTATCTGTCATATCTGGCACCAATACATTAGCAGCAGACCCTTTAAGTCCTGCAAGTTGTGAGGTGGGGCCTCCATTAATCAAATTTGTTTTTCCAGTACATCCCACGGATGATCAATCTGATTGAAACCTGGGGAGTTTGGAGGCCAATGCAACACATTGCACTCTTTGTCATGTTCTCCAAACCATTCCTGAACAATGTTTGCAGTGTGGCAGGGTGCATTATCCAGCTGAAAGAGGCCACTGCCACCAGGGAGCACCATTGCCATGATGGGGTGTACATGGTCTGCAACAATCTCTAGGTAGGGGGTACATGTCAAAGTAACATCCATATGAATGCCAGGACCCAAGGTTTCCCAGCAAAATATTGCCCAGAGCATGTATGGACGTAGCAGGAATGTGATGCAAATAAGAATAATGGAGCCTACCCCAAATATCCCCCAATAACGACAGACACTGAATTTGGATGGAACAGGCCACGGCATTTATTAAAACATAAGTCTTTAGGAGTCATCCAACATTTATTAAACTTTATCATTTAATTATAACCAGAGATAAATAGATAAATAATCCATAACTTAACATATTATTATTAACACCCAGTGCCCTACAGACTTAGCTTACATAAACGACCTTGCCAATGAAAGAGACCACGTGCCTATGCACCAACTTGCCCACAGGGTTCTCACCTCCACCCTCGTCCAAACCAAATTCCATTTTCCTTTCAATGCTTACCACCAGCCGGCTTTTAGCTCGGTGGGCACGACCAAGTTGGTAACTTAGAAGCTTACCCTACAGAGCAGGGGTGGTTGAGACCCGACCTTCTCCATATCCTGACACTCTATGTAATAGCACCCAAAACCTATTAGCAAGGACACGTCTCACACCACAACCCTGCTGTTTTAAGCCTACAATCAGCAGAGGGCCTCACCCAAACCACCCAAGGCTTGTTCCACTACTTCCTGCATGGCAAGATTAAAAAGGTCAAACCCGACCGTGATGAGGTGAACTACATCACCCAGAAACACATTAGCTGCCACCCTTGCGAAAACACCCCATGTCGAACCGGAATCCCTTCACCCCCAAACAAACCTAGAGACCCTCCAATTTAACTTCATACGTCATCGTTCCGTGGCTCTGATTATGGGCCCGCTGCCAGAAGATACCGGAAATGCCCTCCGACCAAATGAGTCACACATCAGAAAACAGAAATAAAATATGCACCATGTCCCTCTTAAGGGCAGACGCCAAACCCACAATGCCATCGTTCCAAGCTCATTGCCCCCCAAGTGGATAACCTGAACATTTGGGACCCCCCGAAGGTGGGACAGCTGAACCTGCTTTGGGAGGAGCTAAACCAACGAACCTGCACTTCAGAAGGTGTAAAAACCCAATAGCTCACCTAGCGGACGGACAGCCGCATGCCTCCTGGCCCAGAATACAGAAGAGTGCACGATCACCTAAACCCTGGGGGGAGTCGAACCGGCAGAGAGAAACCTCAACTCAGGAGACTGGCAGGATGAACATATGATACAAAACGGCCAGATTCCCACCTCCCGATCCTCTGCACCGCGTGCGCCGGCATACCCATCCTAAAAGCCTCCAAGGCAGCGCCAATCCAAAAGGAATGCCCACAATATTCCTTGCTGTCAATCCCCAGGACCATCAGCCCTAAGCAAAAGACCCAGAGAAATTGTGAAGACATCTGACCTTGAGTGTCGAATTTTTATAGCGATATGATCCGCAGAGCACTGAACATCGGCAAACAACACCCCACCACTGCATCGCCTACTAGGGATCACCAATTTCCCAATGCGCATGGCTCCAATGAATGCCAGGTAATAGGCCAAAGCCTCAAAACTGAGTTACAGACCAGAGGGGGCACCCCACACAATCTTGTCAGGAGCACGGCGTAGACCGACCTTCCCGCCTCTGCAGAAGCAACACACCGCCCCAAGCCTGTTAGCGCCTGGCACACAATGAACACCATTGCAGAATCTTCCCACCCACGTAGCTTCAACAAGAAGCTAAGACCCGCAAAACGTGAGGAGATTGCAAAGGGGGACCTATCCGCGGACTCCCAGCTAAAGTCCTGAGAAGCGGGCAGTCGAGACATCAAACCACCTGGAGCATGCGCCCACCTGTCCATTCGCAAAGATGTTTCTGCCCGAACTGGGGACCTTTCGCGTGTTAGGTGTACGTGATAACCACTACACTACAGAAACCCTGTCCACACCTTACAGTATCGGGTCCACAAGGCCTGGGAGACTGACCCACGGACCAAATCCCCCAATCTGCCAGACCAAGCAACCACATCTCCACCGGTAATGGAGTCCCTTCCAGATCCGCCCGCAGGGCGACCGCCTGAAAATCCGGACCATTGCGAACAAGAGAGAAGTATGCGCCACTACAACGTGAATGCCAGGCATATGCTCTGCCCTACAAGACACATTTAGAAATAAACATCGGAGCACCAAACGCCGCAGCAAGCCAAATACTGGAGGGGAGGAGGCCGTCAGACAATTGACAATTTGTATCCCCCCAGATTGTCGCAGTGAAAAACAACCCATGTATCCTGAAACCGGGAACTCCAACGCCACCAGAATGGGGAAGAGATCCTGGGAGCCCATTCCTAGTGAGGCCAGGGACATGCCAACCGTCCAGCCAACAGGCAGCATCTAGAGCTCAGAATCATCCCAAAGCCAACCGGGCCACACCTCGTGAAGAGGTGTATGTAGTGGAGCTCCCTGTACCCCGACTGGGTACCTCTGCTGAGGACCGCTTCCTAGCTGGAACAGGGGACAAACCGCAGCACTTCTGCCCTCAGTCGCCGTGGCTTGACTGGGGCCCTGGAACCGCTACTTCCTGGAGCCGAATGGAGAATTAGCTCCAATCCCTCCCCGTTCAATCTCAGTTTAATGGAGGCACTCTGCATTAAAGTTTCCCAACAAGGTTGACGCCCAGGTGGACCTTGTTGGGCACAGGGCACAAAGTATACAAGCCAATCAAAACAATGTAACAATGAATGACACTCCCACATACAGTACACAATCCCTCCCCTCTGCCTGTGATACAATTAAGGTAGATAATACAATAACTTAATTATCCCCAAGACAGATTTTTTTTAATAAAGCCCAATAAGTACCACAAAATACAACACATCCCCTGATAGCCCTGATCTGGGTGAACAACATATCCAAAAATCACCCAGATCAGATCAGGGGTTCAGGAAATTCCTGGAAGTCTCTTTTGACTGACCGCACGCATGGTTTCATGCCCAAAACAGTTCCAGAGAATCAGGGCTTGTGGCCGGTCTAGTTCGATAGTTTGCAAACGAACAAACTACTGAATGGAGTCAATAGTCTTACGCTGGAGCTTGTTCCTTTCATCTAGACGAATGATCTTACCGAACAGTGCCCTTCTAAGCTGAATAGAAACGAACGCAGGCGAGGATGGAAGTTCAGCGGTGTTCGGGAGTTTCTGTATCCGATTTCAGTTCCATGAGATTCATGCCCAAACACCGCTGCCTGCATTCATGCGAACAAGATGGCTGCCACCTTGTGGTTGTTCATAGGAATCGCGGCCACCCAGACGAACAATTAGAACACTGCGGTGAGAAACGTTCCAAGTTGTTAATAGGTGTTAACAAGCTCCATAGCCTATATGAAGTAGTTTAGCCAAATCTATTGTGACCCAGAGACACCTCCTTGCCAAGCGTATTCGACCACATGCGGGAAAACCCGGACTGAGCATAGGTTCCAAACCAGCAGCGAAGGGGGGTGAAAGAGAAAGGAATCCAGAAACCGTGCTCAACGCCTTCCAACAGGATGTTGGCTGTCCAACGGATCCTATAACGTGCGAGCCATGGGCACATCGTGCTTACGACCACTGGCGTTGTTGCCCTTAGTCCTCAGATCCCCTTTCTCACTAGCTTGTCCTCGTTGGAAACACCGGGATATAGGATGAGCACCCCTGCAGGAGGAGCATTCGGTGCACGAGGCACCCCATGTACAATGACTGTAATTAAATGTGCAACAGCCTGACCTCTGTTGTGCTGCAGGGGAGGCAGATGATCCTCCCCCACGGCCCCCCCAAGAAAGGATGAGAAACCACCCTGCTGCAGTGCGGGACATAATGGGGAGCCAGAGACCATGTCCATCTGGTCCCAGGAAATTGAGGGGCGCATCGCTAAACGTTGATGAAATTGCTCGTCACACTTCCACCATAGGTACGATAAGCGTTCCAAATGGTGTCCTGGTAGCAGAATAATGCAGAGCACTTCTGTGGCGCCATCTCCCCCAGATTGAAAACGTGTGAATCCAATTTCCGAAAGTCCTGGGGACCATCCGGTAACGGATTTTTCTTTCTACATCTCCGATTCCTTCTGGTCCTTCTCCCCCATTGGAGGAGCCTCCTCCATCGGCAGGAGGGAGAAAATCTCGACAAATTCTCCCTTTGCAATTTTATCTCTAACTTCCTGTGTCAGGTGCAAACCCAGAGGCCCAGACCAGCACATATAAGCGGACCACCGCGCCACGTCAGAAACGCCCAGAGAGGAGCCCATCGCCGTGGGAACCTCAACGGCCCCCATTATTGTGCCTACAGCAGCAGTTGTGGTACCACCCGATGCCACAGGAGGAACACCAGTGACACTAGGCACGGGGGCGACACATGACCCCTTGCGCAGTCTGCAGCACTGGAGGTGGCTGCGCGGTGGACCAAACTGACCAAAGCTGACTACCTAAGGGAGAATCCCTTCACGCTTGCGCCCCCTGTTCCCACAGATCCAGAAAAACGCCTAAGACCCAATGGGAACCTGCCCAGCGAGGGACCCCCTGACTGTAAGGAAGAAATAGTACCGTACTCACCAGCCGATGATCAACCTGCAGGAAAGGAAATGATGAAGAATCCGACAGGATTGAGGTAAGTCCAGTTTCACCACTATTCAGCCTTGCAGTAGTTCCAGGCGCCACATGCTGGGCAGTCCCAGGAACAGCAGCCAGATCCTGTGAGATGAGCAGCGGAGAGGAGGTAAGCTCACACCCCGCAGAGGAGGGTAGCCGAGGTAAGTAGCCAGGGGAGAAAGGGGGGACAGATGGACCAGCAGGGGACACAAGGAGGACAGGAGAGAGAGGGGGCCAGAAAGGGAGACTGAGGGAAGCGGCGAGCCAAAACGGTTGGAGGGGGCACCAAAGGGGACACATAGGAAACAGGAGGGAGGGGGCAGAAGGGTGTAAAGAGAAAGAGAGGGCTGGAAAGGGGGCAAAGGAAAGAGGGGAACACAAAAGTGGAGGAGACGGAACCAGAGAGGCAGGGGGGGCACAGAGGAAGGAGGGCCCTACAAGAGAGGACAGGGAGGTGTCACATCATGCCATGTTCTGCGGAGATGTCTGGTTTTGGCTTCTGGTATCCAGTACTCTGTTTTTACAATTCTTGTTTAGTTTTTCTTGGTTTTTGGTTTTCTATTCTATGTCTGGTTTTCTTTATGCTGGGTTTTTCTGGGTTCATTCCTGGAATTCCCAGTGTCCAGGTTTCCTTTAAATGTTTGTTTTATGTTGCTACACCCGTTTGTTTTCCATTTTCCTTTTGTTTCAGTCTGGACCTGCAGCAGTGTTTCAAGTCTCTGCCTTTTCTTGCAGGTAAGTGCTATTGTGGTTTAGTATGGTTATTTTAGCGAACATTAGGCAGTGTAGGACCTGCCAGATATGGGGTACATTGGCGTTGTGGCAGGCTTATGCAATGTATGATCATATAATGTGACTAAATCCCCATACTTTTCATATATAGTGCTTAGTTATGTCTCCTCTTGTTTTGCCTATCATATCTTGTCTTGTTTTATTTTGTATTCCCAGTCCATGTACAGTCCTGTCCTGCCCTGCCCCTGTTTAGTTAATGTTCCCTTATGTATTGTGTACATGTTCTGGGTTTAGCTTCCTATCCTTCTCTGGTTCTGGGTTCTACTAGTTCTGTCTTGTTTTCATGTTAGGTGCCTATCTCTAGTCTTGTCTTGTTTCTGTACTGGATACATTCTTGCTGCAGAGCCTCCCTATTCAGCTCCTGGGAGGTCTGCTTAATTCCTGCTCTTAGTTCCTGGGATCCGCATAAGCTGAATCAGGGTTCTGGTATGTGGCCACACAAACGCTGGTGCTCAACACCAGGGGGCGTGCGGTTACCCTGCACTGGGCCCTGTAATCCACTTCCACGCTGAAGACTCCCAACTTCTCATCAGGCATACTGGGTCCCGGTCCTCGCACTGCTGCCCGGACAGTGCCTGGGTCCCGGGCACAGGACCGCCACCGTGACAGGAGGACAACAAATGGGGGGTGAGAAGGGGGGAATGATGGACAGAAGCAAGGGGAGGAAAGGGGGACCCCCCCCAGGCCATCCATTGTCCCCAGAGG
>OW240922.1:126465865-126483122 GCA_933207985.1 Pelobates cultripes | reverse complement strand
TTGCATTTTGGTGGATGCAAGTTGATTCTCAGGGAGAATGGGCATATTCTTAAAGTGAAAGTGGCAGATTACCAAAGTTAATATGCAGATTCTGAAGGTTAGTGGAAAGATTCCCGTAGTTAATTGGCAGATTCATAGGGATAATGGACAGATTCCCAGAGTTAATGGGCAGATACCTATGAATAATAGGCAGACTCTAAGGGTTAAGGGTCGATTCCTAGGATAATAGGCAGATTCCCAGAGTTAATGTGCAGCTTCCTTAGGATAATGGAAAGTATCCCAGGGTTAATGGGCAGATTTCCAGAGTTAATGTGCAGGTTCGTAGGGTGATGGACAGATTCTTAGGGATAATGGGCAACTTCTAAAGGTTAATGGACAGATTCCCAATGTTAATGTGCAGGTTCCCAGAGTTAATGGTTAGATTCCTAGGGTAATGGTCAGACTCCTAGGGTAATGGGCAGATTCTTAGGGTAACCCTCCCAGCTGTCACTTTTTCCTAATAACACTTGTGACGAACTGAACCACGTCATGGGTTCTTGGAGGGGCCTGCTGGACAGCCTCTTGCCTCAGGACTATGGGCCCTGCCAATATACCTTGCCCAATGCACTTTAAAAGGCTCTGTTCATGTGAAGTATGTACTTTTGTACTCCAGACCAACTGTTAGCCCTAATTCTCTGGAACTGTTTTGGGCATGGGTCCTAGCGGGCGGGCAGTCAAAATTAAGACTTCCATGACCGGTGTATAGTCGCCATATGGGCAGTCGGACTCCAGGACAACCCTCCCACATACCTAACCCAATAACTCACTGACACAAAGGTATATGGGAAAATTTGTCCACAGCTTTATTTAAAACAATCTTGAATAATAACAATTTATTAATTTCCATATTAATAACCATAGCAATAATAGTTTAACAATAAACATGGGTCATTGCCCCCATACTCCGCCCTCGCATCCGAATCCTTCTGTTAATATAACAGGCAATGACCCCCATATAAATAACCCATATACATATATATAACATACATTTCAACATATTCCAACATACCAACTTAAAGTGCCAAACATAAATTAACCATGGCAGGGGTATACCCGGATACCCCTGCCCCACCAGATTCTGAGCCACCGACAGGACTCGGAACCTACCAACCACCAATGACCACAGTTTTACGTCTCCATGACGTTCATCCTAGGGAGCCTATTTCTTCTCCTTCAGCTCCCTATCCCGCCACAAGCTCAGACCTTGACTCCTTAAGCTGTCTGAGCTCCGCCACCCCGAAGAAAAAGTGCCTTGGTTATGCCATCCTGCCAGCCCAGGGTCAACAGATCCCAACCAACTGCCGAGAGATGGACTCCATCCGAGCGGTAGTACCCCGGCAAACCACCTTCCAACTCGCTGTGCCGCACCACCACACCCCCTAGCTTCTGCACGAAGCTTGCCATCAAGCTATTCACTTTCTTCCTACACCTGTCAATAGCCTCCGGGTCCCTTGCGTGCCGCCATCGCCTCCTAGGGATAATCTCCGACCAGACCAACATCACCCCAGGAAGCAGGTCCCTTAAACTGTTAAGGTCCTGCTTCATCCACTTCACCAGCCGCCGCTGCGGAGTGAGGCCTAAGTCGTTGCCCCCCCGCATGGAGCACCGGCAGGTCCGGCCTTTGCCCGCCTGCTACCATTCTGAACACCATTCCGCAGACCTCCCCCCAACAAAAACCCCTGTACCCAAACCATTGCACCTCCAACTGGTCCCTGAGCTCGAGCTGCAGCCCTCCTTTCGGCCCAGAAGACAAATGAATGGCCCACGATCCATGCTACACGGCCTGGGGGAGAGAAGAAAACAGATCGTAACAGCCCCTTTTCTATCCAGCCCCCCCGGGATCCACGAAGGCCCCCCACCTTACTACTCCAATAAACCCAAGCGCACATATGAACGGAACCGTACCGACTCCCATCTCCCAATCCGTTTCACTATGTCATTCCCCAGACCCAACCTTGCTGCCTCCGTAGCCGCCCCAATGCGAAAGGAGTGGGTACCAAACTTATCCGCCCTCAATCCCAGCTTTCCCAGGCCAGACCGAAAAACCTTGGTGAATTGGAACCGGGAGAGGGAAGACACGTCCGCGTGTACCAGCAGCGATCTCCCAACCCCCGGCCTTCGTGCCATGTACCCTGCCACTGCGGCCACTGGGCACAGAGCGGAGCCCGGTAGGGCCCGCAGCGTCACGTCCCGGCCCTTGCCTAACATGTCCGTCTTGGATTTTGCCAGGTGTACAACCACCTTCCCTTCCAGCACTCGGACCCCCGACACCTGTACCCCCCCTGCCACAGTCCTCGTGGCACTGACCAACTCCCCTAACCGAAAGGCTCCAAAGAAGGCCAATAGAAACGCCGCCTGGAACAACGATGTTTCGAACCCGTCGAAACAAATATTAGGCAATAAACCGACCAGGTCACCCAACACTCGCACCGATACAGGGCGCCGAGTATCAGGCCGCCTGCGGCCCCGCCGGTACCCCTTCAGTGCCTGCCTGATGACAAAGGCCTTAGTAAGGTCCTCTTTCCCGTGTAGCTTAAACCAGAAAGACATCACCGCCATGGACCTGTCAACCACCGCCGGGGACACCCCCTTCACCAGAAATTGACAGGTGTACCAGAGGAACGCATCCTTGAGCGATTCCCCCGTCGGCAGGCGGTCCAACCCATCCCATGACCTTTCCCAAGATTCCCAGACCTTACTGTATGCGGCCTATGTGGCCGATGCCAGCGAAGCCTTCACAAGTCCCCCAAGCAGGTCGCACCGAGCCGCCAAATCTCGTCTGGGCAAGCCTGCCCCACCTCTTGCGCTTCTGGCGCCACCGTCCGGAATCGGGACCACTGAAAACGAGACAGAGCGTCAGCCACATCATTCATGAACCCAGGCACATGGCGTGTGCGAAAAACAACATTTAGCAACATGCACAACAGAACGAAATGACGTAGCAACCTGACCACGGGTTTCGACGCCGCCGATTGGTTATTCACAGCGAGCACCACGGCCATATTTATATTCAGAGAAAAAGACCACCTTCCGGTCCCGCAGCCTATCCCCCCACAGGGTCAATGCCACGACCAGCGGGAACAGCTCCAAGAAAGCCAAGTTCCGCATGAGGGGGCTCGTTCGCCACTCCCCCGGCCATCGCTCCGCACATCAACTTCCCCCAAAGTAGGACCGGAAGCCCATGCTACCAGACGCGTCAGTGAACAGCTCCAGTTCCGCAGCCGACACGCCCTCCTGCCTAAAAATCACCGTCCCATTGAACTCCCGCAGAAAGGTCTCCCATACGGCCAAGTTGGCCCTCATGGCCGACGATACCCGAATGAAGTGACGCGGGGATCGCACCCCCGCCGTCGCTGCTGACAAACTACGGCTGAACACCCTACCCATTGGGATCACCCTGCACGCAAAATTCAGTATGCCGATTGTGACAGAACCATCTGTCTGCTGGATTTTTGCCCACAGTAAATCCAGATCTTATTTGACCCTCAATGCGGAGCTTCTGTCTCGTTATTGGGGGGATTTCTTCTTCACGTTTAGAGACTGCTGGATGGAACGAAAGCCGCTTTGGGGATATTATTGTTCGACGGTTCCTAGCAGTTCGTATATTGCCGTTCGGGAGTTTGGAGCCGTTCGTGGATTTCGATCGGGAGATTGCCGCTTCCCCTGCATTTGGTTCGTGGGTTACAGAGTAAGCGAACAGAGACTGTACTGCAGCCGGGGAAGGTTTACTAAACGGCGGTTTGGCTTAAAGACACGGGAGGTGTCTTAACAATTGGTGGCAGCGGTGGGATGAATCCTACAGCATTGGAGGTCAGCTACGAGACATGCAGTACGAGGAATTAAGGCGTGCTACACTTAAGGACATATTGGAACGCCGAGGAAGGTCAGCAAGCAATTTAAAGAAACGGGAGATTATTGCTTTGCTAATGGAGATGGATGCAGCAACGGGAATGGAAAGAGTCAACGTGCCCAGTACCTTGGATTTAACACCCGAGGAAATACAATTCAACCGGGCAGTACAAATAAGGCTGGCACATTTTGGCCCCAACCCCCCAGCTGACATCGTGGTTCGTGTGCAGGCAGCAGTTGCAGCACAACAGGCAGCCCGGGAAAGAGGAGCTGCAGCAGCAGAGGTACCGTATGACAATAATGTGGTTGCCAGAAAGAAGGTACCTTTTGCTGCCTTTAAAAATTTTGTGGAAACAGAGGGAGAGATTGATGGATTTTTGGCAGACTTTGAGAGGCAGTGTGCACTACATGAGGTACCTGCAGATGAATGGGTCACCATCCTCTCTGGGAAATTATCTGGCCGGGCTAGTGAAGCTTTTCGGGCCATCCCAGAGGAGGAGATCACCAGCTATCGGGCTGTGAAAGAGGCGCTCCTAGCCAGGTATGCAGTGACCCCAGAGGCGTACAGGCGGAGGTTTAGAGAAACCAACAAGCTGGTTGGGGACTCTTATGTGGAATGGGCCTGCAGAGTCCATCGTACCGCAGCCCACTGGATGGCTGGATGCCAAGCGGTAACTGGGGAGGAGGTGTTACAAGTGTTCCTGCTGGAGCACTGTTTTGATAGACTACCTGCTGGGGTCCGGGAATGGGTCAGAGACAGAAAACCCTCTACCCTACCCGAGGCTGCCCGTCTGGCAGACGAATACACGGATGCCCGCAAGTTGGATGGTACAGCTGCTAAAGCCCCTGCCAGACTGGAGTATCGACCAGCAGTAACACCCGCTCCTGCAGTCTACCAACCCCCAGTACACCTTACCCCAGCCGCACCACCAGCTAACAATTATATACAACCAGCCCGATTTAATGCCCGGGAGTACTCACAACCCATCCGGTGCTATGGGTGCAAGCAGTTGGGGCACAAGCGTCCTGAGTGCCCACTGAACAGTGCCAACCAGGCTCAGTCCTGGAGGAGACCAGTTAATGGAAACCAGCGTCCACCTCAGCCTGCTGCTCACTGCCTAGAGCAGGAGGAATTTTGGGGCATTCTACACGAGGCAGACCCAGTGCAAGCAGCTCACCAGGATAATCGCCAGCAACATCGGCAAACTGTGAAGCTGAATGGCAGAGTGGTGAATGGGCTGAGAGACACAGGAGCCACGATGACACTGCTCCAAAAGAACTTGGTCTCAGAGCATCAGCACACTGGGGACACTGTGGCAGTAAGGGTAGCAGGGGGTGCCGTGTTTCGTTTACCTGTTGCCCGAGTACATTTGGATTGGGGAGTGGGCGCTAGACATGTGGATGTGGGGGTGATGAAGGACTTGCCCGCAGATGTTCTTTTGGGAAACGATTTGGCCCCTTTGGTTTCAGCCTATGCTCCGATGGGCCCTGCAGATGTGAACCCAGTGACCACCCGTGCCCAGACCCGTGCTGCCGGAACCAGCCCACTTGCTGACGAGACCCAGGTAAGATCTCCTTCCCCGACTGGTACCCCAGATCAGGTTCCCTTAAGCTGGGATTCCCCAGAGGAGTTTGGGAGGGAAACCCGGGCAGATCCGACCCTCCAAAGATACAAGGACAGGGCAGATGCTGGGGAGGAAGGAATAGATGGGGAACGGTATGAGTGGGTGGGGGACAGGTTGTATAGGATCCCTAAACCTTCCCAGAAGAGTGTTGCCTCTCCGCCGAATCGCCAGTTAGTGGTACCTGCAAAGTACCGGCAGGAGATTCTGCGGATAGGGCATGATGTTCCTTTAGCTGGACATCTAGGGTCCCGCCGCACAGCCTATAGGATTTCACAGAACTTCTTTTGGCCAAACTTTAACCAGGCTGTGCGGATGTACTGCAGCACGTGTGACACATGTCAACGGGTAGGAAAGCGGGGGGACCACCCTAAGGCTAGGCTACTATCGATGCCTATTATAGGGGAGCCCTTTGCCCGCATAG
Source organism: Pelobates cultripes (assembly GCA_933207985.1). Taxonomy (NCBI): domain Eukaryota; kingdom Metazoa; phylum Chordata; class Amphibia; order Anura; family Pelobatidae; genus Pelobates; species Pelobates cultripes. The sequence goes on along the minus strand of OW240922.1, from coordinate 126,477,188 downwards.
CCGTTGACATTGTGGGTCCACTGGCCAGGGCTAGTCCATCCGGTAAGAAGTATGTTCTTACCGTGGTAGACTATGCCACCCGCTATCCAGAGGCAGTAGCGCTGTCTAACATAGAGGCAGAGACGGTTGCTGATGCCCTGGTTAGAATTTTTACTAGGGTCGGGTTCCCTAAGGAGATCCTCTCCGACCAGGGAACCCAATTCACCGCTGTGCTCACCCAGCAACTGTGGAAGGTGTGCGGCATTAAGCCGTTACTTAGCTCACCCTACCACCCACAGACTAACGGTCTCTGCGAGCGCTTTAACGGTACCCTCAAACAGATGCTGAGGACCTTTACAGACACTTGCAGAGACTGGGAGAGATTCCTGCCTCATTTATTATTTTCTTATAGAGAGGTGCCCCAGGAATCTACTGGGTTCTCCCCCTTTGAGTTGCTGTATGGGAGACGGGTCCGCGGACCCCTAGATCTCATCCGGGGCCACTGGGAGGGGGAGACGGAGCAGGATGGGACCCCCATAGTACCATATGTTCTGGAACTCCGGGACCGCATGGAGAAACTGTCCCTGATGGTAAGGGAGAATCTCCAGGCGGCCCAGGGGAGACAGAAGAGATGGTACGATCAGGGTGCCCGACAGCGGGTCTTCCAGGTTGGGCAAAAGGTATTGGTGCTTAAACCTGTGAAGGCCAACAAGATGCAGGCATCTTGGCAGGGCCCGTACAAGGTAGTGGCGCAGATCTGCGACACTACTTACTTGATAGCCAGCTGCGCAGATGAAAGGATCCAGCGGTCCTTTCATGTGAACATGCTGAAAGAGTACCAGGAGAGACCTGAGAATATTGCAGCAGTATGTGCCCCAGCTGCAGATGATTCTGAGAACTTACCCCTTCCAGATCTATTAGAAAGGGATTCCCAGACTGACCTTACTACCCTTGTACAGCTAGGGGACCGGTTGAACCCCACAGAAAGGGTACAGGCGCAGCAGTTGTTATGGGAGAAGCAGGCGACGTTCTCCCAGGAACCAGGTTATACCACCCTAGCTGTGCATAAGGTAGAGACCCCTGGACAGACCCCGTTACGACAGCCCCCCTACCGTATCCCTGAAGCAGTCCGTGAAGGAATGCGGAAGGAGATACAGGAGATGACCCAGCTTGGGGTTATCGAGCACTCCGACAGCCCTTGGGCCTCACCTGTAGTCCTGGTGCCAAAGAAAGATGGGACCACCCGGTTCTGTGTGGACTACAGGCGACTCAACGAGCGGACCACCACTGACGCCTACCCAATGCCCCGGGTAGACGAATTACTAGATCGTATTGCCAGGGGGCGATATCTGACCACCATAGACCTGTGTAAGGGCTACTGGCAGATCCCCCTGGCCGAGGATGCTATCCCCAAGTCGGCATTTGTCACCCCATTTGGCCTGTACCAATTTAAGGTCATGCCTTTTGGGATGAAAAATGCACCGGCTACTTTCCAACGGATGGTGGATAGACTCCTGGATGGCTTCCAAGAATTTGCCTGTGCATACTTGGACGACATTGCGATCTACAGTGGGTCCTGGGAGGAACACCTGGTACATGTAGGGGTAGTGCTGGATAAGATTAGGGCCGCTGGCCTGACATTGAAGCCAGAAAAGTGTCATCTAGGTATGGCTGAAGTACAGTACCTGGGTCACAGAGTGGGGTGTGGGAGCCAGAGACCGGAGCCAGCCAAGGTAGAGGCAGTGGCTAACTGGCCCACACCTACTACTAAGACCCAGGTATTGGCCTTCTTGGGGACGGCAGGGTACTACAGACGTTTTGTCCCTGACTACAGCGCTATCGCTAAGCCCCTGACAGACCTGACGAAGAAAAACTTGCCTAAGCAGGTCCTGTGGTCTCCGGCTTGTGAAGCTGCGTTCCAGGCACTGAAGCAGGCTCTTGTGAATGCCCCTGTCTTGGCTGCCCCAGTCCCTAACAAACGCTTTCTCGTCCATACAGATGCTTCCATGTATGGACTGGGGGCTGTGCTGAGCCAAGTCGGGGAAGATGGAGGAGAGCACCCTGTCGCATATCTCAGCAGAAAGTTGTTACCCAGAGAAGTGAGTTATGCGGCAGTGGAGAAGGAGTGTTTGGCCTGGGCCCCTACTTGTATGGGCAAGAGTTTTCCCTTGTGACTGATCACAACCCACTCGTTTGGCTTAACCGGGTCTCAGGAGACAATGGGAGACTGCTGAGATGGAGCTTGGCACTACAGCCCTACAATTTTACCATCAGCTACAGACCCGGTAAGCTAAACGGAAATGCAGATGGGTTGTCACGACAAACAGACGTTTCCATCACCTCGTAGTCCGGTCATCCCCAAGTTGACCCGCCACAGGGTCAAGCCGGGTCTGCCGGAGTGTCCCACAAGGAGGGAGCCGTGTGACAGAACCATCTGTCTGCTGGATTTTTGCCCGTTCGTCTGTTTGTCCCCGTTCGTATGAATGGCTGGTTTCTATAGCCCAGCCATTCGAATGACTCTTTTTCCCGAACAAAACCGCCGAACGAACGGCCACCCAAGTGAGGAGTGTGCTGCAGGTTAACGAAGTGATCACCATTATAACGTTGTGGTTAACCGCAGACACTTCTCAATTAAACCGAACTCAGGGTGGTCGTCGTTCGTATGTCGACCACGAGGCAGCGGCCATTTTAAATCATGCGAACGCTCAGCGGTGTTTGGCTCTATTTCTATGGAACGGAAAACGGACACTTTTTCTGTCGAACACCGCTGAAACAAGGGAACGCCTGGCTGCCTCCACGAAAGCATGCGAACATCGGCCGTTCGGGAGATTGAGAACATACAAAAGACTTAACCCAGATAGCCCACCCATGGAGTCATTCGTGTACCGAAGGACTGTAAGAACTTTGACTCCATGGCGATTGAACTATGTGTGTGGGATCTGAGCGCTATTCGCCAATAATATGCACTCAGATCCAGGCTATCTGGGGACATGTAATACGAATGGGAAATGTTCAGTTTTCATGTAGTTATACATTTTTATGTCTTTTATTATTTTATGTTTAAAATGGCGACTGTCCTTGTCCTGGAGTTAATTGAGTTACTTGGTAATTAACTCCAGGACAGAGGGGAGGGAATCAGAATGCACTGTGGGTAAGATATGTGACTGTGTGTCAGAAATGTCCTTCTATCTGTCTGTACTTTAAGTCTTCCATTTGGTCCCCTAGGGGAGTGTCCACCAGGTGGGAGACCTGCATAAATACGGGCAGGTAGCCCACAGTAAATCCAGATCTTATTTGACCCTCAATGCGGAGCTTCTGTCTCGTTATTGGGGGGATTTCTTCTTCACGTTTAGAGACTGCTGGATGGAACGAAAGCCGCTTTGGGGATATTATTGTTCGACGGTTCCTAGCAGTTCGTATATTGCCGTTCGGGAGTTTGGAGCCGTTCGTGGATTTCGATCGGGAGATTGCCGCTTCCCCTGCATTTGGTTCGTGGGTTACAGAGTAAGCGAACAGAGACTGTACTGCAGCCGGGGAAGGTTTACTAAACGGCGGTTTGGCTTAAAGACACGAGAGGTGTCTTAACACCGATCAACAACTGCAGCTGCTGCAGTGTAACCCTAAGGGCTTGAGCCACCGCTGTCACCTCCCCTCTCAGCCGCTGTAGCATTTCCAACGGCAGCCGACACTCCCCTTGCAACTCATCTATCTCCAGCCCAAGAAAACTAAGGCACGGAGCCGGCCCTTCCATTTTGTCCGCCGCCAGCGGGACCCCGAAATGGCCAGCCACCCACTCGACCGTTCTCAGCAAGTGTAGGCAGGCAGGGGAGCCCGCCGGCCCCACACAGAGAAAATCGTCTAGGTAGTGCACCACGGCTCCACTCCCCTCCTCGACCCTGACCACCCATTCAAGAAACGTACTAAATTTCTCAAAGTAGGAGCATGAGATAGCACAACCCATTGGGAGGCACAAATCCACGAAGTACTCCCCGTCGAAGAAACACCCCAGCAGGTGATGACACGCTGGGTGGACCGGAAGCAGCCTAAAAGCTGCTTCGATATCCACCTTAGCCATTAGTGCCCCGTGCCCGGCCCTCCTTACCAGCTCGACCGCCTTGTCGAATGATGCGTAGGAGACCGAGCACAAGTCCCTGTCATTATCATCATTCACCGACTCCCCTTTCGGGTATGAGAGGTGGTGAATGAGCCGGAACTTCCCCGGTTCCTTCTTGGGAACCACCCCGAGTGGGGAAACCCTCAGACCCTCCAGTGGGGGAGCCGGGAACGGTCCTGCCATCCTCCCCAACTTGACTTCCTTGCCCAGTTTTTCCCACACCACACCCGGGAATTCAGCCACCGATTTAAGGTTGCACCGAACCCCTGTCCCCCCCGGTTCCGGAAAGGGATAAAGAACCCCTGTCCAAACCCCGCCCGGAGTGCCGCGGCATCTGCCCTATTACCGTAGCGGCTTAGCCACGGCTCCCTCGCGTCTAGCCTCACCGGGGTTAGGCCCCGGGGCAAGCGAAACTCTCCCTCCCCCCCAGCCGCGGTAGGGACTCCGGCGTGCCCCAACTTACCTTTCTTGAAGTACCGGTTGACCCCATGAGTGCCTCCGCAGCCCGAACACTCGTGCTTAAAGCGACAGGTGTTTCCCCATTTGCACTGGCCCTCGTTAAAGAGCCAGCAGAAGCCCTTTTGCAAGGCGGCCGACGAGGCGGACTGCCCCTTTGCACCGGCCGTGGGCTGAAAGGGCTGTGCTTTCTGCGCCATCATCAGCTTCATCCAGAGAGGCAGGTCCATTTGATCCCACCTCATACCCGGATTAGCCGCCAAACGCTGACGGAATTGCTCGTCGTACCGCCACCATGCCAGTCCGCCATAGGTGCGGTACGCCTCCCAAATGCCATCCAAATAACAAAACAGGGAGGAGCACAAGCCCGGCGATTTCTCGCCCAGAACACTGGCCAACACGCAAAACACCCTCAGCCAGTTACAGAAAGACTTAGGAATCTTACGATACCGCTTCTTTTTCTCTTCCTCCTTCTTCTTCTTGTCTTTTTTATCGTCCTCCTTGAGATCGATAAAATCCTCCAAATGGAGAAGAGAAAAGATCTTGCAGAATTCACCCTTCCAGATTTTTTCCTTCACCTCCTGTTTGAGGTGGACCCCCAGCGGACCCGCAAACGACACATATGCGTGTTGCCTGGCCGCATCAGGAACCACCCCCCCAGCCAACTCAGCCCGCTCGCTCGTTGCATCCGCCCCGGTAACCGTCGTTGCAGTGTCCCCACCCCCCGCTCCCAGTGAGTGGAGAAGCGCTTGAAGTGTATGAACCAGTGTACTGGAGTGCAGAGAAGCACAGGACTCACCGCCCAAGCCCCTCGTTCCCGAAGCTCCTGGGGCTGCGTTGTGCACCGTCCCCCGACCAGGATGAGCGACATCCGTCAACGACCCTCCAACCGGGGAGCCAACCCGGTGCCTGGCCACATCAGAGGCGGAGCGGCTCCGAGATCTGTAATGAGGAGAAGAAATCCTGGGCAGAGCATACTGATCATGAGCAGCCCCCCCGTCCCGACCTTGAGAGCGCCCGCTGGACCCCAGAGCCTCCCGTCGCGCGACCACTCCTTTTCACCCACCTAAGGCCCGATCGGCCCTGCCTCTGGGACTACGACTCCTCCCGTTCCTACCAGAGGCCCGCCCCCGTGGAACAAGCCTGGGGCCATGACACTCTCCCCCCCGAGCTACTAGATGAGGACCTAACACGCCGAGCCCTTCCCTTAACCCCCCCGAACCCCCGGGCCCTAACCGGTGACGGGCTGCTATCACCAGACCCCAATCCTGAACCCCCCCCAGTACTACGCCCACCTAGCTGCTCACCAGCGCAGGGTAATCCCCACCCCCCACCCCGGCGGGCCCCCCGGCTAGAAGAACCCCCTCCCCTCGGTACCTCTAGACCGTCCCCAGACCCCGCACCCCTAACCTGCCCTGAACGCCCTGCGCACCTAGACCTCCTGCCCCCACCCGATGGCAAACCTCCCCCTGCCGTACCCCCTGGCCCATCCACCCTCCCGGCTACAGGCCCTCGCTCCACGCTCACTACCCTGGAACTACCCAGCGCACCCTCCCCCCTAGGCCTCTCTGCCCCGATCTAGAAGGAACCTGACCCCTCTCCATCCCCCCCCAGGTCTCTGAACCCCGTGCCCAGTACTCCTGTGCTGATCCACGCCAATGGGGCCCCGGCCGGAACCCCATGCACTTGCCTGTTCCAGGGGTTGTCCACGAGGTCCTCCCGAACCGGCCCCGCCAGTCCCCGTCACAGGTGTAGGGGACGCCATCCTGGGCCGCAATCCAGCGTCACCTCCGGTTCCAGGGGGCCGTCCGATGTCTTCCGCGGCCCCCGCTCCAGGCGCAGCCCTCTCCAAACTGGGAGCCGCGCCATCCACCTCCCGGGTAACCGCCCGCCGGCTATTGTTTCTCCGACGTCCCGGTAACACGCCGGGAGGCGGAGCCTCAACCATGTGGCTACCGGGTCCTTTGCGGCCTGGTCCCGCCGCCACCCAGCCACTGGTACCGTCCCCACCGACTCTGCGCCTGGGCTCAGCCATCTCGGTCCGGGCCCGCACAGGCTGACCTCCGCTGCCCCCAGGATCCACAGCACCCACCAGGGCCGGTCCAAGTTGCGCTCGCAGCCAGTCCACGCCACGTCCTCGAGCCGCCGACCAGATCCCCTCCAACAGCTTCTCCATGTCGTCCATCGACCCTGCAGAAGGAGAGAAAAACAAAGGCCCACCAAGCCAAATCCGTGGACACAGGAGTGCACACAAACTCGGCAAGGTAGTAATTAAAAGTGAAGGATTTAAAATGGCTGCCTATTTAAATAGCCAAGCCTACTTACCCATAACTTCATTCCCTCCTTGCTTCCTCCTATGCCCGCCTCCTAACCCCTGTCAAGGCCTTTTTTCGCTTAGCTGCGCTTTGGCTACATGGGGCTACAGGAAATTCCTGAACCTCTGAACTGATCTGGGTGATTTTTGGATACGTTGGTCACCCAGATCAGGGCTATCAGGGGATGTAACTTTTGTGGGGTTTTTATATATTTTTAGGGTACTCTTGGGAAAAAGTGTGTTTTTTCTCTGCTTGGAGATAATTGGATTAGATTAGTACAGTTCTTGATCCAATTATCTCCTAGGCACAGAGGGAGTATCTGATTTTGTATGGGAGTGTCCTGCACTTGAGAGCCAATGTGATTGTGTATTGATTTCTACTGTGATTTACTCTCAGGTCCAGGGGGGAGTTCCCCTTGCATGGGGACTGTCAGTTGTGGCTACCATTAAAAGGAGATTAATTTTACCCGTCATGAAGTCTAGGCTCATGTTTGGGGGATTGGAAAGCTATATTAACACTCTGGGGATTGCTATAATCACTATGCTACCTTGGATCACAACACTTGCTCTTATAAGAGCAGCCTGCTTCGCTCTCTGGACTAGGAGAGGTCTACCCATTGAAAGCTGGATCCTGGTCTTGGGTCCAGGGTGGGTGGAGGACAGCGAGACCCCAACCAAGCTGGGGTGGTTTGTGGGGTTTACGGTCGTTATGGTATTCCAGTGCGGTACTTATGGTGCTCGCAAGTACTGGGAAGCAGCAATTGAAGGAGGTACCCGGTCAAGGTGCCAGGCGGTCCGTCACAACACTTTATAAACAAGTTCTCTATAAATGCAGTGTAACGGACCGTTTTGCACAAAAGGGGTAAAAACCGTTTAGGCGATCGGCCCCCTTTCCAGAGATACAGGCACAGCTACTGCAGAACCCCAAACTCCCGAACTGGAACCTCCCAAATAGCTGCTAGCAGATGAACAGGAAAAGCAGTCAATCAGCTTACACTCCTGACAATCAGTCTCTAACAGCATACAGTGAATCCCCCCAAGAACGAGACAAGGCTCCGTGTTGAGGGTCAAGCAGTGGTCTGAGGTGCTGGCACACCCAGCCTGGTTTTTATTACAGTCTTGCAAATACAGGACCGCCCACAGGGAGGTATAAAACAACCAATCACATCACAGTTACATCCCACATATTCCCTCCCCTTATCCTGAGAGGAAACTCAATTACACATACAGTTAAAACATACTTTCTACCCAACTTTCATAACTCTAAAACCATACATCACATTCACATAAAATTACATATTCACAATCAATCCATTCAGGGGAACAACATATTAAAAAATGGCACGAATCAGACCAGGGGTTCAAAAGTTAGTTTTGTGACTAAATGAAGCATGGCTTTCTGGCCCAAACCAGTTTCAGAGTCTTCTATCCTGGAGATAAGTAATTCAATTATCTCCCAGGACAGACACAAGACTCCATTAAGCACATGGTTGCAAAAAGACACAAAGACAGTAAAACACTTTAAAATACATAAAGTTACATTTTACACATAACACACAGACATTTCACATATCCCCAGATAGCTCAGGTCTGAGCGCACATTATTAAGTGAATGGCGCTCAGACCACACGAATACAGTTTAATCGCCATGGAGCCAAAGTCTTTACAGTCAGTTTCATACGAATGGCTCCATGGGATTCCTATCTGGGGTATAACACATTCAAACAAATCTACTGAACCCCAGGCAGAAAAGCACGAATACAGCTTTTCTGCAGGCAAAAATAAAGTCTTTTAAAAGGGGGCCATAGTCCAAAGGCAGCAGGCGAGCAACCAGGCTTCTCCAATGCAATGTGGCGAGATTGGTCTCGTCACATGCAGGATATTCAATTTTATGTTCCAATTCTGGCATTATTTTTTCTTTAATAAGATTCAGTATCAAACCACTTGTTTTAGACTCATTTTGTCAGATTTGGTGTCAGGAATCTTTGCGATGGAAGTTATACAGTTAATATTGTCAGAGGTCTCAGAGCAGCTCATTTAGAAAGTTTCCTGGGCTGTTCACAGGTCAATCAATAGAAAACCAGGAGCCGAAGTTAGTTCTTCCCCTGCGGGGTTCTGGGAATTTAATATAGAGAGATACAATAAATTAATAAACACTGACCATCAAATATAGGGATACAATTCTTACTTGGCTCATTTCTCCACAGCTATTACTAAGCAGGACGGCAAGCTGAAAGCTTCAAAGCCACATATGGAAATGGCAATAGAAATACATTAAATATTATATATCTGTATAAAAATACCAAATCGCACTTCCAGCACTGTCAAACCGGTGTCATTAAAAGCTAACGAACCATATTAAACGAATATTAAAATATAGGTTTCCTTTGCATACGATAATGAGCAAAAACACTTTTATGTCCTTGGCTTGATGCTGTAAGGTGTGATTGGCCTTTTTCCGCTGCAATGGGAAAAACTTTGAAGTCGCCCAGGTAAGACCGATTGGGATCAAACGCTAATCAACTTCAAAAAGCAGTGCGTGTCCTTCGTGTCTCTCTCAGCCCGTCTCAGGGACATCTGAAATGCAAATTCCCAAACTCATTTAAAAGATTGTAAATTGGTGGCACGTTTAATCAGAGGAAAGTTTCCCCTGCCGAATGCGAGAAGGCGGCAGCGATGGCGAGACGGAGAGAGCGGCTCTAATTTTTTTGTTTTGTTTATTAAGAAGAATTTCAATTCATGAAAGCATGGGGCGAAAAAATATATATATATATAAAAAAAGCTTGAAGCAGTTTTCGGTTAACCCTACCCAAACTAAGGAGAAGGTGGATTATTGCCACGCATTCGGCTCACTGCAGGTTTCTCCAGGAATTAAATGGTGAAATCAAATCTTTCACTGTGTTTTTTTTTTTTACATTATTATTATCAGTTAAGTGCAGTTAAAAATGAATCCATAATGAGGAAATGATAATGAGAGAAGATGTTAGCACGGGGACCAATTTTAGCTCCGGGCAAACTGCAATGGAACTTAAGTACTGTAATGCTGTACACAGCACAATACGACCAACTCAGCGAGTTCTGCTTCTAGCTACAGGAATGGCATGGAGAGACAGAGCGTCTCTTATCGCTTGCACGTGAAAATGTCAGGAAGAGCGGATTCTCCGTGGGCAAATTGAGATTTCATTAACTTTAAATGGATTGCTTTTGACTGAAGTTTCCTTATGGTTGTTAGGAAGCCATAATGGGCAGTCAGAGCTTGGACGCTAGGAGATGAAATTTCTTTGTCTTGTGGAAGTGAATGTTATGCACGTTTAGAAACAGAGATTGTAGGGTGTATATCATTCCCCCCAATGGACGGCTGTGTTTTGTAACACTCCAGAAATAACAGAATCATTTTTCAGAAGATGAATCAAATCCACTTTAATTTGCAGGGGGGTTTTATCTTCATATTCAACACTTTTTTCTTTTTAAAATATGATTTCTATTTTTCTGTTGACCAGAAATCACCCAAATTACCAGTGAAAATAATAGCCACATAGTGCGTCTGACATGACATGTTTTATAAATCACTGTATCTTTGTTATTTAACTATAGGGCACGTGTGTCCTATGAAGAAAGAGCGAGGGGGAACCACAGCTTGCTCGCTGTATTTTTAATGACATGTTTCTTGGCAATGGATTGAACGGTGGGTTTCTGTACGTGTTTGTAAAAGGAAAACATCATAAATGCACAGTATACGTGTAATAGAGCGTTATGTAAAAACGGGTGCTGTCAGTGACTTTAAATGGACATGCAGAGCTGGGTTTCACCCCAAATTGTAGACAGGTAATGGGGTTCATTTAATAATAAACACCAAATTGCTGTGGTGTGAAAATCAAATAGCAACATTTAAACAAAAATGACAGATTTATTCATAAAACAGTGAATTGAAGCTGGAATTGTAAAATCTAGGCCACAGTATTTCAGTCTTACATGATATTCCCTCTAATATGGTTTCTAGTGAATAAACCCTCTCAGACCTTTTCTTTCCTTGAAACTGACTTATTTTCCACTCAATGCATCCAGCGCTACAGATTCTGTTGGTGCTATATAAATGCATGATAGTAAAAGCACCGATATCAAGCACTCGGTATAAGCTTATTGCAATATAATGACTGCTACAATTATTTATATAGGGCAATAGGTAAGACTGAACAATCCTTATAACAACACACATTTGACAAACGGGATCAGTAGGTGAAGAGGGCCCTGCCCAAATGAGCTTACAATCTAATATTTCTCCTTTCTTCCTTTTCCACCCTGCTGTGAATCTGCAAAATCCCTTTTCGGGGCTCCCAGTAAACAGTTAAATGCTGAAACATTTCAGGATGTGCAAATTGTGCCAGACATCTAGGAATATTAAAATATTGAGTTACAAAATAAAACCTGCTTCAGCTAGAGGGATCCTTACTTATCAGGCA
>OW240922.1:126425333-126440371 GCA_933207985.1 Pelobates cultripes | reverse complement strand
CACTCACACACACTGCATCCGCTACACACACACACACACACACACACACTCTGCATCCGCTACACACACACTCTGCATCCGCTACACACACACACACACTCTGCATCCGCTACACACACACACACTCTGCATCCGCTACACACACACACACTCTGCATCCGCCACCCACACACACACTCTGCATCCGCCACCCACACACACACTCTGCATCCGCCACCCACACACACACTCTGCATCCGCTACCCACACACACGCACTCTGCATCCGCTACCCACACACACGCACTCTGCATCAGCTATACACACACGCACTCTGCATCAGCTATACACACACGCACTCTGCATCCGCCACCCACACACGCACTCTGCATCCGCTACCCACACACACACACACTCTGCATCCGCTACCCACACACACACACTCTGCATCCGCTACCCACACACACGCACTCTGCATCCGCTACCCACACACGCACTCTGCATCCGCTACACACACACGCACTCTGCATCCGCTACACACACACGCACTCTGCATCAGCTACACACACACGCACTCTGCATCAGCTATACACACACGCACACACTCTGCATCCGCTATACACACACACACTCTGCATCCCCTATACACACACACACTCTGCAACCGCTATTCACACACTGCATCCGCTATCACACTGCGTCCATTATCACACTGCATCCATTACAAAATACACACACGCTGCATCCACTATGCAGACACACAATGCATCAACTACACACCCTGCATGCAATACACAGATACTGCAGCCACTGCATCAACTACACACACTGAATAACCTAATGGTTGTGGGAGTGTTTTGCTGGGGATAGAGGGGGGGGGTGGGGGGCAGCATTTCATCCTTTGACACAGGCAGCACAGTGACTTGGGACGGCCCTGTTTGCACGTCACCATTATTGTATTATTTCCATTCAAAGTGGCCAGCTGTAATATGCAGAATGGATTCTAAAACCCCAGCAACACCAACAACTGCATATAGGACTATAATATGGTTCTAGAAATCTTTTTCGCACTTTTGCAAGTTTTTTCAATCTAGTTTTCAATTCATGACAATTTGTTTATTGAATAAACCTCACAGGTGCATTATTTAAATTTGTTCTAAAGAACAATCATGTAACAACACAAAAGAAAACGTGGTTGGTAAAACGCAATGCTACATTCTCATATATAAATGATAAATGAACTATATGAGGCCATTATTAAACTCGCAGTAAGAATAAAACCACCTTTGTGCACTGCTACTATACTTAGGAGCTGTTTATAGTCACTTAAACCACAGTCTGTTTTCTGTACCCTTCAGCTGAGATCCTCTGCTTTTCTTTAGAACCATCAGACCTGTAATCATTGTGACTGTCTCATCTAAATTAATCGTTGCTACTGAAAAGATATAGTTCAATTGAGCACACCAAATTGGGTCTGATTGCTGGAGTCATTATTTTTGACATTCAAGTGCAGAAGGTCTTATAGAGATTATTACTTCGATATAACGGTACCGTGATGACAATGTTAGTCAAAGGAAGATTTCAAGATTTGGAGACTATTTTTAAGCAAGTTAACATTTGGAAAATGAAGTCGGGTCTGTCTCGCGAGCAGATTGAAGCACTCTAATATTTAAAGCTTTTCCTTATGATTTATTAATAAAGAGGCAAAATGTACAGGTACCACAGGGCTCCTAAACTGCCCCTATTCAGGAACAAATAAGACAAAGCTGGGGGAGTTAGAAGACATTGTACGTGGGAGAGCATTACTGATATTTACAGATTTCACAATGTAAATTCCCATTGCTCTGTTGGAGGAGAGGACTGCTTCACTCTGTAAATACTAAATTACATACATTAAACGGCAACTATCACTTCCCAGCATTTTACATATGTTTATATTTATTTATTTAAAAATATATATTAAATGTAGAAATCAACACCTCTTTATCCTGCAACTGGGTGCCTCCATCTTATCCCCCTGTCAGTCAATGTTATAAGCCCCGCCCATTACACCTGGCAGTCAGTATAGAGAGAGCCACCTCCATCTTAGCCCCCTGTCAGTCATTGTTATAAGCTCCGCCCTTTACACCTGGCAGTCAGTATAGAGAGAGCCACCTCCATCTTAGCTCCCTGTCAATCATTGTTATAAGCTCCGCCCTTTACACCTGGCAGTCAGTATAGAGAGAGCCACCTCCATCTTAGCTCCCTGTCAATCATTGTTATAAGCTCCACCCTTTACACATGGCAGTCAGTATAGAGAGAGCCACCTCCATCTTAGCTCCCTGTCAATCATTGTTATAAGCTCCGCCCTTTACACCTGGCAGTCAGTATAGAGAGAGCCACCTCCATCTTAGCTCCCTGTCAATCATTGTTATAAGCTCCGCCCTTTACACCAGGCAGTCAGTATAGAGAGAGCCACCTCCATCTTAGCTCCCTGTCAATCATTGTTATAAGCTCCGCCCTTTACACCTGGCAGTCAGTATAGAGAGAGCCGCCTCCATCTTAGCTCCCTGTCAATCATTGTTATAAGCTCCGCCCTTTACACCTGGCAGTCAGTATAGAGAGAGCCGCCTCCATCTTAGCTCCCTGTCAATCATTGTTATAAGCTCCGCCCTTTACACCTGGCAGTCAGTATAGAGAGAGCCGCCTCCATCTTAGCTCCCTGTCAGTCATTGTTATAAGCTCCGCCCTTTACACCTGACAGTCAGTATAGAGAGAGCCGCCTCCATCTTAGCTCCCTGTCAATCATTGTTATAAGCTCCGCCCTTTACATCTGGCAGTCAGTATAGAGAGAGCCATCTCCATCTTAGCTCCCTGTCAATCATTGTTATAAGCTCCGCCCTTTACACCTGGCAGTCAGTATAGAGAGAGCCACCTCCATCTTAGCTCCCTGTCAATCATTGTTATAAGCTCCGCCCTTTACACCTGGCAGTCAGTATAGAGAGAGCCCCCTCCATCTTAGCTCCCTGTCAATCATTGTTATAAGCTCCGCCCTTTACACCTGGCAGTCAGTATAGAGAGAGCCACCTCCATCTTAGCTCCCTGTCAATCATTGTTATAAGCTCCGCCCTTTACACCTGGCAGTCAGCACAGAGAGAGCCGCCTCCATCTTAGCTCCCTGTCAATCATTGTTATAAGCTCCGCCCTTTACACTTGGCAGTCAGTATAGAGAGAGCCGCCTCCATCTTAGCTCCCTGTCAATCATTGTTATAAGCTCCGCCCATTACACCTGGCAGTCAGTATAGAGAGAGCCACCTCCATCGTAGCTCCCTGTCAATCATTGTTATAAGCTCCACCCTTTACACCTGGCAGTCAGTATAGAGAGAGCCACCTCCATCTTAGCTCCCTGTCAATCATTGTTATAAGCTCCGCCCTTTACACCTGGCAGTCAGTATAGAGAGAGCTGCCTCCATCTTAGCTCCCTGTCAATCATTGTTATAAGCTCCACCCTTTACACCTGGCAGTCAGTATAGAGAGCCGCCTCCATCTTAGCTCCCTGTCAATCATTGTTATAAGCTCCGCCCTTCACACCTGGCAGTCAGTATAGAGAGAGCCGCCTCCATCTTAGCTCCCTGTCAATCATTGTTATAAGCTCCGCCCTTTACACCTGGCAGTCAGTATAGAGAGAGCTACCTCCATCTTAGCTCCCTGTCAATCATTGTTATAAGCTCTGCCCATTACACCTGGCAGTCAGTATAGAGAGAGCCACCTCCATCTTAGCTCCCTGTCAATCATTGTTATAAGCTCCGCCCTTTACACCTGGCAGTCAGTATAGAGAGAGCCGCCTCCATCTTAGCTCCCTGTCAATCATTGTTATAAGCTCCGCCCTTTACACCTGGCATTCAGTATAGAGAGAGCCGCCTCCATCTTAGCTCCCTGTCAATCATTGTTATAAGCTCCGCCCTTTACACCTGGCAGTCAGTATAGAGAGAGCCGCCTCCATCTTAGCTCCCTGTCAATCATTGTTATAAGCTCCGCCCTTTACACCTGGCAGTCAGTATAGAGAGAGCCGCCTCCATCTTAGCTCCTGTCAATCATTGTTATAAGCTCCGCCCTTTACACCTGGCAGTCAGTATAGAGAGAGCCGCCTCCATCTTAGCTCCCTGTCAATGATTGTTATAAGCTCCGCCCTTTACACCAGGCAGTCAGTATAGAGAGAGCCGTCTCCATCTTAGCTCCCTGTCAATCATTGTTATAAGCTCTGCCCTTTACACCTGGCAGTCAGTATAGAGAGAGCCACCTCCATCTTAGCTCCCTGTCAATCATTGTTATAAGCTCCGCCCTTTACACCTGGCAGTCAGTATAGAGCCACCTCCATCTTAGCTCCCTGTCAATCATTGTTATAAGCTCCGCCCTTTACACCTGGCAGTCAGTATAGAGACAGCCACCTCCATCTTAGCGCCCTGTCAGTCATTGTTATAAGCTCCACCCTTTACACCTCGCAGTCAGTATAGAGAGAGCCGCCTCCATCTTAGCTCCCTGTCAGTCATTGTTATAAGAGCCCCGCTCCTGTCAATCATTGTTATAAGCTCCGCCCTTTACACCTGGCAGTCAGTATAGAGAGAGCCAGCTCCATCTTAGCTCCCTGTCAATCATTGTTATAAGCTCCGCCCTTTACACCTGGCAGTCAGTATAGAGAGAGCCGCCTCCATCTTAGCTCCCTGTCAGTATCATTGTTATAAGCTCCGCCCTTTACACCCGGCAGTCAGTATAGAGAGAGCCACCTCCATCTTAGCTCCCTGTCAATCATTGTTATAAGCTCCGCCCTTTACACCTGGCAGTCAGCATAGAGAGAGCATATAGAGAATAGGAGAAATAAAAACAATGTTTCTATTGTCTTCATTTGCAATGTTTGCACTTTGCTTTGCCTGAAATGGATTGCAATGTTATATGCTATATACGTTCAAAAGAAAAACAAAACAAAAAATGTAAAATGGTTTTAAAAAAGTTCTAGTTGATATTAGGATTGTATTCCAATAGTATACATTCCAGAGAAGGGACATTTCCCCTTTTATACTTCTGATACTGCTTCACTCGGCAGATACACAATAATACCGTTTCACTCAGTAAATACACATTAATATATCAGAGCAGGGTCTGTGTCACTGTGCAAATATACAATGATATACGGCAGACTGCTTCACTCTGTAAATATACATTCATATTTACTATATTACTAGAATTATACAAATATATATTGGTACAGGAGGCTGATTCATTGTGTATATACACAATAAGATATTGGATTGGGGCTCCTCATTGTGTAAATAAGCCTTAAAGGAATAATCCAAGCACCATAACCACTATAGTTCGCTGTAGTGGTTATTGTGTTAGGGGTGAATTGTAAGTAGTCAGCAGTAAACAAGTTCTTACCTGGAATCTGCCAGGCTCCACTCTGGCTTCCACTACCAACGAAAGATCTTCCAGTTCATCATTCGTAAGGTACGTGGGGAGGGTCACTGGCAGACCCCAGAGAAGAACCCAAACTGTTTAAAAATGGTTTGACTGCTTGCAATGGGGCTGTAATCATTATGGTGACTGGAGTGTTCCTTTAATATTTAGGAGGCTGCTTCGCTGTTACAATTACAGTAAGATATATTGGAGGCTCGCTCATGGTGTAAATAAATTTACTGCATAAATAATACAATAATATATTGGAGGGGAGTCTGATAAATATTATAATATATTAATAATGAGTTATATTGGAGGGGATGAGGGATGCATCTTCACTGTCTAAATACACATGAATATACTGGAGAGATGCTTTACTGTGCAAATTCTGGGCTCTCAATAGTCCCACTTTTCGCCTTGTCCCACCATACAATATAGTCCCCATGCAGTGCTTAACGTCAGGTTGACATGCCCCTTCAGTGGGCCTGCCCCTTCCGGATTACATACCCTACAGTATGTAAATACACAAGACTAATTATTGGGACTTTTAGCATAATGGTGAGATACGTATTCACGTATACATTTGATGTGGATCAACAAGCGTATTAATTTTTACATTACGGATAGCATGTACAGTGCGATGATGCACTGACTGTGCATTGCAAAACAATCTGATCTGTTCAGTAACCTGACATACTACAGTCATACCAGTAGGTACGCATTCAGCTGGGAAGTTACAGAAAGTTTAGCAGCCCGGCATACCATTAGCTGTTGAAATTTCTAACGTTTTCTTATGGTATCTCAGTAATATTTTCGTAAATTAAATCCAAATGGACAAACCGAGGCAAAAATAGTTGTGACTGTAGATGAGGTGGAGAATCTTTTCTCATAAGATATTTTGCCTGTTTTTACATTCAGAATTAAATTGTAAATATTCAGAGTTTAGTAAACACCACGTTAACCTATTAGAAGAATGTGAAACCAGTATAAACCCTACAGCTCCCACTAGCAGGTCACAAAGATATCAATGGATAGCAGCACAATGCCTTACTATTGGGTTAAAAGAGGATTTGTCACATTCAAAACAGGACTACACCAAAATGTTGCTAATGTGAATGGCACAGCAGGGATTGGTAGGATGAACATTTACAAAACTCAACTGATGTATCAAAAGGTAACCCCAATGTGCTCCATCTATGATCAATGATAGATTGTTACTACAGGAAAAATACTGCTAAGCACTGATATAAAATGTTTCATTGTAACTGTAGCTGAAATAAGCAAACCAGTATTTTCACTATTGTGCTTTGATAATTTCTGAACTCACTTATTCTGCATTTTATCTAGATAGCATGTAGGCAGTATTTTCTTTTGCATTCAAAGAAGTCTTCCTCATAAGCATTGTCTCCATGACACATTGTTTGGGGAGAGTTAAATACACTTTCTG
Organism: Pelobates cultripes; assembly: GCA_933207985.1. NCBI lineage: Eukaryota > Metazoa > Chordata > Amphibia > Anura > Pelobatidae > Pelobates > Pelobates cultripes. Next base: position 126,433,516 of record OW240922.1, on the reverse strand, counting down.
CTGCTTCGCCGGTACAAGTCAATATTATGACATATCAAGGAGACCATTGATGGGTCATGTAGTGGTAATGGCGTGCAGGATCCCACCAGAGTCATGATGGGTGAGCCTCAAAAGCTGTGCTGATGCCATTTTCAGAGTCCTGAAATGCTTTATAATCTTGAAGCCCAAATAATCTCAGCATAGAACTGGTTCAGCTTACATAAGTGGCCCCTGCTGGGAATTCAAAAACTGGGTTATACGAATGCCTTATACAGGCATTAAAACGCCATTAATTTTTAGTTAAAAATAATGCATCAAATACCGACCAGTTAAATCACAAACATCATGGGCGCCCGCGGAGTGATTATAACTCCCAAGAAGGAGGTTATGGGCCTGATGTTGAAAATGTACAATCAATATGCAGTTGATTTTTTTCTATTTCATATTTTTCATCTCTATATTAGGTTAAAAATACGAGATTAGACAATAAGCGAGACACTGAGGCCATTTCAGATTAATTATGGACGAGACAGAGGCAAATACCGCCAATTTCTACTGAGTACATTTTTCTATAATAACAGGTAATTATCCATAATTGGCACTTAATTAGGTTCATTATATAAAATTCCATCACAGGTGATCGAAGGTCTTGGATTTAAACACGGTTTGCCAAGCCAGCCAAGTGTAGTGTAATACGATCCGCTACTTCACCACATTCATGTCATCGGATGTTCAACGCGTTTGCAAAATATTGCTCTTAAATAAACAAATGGTTCTTTTTAAAGGGGAAAACCATGGCGGGCCCGGAATGATAAACACAGCGAGCAATGCATTAAAAGCACTTACAAGGGACAGTATTACTAGACTGCTACGGAGGAAAAGGAAAAAAAAATACAAAAGATTGTATTTATTTTGGTACATGTGTTTATATAGGTGGCATAGAGTTTACAGAAAATATGTGACAGAAAGCAGAACTGGGCAAATAAATGGAAAAAGTAATATAATACAATAAGATAAATTCACAAGAGAGCCAAACGCATAAAAGGAAAGCAATACTTAAACTGCAGAGAAAAGGCTGTTCTATGTAAAAAAAAAGGCCTCAGGGACATCTTAGGCAAAAAAAGGCTGCAAAGTCTCAAACAGAGGCAGCCAAAGAAAGAGATGCATTGCTCTGCATGACATGTTTAATTTAAAACCATGTCTACGCCCGCAGAGATATGGCCTGGCATCCATTTACTGTCAGCATACTGTAAAGCAGACACAAAAACGGTTACCACTACATTAATGGATCAGGATTATTCAGCCAGACAGGAGAACATGGGAGGCAATGCACTAAAGATACCGGTGAAATAGAATTCAGAGTAAATTATGGTTAAGGAGCTCGTGGGCCTTCAAGGTAAGATTAGACAATGGCTAATTTGACAGCCATTTGTTAAACTTTATATAGACAAGGAGTTAACATGGCTGGCAGAGAATTAGGAGGGCTGTGAGCATCTAAGATGTACGGAGACATCTTTTAGGGGTGATTTGGCAGAAATTGGGAGGGGTGCAAAGGATTTGGTGACAGATGCAGAGGTCAGGTAGTTTTAAAGGTGATGACAGTTAAGATATGGCCGAGTTAAAGAATGGTGTAAAGGGATTAGCAGAGGAGGTGTAGGGATTAGGGGTGAGTCTGCGATGGTTAAGTAAGGGTGAGATGGGAAAGGTTAGGATAGCTGCAGAGATTTAGGGGAGAGCTGGTAGAGTTAGCTGTGATCAAGAGGTTTATGAGAGAAATGGCAGAGATTTAGAGGGTTGGGGGAAAGCTGACAAAGCTAAGGATAGTTATAGGGCTAAGGGCTGAGGGGGAGAAGGCAGTGGTTAGAAAGTTTGTTGGTATGTAATCGGAGAGAATAGGAAGAGGTTTAGAGGTATTGAAGTCTAGGGAGAGATGTAGGAGTTTAGGGGAATGTTGTCAGAAGCTAGGAGAGGTGTAGGGATTTAGAGAAGTGCTGTCAGACGTTAAAGGGACACTATAGACACCCAAACCCCTTCATTTCTTTGAATTGGACTGGGTGCACTGTCCCTGTCCCCTTAACCATGCAAGCAAAAAAAATAATTAAAAAATTTGCAGTTTCAGAGACTGCCTCTAATGGCTGTCTGGTAGACATGCGCTTCCTGCTGTTTCACAGAGTTTAACTCCATAAAACAACGCTGCAGTTCCACATGCTTTGAATGAGGATGTCCAGCGTTTAAAAAAAAACCCAAATAAAAAAAGCACTCATTCAATGCTTTCCTATAGGGAAGGCTGAATGTGCATTAGGTCCCACCTTGCGATAATGTTGATGGAGACATGGAGACTGCGCGGAGGGACTTCCACCCTGGAATCGGGTAAGTGTTTGAAAGGATTTTTAAGAAAGTGATGGCTCTTTAACCCCTTAAGGACCAAACTTCTGGAATAAAAGGGAATCATGACATGTGTCACATGTCATGTGTCCTTAAGGGGTTAAAGAAGCATTCTGGAGAAATACGGGAAACTGCAGTAAATAGTTACAATGGCCATGGATTATACAGCATTAGAAATTTACACAGGGCAGGTTGAATGTTACAGTGCATTCAAATCATAAACAAAGCATGTATTAATACACAATACAGTCTGAACTACATACTGGGTATGTTAAGGGAAAAGCCATGAAACAGTCTCTATTGTCAAGGTCATAAAAAATGAAAGTTTTATTCTTTTTAGTTAAAACGCCATAACAACTTGCAAGGTGAATCTCAGTACAATGCTATGAATTGAACCTTTTCACTTGCCTTTTATTGAATCTCCTCACAAAGGAGAAGAACGGGGGTCTGAGGGAGTGTCATAAAAGGTACAAAACGCATTATGCCATTTATTAACCTGAGTTACCTCCTGAAAGCAATCAGAGGTTTGTTTCTAAGAAGAACACAGCTTTCAATTTTGTTGACTCTCCCCCCCCTTATAGGGAATATATAGTCTTGAAAAAAGTATGTGCAGGGACTTCTCTGCTGCAGCTTTCTGTTCAGTCTTCAAATATGTCAGTATACCTGAAGGCATCTTCTCAATCCCTCCAATTCATTGTTTCTCATAGAGAAGCCTTGGATTGGAGGTACACATGCATGGCGGTTGATTCCCAGACAGAGTTTTACTCGGTCTGGAGGAGGAAGCACCTCTAATGACTGTCAGGAAGACAGAGCTACTAGTGTCGGATATAACCCTGCATTCTAAATGTTTTACATTGCAGGATTAAAAATGACAGGACCTCTGTACCTGGAATACTGCATTGAGATGAAGCGGTCTGGGTGACTATAATGTCCATTTAATAGACCAGTTCTACTATTTGATTATTACAGTGGAGAAATCACGGTCGTAGTATCTGAGAGGTGAATCCTTAACATGCCCTGGATCATGTTCTGAGAATCTCTCAAGATTGGTGCTTTTGCAGTCTGGTCTTTAGCTTGAATGTAATGTTAACATTGCACTCCTGAGAATCTTGGATTCTTGCACATACATCTCCTTCCTAGTTATCATGTTATGCTTTGTGCATGTGTAGCCACTATTGCATTGCAGCATTCCTATACTATACAACTTTCTTCCGACATGTAAAGGCTCTATGCATTATTACCGACAAGACGTTAGCTTACACAGTCCACAATCTAAGAAATGGCGTATCTCAAGCTCCGATCGAACCATCTTGTAACAATGTCAATGGTTATTCATGATGAGTAGTTTAAAATCATATTGTTCGAGGATCCCAGGACATCCTTGAAAACCACATATACCTCAATACATTCATCCTGGTATAACATTTTAAACAAATAAATGTACTTAAATTAGGGCTTGACAACTTTCTATAGAATCTAGAAGCTAAAAAAAACAACAACAGGAGCTAGCTATTGTTTCAATTTACTTTACAAAATACAGTTTATGTGTATGTGGGCGAATGTATGGTTTTAAAAGCATGTGCAGTCAAGACGTGTGTATATAGGTATGAAAATGATGGGTTTTTTTAAAAGCATGTGTATATATAGGTGTAAGTTGTAAAATTGTGGGTGGCTGTAAAGAGGCATATCTATGTAGTGTGTACTTTTTTTATATAAAGTATAGATTTTATTTTAACGGACTCCTCTACAAAACACAGTGAGCAACCGTCAGTGTTAACTAGGTAACTGCATGAAGCGTTTATATCACACCTCTCCAGCTAATCAAGGTTTGACAGCAAAGTCACAATTTCAAGCCCCTATCTCACATCCCAGTTACCAGAAAAAAGAATAAACCCAGTGTAAGCACTCCATTAAAGGGACACTATAGTCACCAGAACAATTACATCTTATTGAATTTGTTCTGGTGAGTATAATCATTCCCTCCAGGCTTTTTGCAGTAAACACAGTTTTTTCAGAGAAAATGCAGTGTTTACATTACAGCCTAGTCATAGGCGTGTGCACGGGGTGTGCCAGGTGTGCCTGGGCACACCCTAATCCCTGTGGCCCGCGCTATGTGCCTCCCTCCAAATATCTCCCTCACCGGCCCACAGGAAGTGAGGGAGGCAGGAGAGGACCCGGGGAGCTCTTGCCAGCAGCTCTGCCTCGTTCCTCTTGCGAGGTCGGAGCGTTGCCGCGGTTACCACGGCAAGGGTCAGATCTCGCGAGAATGAACTCTAGCCCCGCAGGCTGCGGGGCTAGAGTTCACTCACCACTGGACCATCAGGGATGGCAGCAGCAAGGTCCTCCCTCCCTACAAAAGGTAAGAAGGGAGGGTGGATATTAACTACGGCCCCCAAACAATACACACACAGCACCCTTACACACACACACACACACACACACTAACAGTACCCTCACACTAACAGCACCCTTACACACACACAGCACCCTTACACTAACATCACACACATACATCACCCTTACACACACAGCGCCTTCACACACACACAGCCTGCAAACACACACACACAGCGCCTTCACACACACAGCCTGCAAACACACACACACACACACAGCACCTACACAACAGTATATGTGTGTATATATATATATATATATTTATATATATATATGCGGCATGTGTGTTTGTGCTTTAGGGTGCACACCCTTATACAATAGGCTGCGCACACCTATGATGTGATTTTAAAATATAATAGCAGTATCCACCAGTGTAAAAAGCTATGTGTTACAATTGTCTTTATGTATATATATATACATTATAACCATGAAATCCGTTTTTATCTTTTTTAAAACATGTTTTATTATTATATTTCATTCATAAAGGTTTTATTTATATATTTTTGCCAAAAGTATTAGATTTTATCAAAAGGGTTTCTATTAATTGTGTGCTATGAGGGCTTCTGTTGCTTATATGCTGGTGAGTGGCTGACTATTGGTGCCTCCAGTCAGCCGCCCACTGTTTCCCCTAAATGAGGGTAGTGACCGGCGAAAACCACATTCCCCGAGAGCCTCTGCTCTCCTTTCGCCGGTCACGTGCCCTCTGTAGACAACGCTCTTCTTTTTAGTGAGCGGCGTGCTATTCGCCGCTCCCGTCCGATCACGTGACATTGTTCCAGATCACGTGACGGTTTTTAGTACTAAATATTGTTCAAACTAATGCTCGTTTTTATAAACCTAATATACTATGATGTATACATTCACTCCCTTTATATGTATACCAATTTTTGTGTCATTTTGTAATTGCAAAAAACGTTTATGTTATCCCTTGCTTGTAATTGGTGCACTGTTTTAGGCGCCAATTTTAAACTTCTGCATATAATTATAAATACTGTTTTATGCCAGGTTACTATCCTTTAGCCATTTTTGATAAAGCCCATGAGGTGAAACGCGTTAAATGGTTTTTTACTGTGTATTTTAACAATAAAAACTTTTATTTGGTACCCTTATTAATAGGACCATTTTTGTTTTATTGTATAAACACTATTTTTTATTTTTCTCCTGGCATCTAACTGTTCCTGCTTAAAGCAATCCACAGGTGGGGATTATTCCACCGGCGCATTATAAATAGAGCAGTACTCCCTGCTCTACCATTGTGAGTATAACTTATTTTATTTTATTTTACATTTTCCCTTCCTACTGAGAGCACTATATTTGTTTTTATATACCGTGCGAAATCCTACAGAACCAAAGCCGGACGGAGTGACCTAACCTCACAGAATATCCATTAGCGGGGATTATACCGCTAAGTGCTTTACAACTAAGAGCTGGTCCTAAGCTCCAACAAATGTGAGTTTACTATCCTCCATTTTATTCAATTTTGCTAATCCTCTCAGTACATACTATACCATTGGAAGTGTGTTTATATTTTTATCTTTCATATACGGATTCCCTGGAAATTCGGAAGGATTAACCTTTGAGGACTGTACATATACAGGGAGTGCAGAATTATTAGGCAAATGAGTATTTTGACCACATAATCCTCTTTATGCATGTTGTCTTACTCCAAGCTGTATAGGCTCGAAAGCCTACTACCAATTAAGCATATTAGGTGATGTGCATCTCTGTAATGAGAAGGGGTGTGGTCTAATGACATCAACACCCTATATCAGGTGTGCATAATTATTAGGCAACTTCCTTTCCTTTGGCAAAATGGGTCAAAAGAAGGACTTGACAGGCTCAGAAAAGTCAAAAATAGTGAGATATCTTGCAGAGGGATGCAGCACTCTTAAAATTGCAAAGCTTCTGAAGCGTGATCATCGAACAATCAAGCGTTTCATTCAAAATAGTCAACAGGGTCGCAAGAAGCGTGTGGAAAAACCAAGGCGCAAAATAACTGCCCATGAACTGAGAAAAGTCAAGCGTGCAGCTGCCACGATGCCACTTGCCACCAGTTTGGCCATATTTCAGAGCTGCAACATCACTGGAGTGCCCAAAAGCACAAGGTGTGCAATACTCAGAGACATGGCCAAGGTAAGAAAGGCTGAAAGACGACCACCACTGAACAAGACACACAAGCTGAAACGTCAAGACTGGGCCAAGAAATATCTCAAGACTGATTTTTCTAAGGTTTTATGGACTGATGAAATGAGAGTGAGTCTTGATGGGCCAGATGGATGGGCCCGTGGCTGGATTGGTAAAGGGCAGAGAGCTCCAGTCCGACTCAGACGCCAGCAAGGTGGAGGTGGAGTACTGGTTTGGGCTGGTATCATCAAAGATGAGCTTGTGTGGCCTTTTCGGGTTGAGGATGGAGTCAAGCTCAACTCCCAGTCCTACTGCCAGTTCCTGGAAGACACCTTCTTCAAGCAGTGGTACAGGAAGAAGTCTTCATCCTTCAAGAAAAACATGATTTTCATGCAGGATAATGCTCCATCACACGCGTCCAAGTACTCCACAGCGTGGCTGGCAAGAAAGGGTATAAAAGAAGAAAATCTAATGACATGGCCTCCTTGTTCACCTGATCTGAACCCCATTGAGAACCTGTGGTCCATCATCAAATGTGAGATTTACAAGGAGGGAAAACAGTACACCTCTCTGAACAGTGTCTGGGAGGCTGTGGTTGCTGCTGCACGCAATGTTGATGGTGAACAGATCAAAACACTGACAGAATCCATGGATGGCAGGCTTTTGAGTGTCCTTGCAAAGAAAGGTGGCTATATTGGTCACTGATTTGTTTTTGTTTTTTTTTGAATGTCAGAAATGTATATTTGTGAATGTTGAGATGTTATATTGGTTTCACTGGTAATAATAAATAATTGAAATGGGTATATATTTGTTTTTTGTTAAGTTGCCTAATAATTATGCACAGTAATAGTCACCTGCACACACAGATATCCCCCCTAACATAGCTATAACTAAAAACAAACTAAAAACTACTTCCAAAAATATTCAGCTTTGATATTAATGAGTTTTTTGAGTTCATTGAGAACATGGTTGTTGTTCAATAATAAAATTAATCCTCAAAAATACAACTTGCCTAATAATTCTGCACTCCCTGTATAGCTCATCCACATATCAGTGAGACGTCTTTTATGCATGTTATTGGACTTTTTAAGTTTTATCACTACTAGTGCACGGACTTTGTTTCACACATTCTTATTGTACTTTTTACTGCATATTTTTTTACTGCATATTTTTATCCTACTATTATTTTATAAATTTTATTTACCTGTATCTAGCGCAGCCCTTCACCCCTTCTCTTTTCTTTACAATTTTATTAGGGTTCTTGAGGGATTCCCTTTAGAGGGTTGCAGCTCTTATTT
>OW240922.1:126400382-126420238 GCA_933207985.1 Pelobates cultripes | reverse complement strand
CCTGCAAGGCGATGGCCCCTTAAGCAAGCGAACCACTGGAGGGAAGGAGGCTGTCAGCCAAGTAATGGCTTAAACAACCCCCAAATTGTCACAGTGAAACACTACCCTTAGATCCTGAAAACGTGACCGCCAGACCTCCCCCACCACCAAAATGGGGAAACGCTCCAAAAAGCCCAGATTCTTTGTGAGCCCAGAGACATGCCAACTGTCCGGCCACACGGGAGCACACCAACTAGAGCCCAGAAGGCTCCAAACCCCACCGTGCCAGCCGCGTCCGTAAATAGGCGGAGGTCGGCGTTAGAAACCTCCGGCCTTTGCCAGCAGGACCGGCCATGATATGCAGCTAAGAAGGAAACCAAAACTGCCAAAATCTCCCGCAGCGGCCGAGTGAGCCGAATGAAATGGCGAGGCCCGGAGACTCCGGCTGTCGCCGTAGCCAGACGCTGGTTAAAGACCCGCCCCACGGGCATGATCCAACAGGCAAAATTCAGCTCACCCAGGAACGACTGCAGGCAGCGCAGCTGAATCTCGCGCCGCCACTTGGCCAAGGCCCCCTCGCGCCGCCAGCCTTGAATCTTATTCAAAGGCAAGCGGCAGTCCCCCACCAAAGAGTCAATCTGAATGCCCAGAAAGCTGAGAAAGTGACTGAGCCCACCATCTTGCCATGTGCCAATGGGATCCCAAACTAATGGTACACCTCACCCAGAACCCGTCGCTGCAGCGCACAGGCTGTCAAATCGGCAGGACCCACAAAAATGAAATCATCGAGGTAGTGTAGCAAGGAGTCTATCCCAGCCTCCTCCCTCACCACCCAGTCCAAGAACGTGCTGAAGCATGCAAAGTAACAACAGGATATGGAACTACCCATAGGGAGGCACATATCCACGTAATACATGCCTATAAAAACACAGCCCAGAAGATGGTGACATTCCAGGTGCACCGGCAGTAGACGGAAAGCCGAATCCACATCAGCCTCGGCCAACAAGGCCCCATGGCCCATGGCCCTGACCATGTCAACCGCCATGTCAAAGGAGGCATAAGATACCCGGCAGAGTTCCCAAGAGATGTCGTCATTCCCCGGGGTACGATAAATGGTGTATCAGACGGTACTTGTCCAAAACCCATGCTCAACCCATCCAGTAGGATGCCAGCCGCCCGACAATTCCTATAAACTGGCGAGCCAAGGGCGCATCGCGCTCATGACCACTGGCGCCATCGCCCTCTGACCCCTATCTCACCAACTTTACCCCGCTTGAAGCAGTGGAAGGCGGGATGGGCTTCCCCACAAGTGGAACATTCGTGCTGGAAATGGCAAGATGCCCCCCATTTGCAGTGACTGCCGTTGAATTTCAACGACAGCCCGGCCTCTGATGCACGGCCGGTGAGGAGGAGGACCCCCCCACCGCCCTTCTGAGAAAGGACGAGAACCCACCCTGCTGGGGTGCTGGGCAGGTCACAGTGGAGAGCCAGAGGCCAATGTCAATCTGCTCCCACGAAATTGAGGGGCGCACCGCCAACCGTTGACGGAACTGCTCGTCATATTTCCACCACCCCAGACTGCCATAGGTCTCCCCTCTGCTTACCTGTCGGCGAGCTGCACGCTGGGAGGTCACTGAATTATGTAAACGCCGGGGTCACGTGAGTGACCCGGCGTTAAAGGAACAGTACCACAATCACAGTGGGAGGTATAAATATCCCCCACGTGTGATTGTTAATTCTGATTGGAAGTTATCCAATCAGAATTAAACCAAGGGTATTTATACTTACCTTTCCTGTCCCTCAGTGCCCTGTTGTGGTCTTGTGATACCTGTAGCGTAGTGTTCTCATCTTGCTCTCTGGTTACTGATTATTTGGCTCGTTATTCCGATTATCCTGTCTTCTCCACTCCTTTGACCTCGGCTTGTTTCTCGTTCTCCCGTTTTCTGGCTCCCTTTACTTGGCTTGTCTCCTGACTATTCTTAGCGTGCTTAGCCCGGCCACTCTAAGGACCGGTATAGCACCCTTCCTCTCTGTGACCTGTTAGCGTGTTAGGTTCCGGAATCGTGACATTACAACAGGGCCACCATGGAACCTGCTGACATTCCACAGCTGTTAGTGAATCAGGAGGCTAGAATGGATGGTTTAGACCACCGTATGGATCAGTTTGCCCAGGCGTTACAAACCATACTGGCTCGTACTGCCCACTTGCAACCTGCCGTCCAAGAAGCTGTTGCTGCTGTGCCAGAACCCATTCCTGATCCAGTACCCGCTCCTGCTCACGTGGTTCACATGACGCCACCTCATGATCCAGCATTGTGCCGTGGTTTCCTCAACCAAATTGATATTCATTTGGTGATGAATCCTCGTTCCTACTCCACTGAAAGAACCAAAATTGCTTTTTTGATTAACCATTTGTCCGGGATAGCTCTAGCATGGGCTAATCCCATGTGGGAGAATACGTCCCCAATGTCCTTTTCAGACTTCTTAACAGCTTTTAAACGTACGTTTGACCAACCCGGCCGGGTTGCTTCTGCTGGCAAAGCTCTGCTTAGGGTTCGACAGGGTAATAGATCTGTAGCGGATTATACCATTGAATTCCGCACTCTGGCAGCTGAAGTGGTCTGGAATAACGACGCTCTCGTAACAGCTTTTCAGGAGGGTTTGGCCGCTTACATATTAGATGAAATAGCATCCAGGGAAATGCCTGTTCTTCTGGATGACCTAATAGATTATGTCATTCAAATTGACCACAGTATTAGAGAGAGGCGTAGTCAAAGAAGGATGAACACACAGGGGTTACCTGCTTTACCCAGTACTGCATTACTAGCATTACCTCCCCCTACTCAACCACCTCCCGAACCCATGCAATTAGGTGCTGTAGGGTTATCTGAAGCTGAAAGAACGAACCGCAGAAGGGAGGGTTTGTGCCTTTATTGTGGTAAGAGGGGGCATCTCCGAAGAAACTGTCCTAGTTTGCAGGGAAACTCCAGCACCTAAGGCCTAGAGAGGGGTCGGCCTCGGGTGTTATGGTTTTTTCCCATCATATGTCCATCTCCAGACCATTTATCACGGTTACTCTTTTGGTCAATAAAACCACAATAACAACTAAAGCCTTGATCGATTCAGGTGCTGCAGACAGCTTTATGGATGAGAACTTTGCTAAAACCGCAGCCTTGAATCTGATCAAAAGGCCACACCCTTGGCCATTGAGGCCATAGATGGTAGACCACTTGATAAACCTCTGGTGACCCATGAAACCCAAGAAATGGTTATGGTCGTGGGTGCCTTACACAAAGAAAGGATAACCTTCCAAATAATTGACTCCCCTACAGCTTCCATCATTCTGGGCTTTCCCTGGTTAGTAAGGCATAACCCGGTACTCGATTGGGGTTCTCTAGATATACTCTCCTGGGGGGTATCTTGTCAACAAGACTGTATGGCCCGTTTACATCCCGTTTGTTTACTTAATGTGCCTACAGCTAAACCACTTTCTGTTTTTGTTTCTGTCCCTCCTGTGTATGCAGACCTCGCATTGGTCTTTGAAAAGAGGGAAGCTGATAAACTACCTCCACACCGGGATTATGATTGTGCCATAAATTTGTTACCTGGAACGATGCCTCCTAGGGGTAAGGTCTACCCGCTTTCTGAGAAAGAAAACCAGGTCATGGAGGAGTACATACAGGAATCCTTACGTAAAGGTTTTATCAGAAGGTCCTCCTCTCCGGCTGGTGCTGGTTTCTTTTTTGTTGCTAAGAAAGAGGGCGATTTGAGACCATGTATAGACTACAGGGGTCTGAATAATATAACAATTAAAAATGCTTATCCTATCCCTCTCATTACTGAGTTGTTTGACCGTGTTAAAGGTTCTAGATATTTTACTAAACTAGACCTCAGGGGGGCTTACAACTTGGTTCGGATAAAAGAAAATGATGAATGGAAGACAGCGTCAATACACGCAGTGGGCATTACGAGTATCTAGTCATGCCTTTTGGACTGTGTAATGCTCCTGCTGTCTTTCAGGACCTCATAAATGATGTCCTTAGAGATCTACTGCATGTCTGTGCTGTGGTTTATCTCGATGATATACTCATATTTTCTCCTGATTTGGAGTCACATCATGCCCATGTGAGGAAGGTACTTAATAGATTGCCACAGAACGGTCTTTATTGTAAATTGAAGAAATGTTTATTTGACCAGAAATAAGTACAATTCCTAGGGTACGTCATTTCTGAACAGGGGTTCAGCATGGATCCTTCTAAATTAGAAGCCATATTGTCTTGGCCTCTCCCTCAAGGCCTTAAGGCAATACAGCGATTTATAGGCTTTGCCAATTATTATCGCAGGTTTATTAAAAACTTTTCATCGGTCATTTCTCCTATCACAAAACTAACTAAAAAGGGTTTGCACCCCAGGGTTTGGACTCCTGAAGCCATCAAAGCCTTCGAAACTCTCAAAAAGGCATTTGCTACTGCCCCTGTGCTACACCATCCTGATCCTTCCCTTCCCTTTATAATGGAAGTAGACGCTTCAGAATCAGGTATAGGAGCCGTATTATCACAAAGATTATCCTATAACGAACCCCTCCATCCCTGTTGTTACTTTTCTAAAAAACTGTCTGATTCGGAAAAGAATTACGACGTCGGGAATAAGGAACTATTAGCTATTGTGATGGCATTTAAAGAGTGGAGGTACTTATAAGAAGGAGCTAGACACAAAATCCTGGTTATAACTGATCATAAGAATCTCTCCTATATAGCTGATGCTAAAAGGTTGTCCTCTCGTCAAGCCAGATGGTCCTTATTTCTTTCACGCTTTCAGTTCGTTATCACATATAGGCCTGGGTACCGTAATGTCAAGGCTGATGCTATCTCCCGACAATACGAACCTTTGGAGTCTATCGCCCCCACTCCTGAACCCATTGTACCCACGTCTAAGATAATAGCTGCTACCCGTTTAGTTATTTTGTCTCTTTTCCTTGATGGTATCAAGGCATACCAAACCCAAGCACCCTCTGAGACACCTGTTGGTAGATTATACGTGAAAGAGAAAGATAGAAAGAAATTGTTAGCTTTATTTCACACCGCCAAAACGGCTGGCCACCCAGGGGTTACCAAAACATACAAGGGTCTCCTTCAACAGTTTTGGTGGCCTTCACTTAAGCAAGACGTGGTGGATTATGTGCAGGCTTGTCGTGTTTGTGCACAGTGTAAGTCCCCTAATGTCAAACCCCCGGGACTCCTAATGCGTTTATCCGTACCCAAGCAACCATGGACCCACTTATCCATGGACTTTATTGTGGATCTTCCTTCATCCGATGGAATGACAGTAATTTTGACTGTGACTGATAGATTCTCTAAAATGGCACACTTTATTCCACTTAAGAAACTACCTTCTGCGGTTCAGTTGGCTCAGGTATTTGCCAAAGAGGTTTTCCGCTTGCATAGGTGTGCCGGGTGTGCCTGGGCGCGCACCCTAATCCCGCGGCACGCCTATGTATATTGAGACCGGCAGGGGAGATCTCAGGATCTCCCCTGTCGGCTCATGCAGAGCCGGCGCTATCCGAGCGCCGGCTCTGCTCTCAGCCTCCCTCCCCACTGACCCACATGCAGGGAGGGAGGCAGGAGAGGACCCGGCAGAGCTCTCCGCTGGGTTCCTCTCGCCACGGCAACGCTCAAATCTCGCGAGAGTGAACTCTAGCCCCACAGGGGGCTAGAGTTCGCTCTCCACTGGACCACCAGGGAAGGAAGCAGCAGCACGATCCCCCTCCCTACAAAAGGTAAGAAGGGAGGGGGGATAGCAAGTAATGTACCCCCACCTCCACCCCCCACAATCACCCACCCACACACATACAACACACACAGCACCCACACACATACTGCACCCACACACATTCAGCACCCACAGACATACACAGCACCCACACACATTCAGCACCCACACACATTCAGCACCCACAGACATGCAGCACCCACACACATACACAGCACCCACACACATACAGCACCCACACAGCACCCACACACATACAGCACCCACAGACATAAACAGCACCCACAGACATACACAGCCCCCACAGACATACAGCACCCACAGACATACACAGCACCCACACACATACAGCACCCATACACAGCACCCACAGACATACACAGCACCCACACACATACAGCACCCACAGACATACAGCACCCACAGACATACACAGCACCCACACACATACAGCACCCACACACATACAGCACCCACACAGCACCCACAGACATACACAGCACCAACACACAGCACCCACACACACATATAGCACCCTCACAAACACACACAGCACCCTCACACACAGCAGCACCCTCACACACACACACAGCACACTAACAGTACCCTCACAAACACAAACAGGACCCTAACAAACACACACACAGCACACTACCAGTACCCTCACACACAAACAGCACCCTCACACACAGTACATTAACAGCACCCTCACAAGCGCACACACACACACACAAACTGCACCCTCACACACAGTACATTAACAGCATCCTCACAAGCACGCACACACAAACACTCTTACCCACATAGCACACTACCAGCATCGTCACACACACATCACACTAACAGCACCCTCACACAGCACACACACACACATATATATATACATACATACATATATATATGTGGCGTGTGCTTGTGCTTTAGGGTGCACACCCTAATGCAATAGGCTGCGCACGCCTATGTCCGCTTGCATGGTATACCACAGGATATCGTATCTGACAGGGGTCCTCAATTTGTCTCTCGGTTTTGGAGGGGCTTTTGTGCTGAGATGGGGATTTCCTTGTCGTTTACTTCCTCCTATCATCCACAATCTAATGGAGCGGCCGAACGGGCGAATCAATCTGTGGAGTTATATTTACGTTGCTTCACGAATGCACACCAGGACAACTGGTCTCACCTCCTTCCTTGGGCTGAATTCGCCAGGAACACTGTGACTCATTCGTCCACTGGCTTAAGTCCTTTTATGGTTGCTTATGGGTTCCAACCCTCTGTCCTTCCCGGCGTGTTCTCCGACAAGGGAATACCCGCTTTGGACGAGCACCTCACCTCCTTACGGAAGATGTGGGATCAGGTCCATGCTACTCTTTCTCGTGCGACTGCTACTCAGAAGAGATTTGCTGATCGTCGTAGGGGTGCTGCTCCCTCTTATGTCCCGGGTGATAGGGTTTGGTTGTCCTCTAAGAATCTCCGCCTCAGGGTCCCCTCAATGAAATTCGCGCCCAGGTTCCTTGGCCCCTATAAGGTATTGCGTAGGGTCAATCCTGTGTCCTACTCCCTGGCCTTGCCTCCTTCCATGCGTATACCTAACACTTTCCACACCTCCCTTTTGAAGCCCCTGCTCTGTAATCGATTCTCTGGTCCTCTCAGGCGTCCAGATTCCGTCCGCGCTGTCTCGAATGACGTGTACGAAGTGGCTGCTCTGCTTGATTCTCGTTTTTCTCGGGGTCGGTTGCAGTATCTGGTTGATTGGAAGGGTTATGGCCCTGAGGAGCGGTCCTGGGTTTCTGCCTCTGACTTAAATGCGCCCTCTTTGATCCGCTCCTTTCATGCACGGTTCCCTTTGAAGCCTTTGGCTTCCCGCCCGTTGGGCGGGCCTCGAGGGGGGGTTATGTCAGGGATCCGTGGGCGGCTAGGAGGGGAGGCTGCACGCCACTTGCAGCACTCACCCTCGGTCCATCGCCACCCGCGGTCTCCCCTCTGCTTACCTGTCGGCGAGCGGCGTCTCCTCTCTGCCGCTCGCCGCCCGCGTCCTCCACGCCCCCCAGCGGCAGCATGTATAACGCTGCACGCTGGGAGGTCACTGAATTATGTAAACGCCGGGGTCACGTGAGTGACCCGGCGTTAAAGGAACAGTACCACAATCACAGTGGGAGGTATAAATATCCCCCACGTGTGATTGTTAATTCTGATTGGAAGTTATCCAATCAGAATTAAACCAAGGGTATTTATACTTACCTTTCCTGTCCCTCAGTGCCCTGTTGTGGTCTTGTGATGCCTGTAGCGTAGTGTTCTCATCTTGCTCTCTGGTTACTGATTATTTGGCTCGTTATTCCGATTATCCTGTCTTCTCCACTCCTTTGACCTCGGCTTGTTTCTCGTTCTCCCGTTTTCTGGCTCCCTTTACTTGGCTTGTCTCCTGACTATTCTTAGCGTGCTTAGCCCGGCCACTCTAAGGACCGGTATAGCACCCTTCCTCTCTGTGACCTGTTAGCGTGTTAGGTTCTGGAATCGTGACAGTTCCAAATGTTATCCTGGTAGCAGAACAATGTGGAGCACTTCTGCGGAGCCCTTACCCGATTACACTGGCCAGGAATGCAAACGCGCAAATCCAATTTGCGCAAGTTTTAGGGATCTTCCGGTACTGGTATTTCTCCTCGTTTTTTTTGTTTTTTGGGGGGATTCCTACCCATCCTTTTCCATTGAAGGAGGAGCCTCCTCCATGGGAAGCAGGGAAAAATCTCGACAAAGTCCGGTTAGCTGTGCTGCCTCCCCAGGGCCTGGTACTCGTGCAGTGGAGTATTTGTGTGTTGGAATGCTGTGTATAGTGTTGGCATTATAATGCTGTGATGTATGTATTGTCACATGCATAGATACACACTGACACAAATACACACACACACACGTACAGATACACAGACATGCAGGTACACATACACACTGACACAAAAGTACACATAGATAGACACAGGTATACCTTCACACAGATACACATACACAGGCACACATAAACACTGACACACTGGTACACATACAGCCAGATACACAGCCCTCTCCTCCTTCTCTGCCTGTGTGTACCTCCTCCTTCCCACAAGACTCTCTGTTACTTGGGAGCAGGGCCGGATTAAGAGCACAGTGGGCCTGGTGCTGACAATAATGATGGGCCTAATTACGGAATCTTATCGACCAAAAACACTAAAACAGTCATACCTCCCAAGCGTCATGTATCTGATGGAGATGGTGCTGGAGGGAAACTCATAGAATGCAGCTATAAGAAAACACATACTCTATGCTAATTTCTCTCTAATTTATGCTTTCATCTTTCAAGTATATCCATAACCCCTAACAGCAGTGTCCAGTGAAGCAGGAAGTCAATGGGCGGGGTAAAAGGGTGTGCCACTGGCGCGAATCACGTGACAAGACCTGCCAAAAGGGGGCATGTTTGTCCAAAGAATTGGAAGGTCAGCCTGGCATGAATGCATGTCAGGCTGCCTGCCAATCCTGCAGGCTGTCCAACTAAGGGCATACTATGCAGGCAGCACATTGAGCTTGACATAAATGCATCTAATAATGCGCTCACTCCATGCTTTCCAAGGACTTTCCCCTAGCACTCGCTGGTCCACTTGTCTTCTTACCTTCTTACTAGCAGGCAGAAGTTCCTGGTATATAGTCTGAGAGAGAGAAAAGGTGTATGTAGTGAGTGTAGAAGAAAGGGGACATGCCACAGAGACCAACGTCTGCATTACCTAAACTAATTTTAATGTCAGCCAGCCACACAAGTTTTGTTCCCATACATCCCTCTTAAGCTTCCAAACTTAAAGGGACACTATAGTCACCAGAACAACTACAGCTTATTGTATTTGTTCTGGTAAGTAGAAGCATTCCATTCAGGCTTTTTGCAGTAAACACTGTCTTTTCAGAGAAAATAACTCCTCTGGCTGCTCCTTAGATGGCTGCTAGAGGTGCTTCATGGGGCAGTACTGCCTAGTCTGCAGCACTGCCATTCAGTGTCTCCACCCTCTGCATGCAGACTCTGAACTTTCCTCATAGAGATGCATTGATTCAATTTATCTTTATGAGGAGATGCTGATTGGCCAGGGCTATGTTGGACTTGTGCTGGCTCTGCCCTGATCTGCCTAGTTGACAGTCTCAGCCAATCCTATGGGGAAGTATTGTTATTTGCTCAGACCACCACTTCTGAGCCAGCAGCTGCAGACTTGAATACAAGTAATATTTTGCTATATTTAGGGAGGCAAGAAGGGGCCAGGGTGGTGGTTTTAACATAATAGGGCCAGAAATACATGATTGTGTTACTGACCCTATAGTGCTCATTTAAGCAAGACTATGTGAAGAGTAGTTAAGGTTGCCACCTTTCTTGGAAACAAATACCAGCCTTAATCATTTATATAATTAATTAGTTATGCTTGATGTAACGGACCGTTTTGCACAAAAGGGGTAAAAACCGCTTACACGATAATCCCCTTTCAGAGACAGGCACAGCTACTGTAGAATCACCAAAACTCACGAACTGAATACAAGGGAATGCTCCAAACTCCCGAACGGCATACAAGGGAATGCTCCAAACACTCGAACTGCATACAAGGGAATGGTCCAAACACTCGAACTGCATACAAGTGAATGCTCCAAACTCCCGAACGGCATACAAGTGAATGCTCCAAACTCCCGAACGGCATACAAGGGAATAAGGTAGCACTTCAAATAAACGAACAGGAACCATACGAATAGCTGCTAGCAGACTAACAGGAAAAGCTCCCAAGCGGCTTACACTCCTGGCAATCAGTCCTTAGCAGCATACAGTAAATCCCCCCAAAGACGAGACAAGGCTCCGTGTTGAGGGTCAAGCAGTGGTCTGTTTAATGAGGGCTACCTGCCCGGCCTTTATGCAGGTCTCCCACCTGGTGGACACTCCCCTAGGGGACCAAATGGGAGACTGTGACAAGGGACAGACAAGTATACAAATAGGACACACAGTCACAGTATATTCCCACAATGTATCCTGGCTTCCTCCCCTCTGCCCTGGGAGATAATTGGGAAGTAACTCAATTATCTCCCAAGACAAAGGCAAAACTCCATTACACACGTGGGAACACAAAACCAGCATAATACTTTAAAATACATAAAATAACATTTACTACATAAACCACAGACATGTAACATATCCCCAGATAGCTCAGGTCTGAGTGCACATTATTAGGTGAATGGCACTCAGACCACACGAATGCAGTTTAATCGCCATGGAGCCAAAGTCCTTACAGTCAGTTTCATACGAATGGGCTCCATGGGATTCCTATCTGGGGTATAAGACATTCACACAAAAAATACCGAACACCGGGTCATTCGCGCGCTTTCACCGAACAAGAAGGGAGGTCGGCGGCTTCAGCGGTGTTCGCGCAAAACTGTGTCCGATTTTAGTTCCATGAAAATAGAGGCGAACACCGCTGTTCATTCGTATAGTTTAAAATGGCCGCGACCTCGTGTTCGGGATACGAACGGCGGCCACCCAGCGTTCATCAATTAAGCTGCGGTTAACCGCAGCTTCAGGGAGGTTAATTGCCGGCACACTCCAGCTCCCAGGTGGTCCAGTCATTCGTACGGTTGTTCGGTAGATTGAAACTATCGAACAACCGGCAGAAAAGCACGAATACAGCTTTTCTGCAGGCAAAAATAAAGTCTTTTAAAAGGGGGCCATAGTCCAAAGGCAGCAGGCGAGCAACCAGGCTTCTCCAATGCAATGTGGCGAGATTGGTCTCGTCACATCTCTCCCCTTTTCCAAACAGACTAACAGGGTATCTGACCTCCTGCCGGTCAGTGCCCTTGTTAGTCCAGCAGCCCACCCACAACAAATAATCAACAGCACAGCCCACCCACAATAAATGGTTACTACACCTGGGTAAAGGAAAGCTTGTCCATGTCCAGGTGCCTCACCACGGCTGTGCTGGGTACGGGTACGCTGACTTGGTGGGTTGCTGCGTGGGCAGAGACCAGCGGCACTCTGCCCTGTTGCCAGCGCTACTGGGAGGGTAGCCTGGTGGAAGCCTGGTTGTTGGAGGGGGAGACCGACTGTCTCCCCTTTAAATACACCGCTCTGCTGCTGCTGCTGGAGACTGACTGTCTCCCCTTTAAATACACCGCTCTGCTGCTGCTGCTGGAGACTGACTGTCTCCCCTTTAGATGCACAGTCCTGCTGCTGGAGACCGACCGTCTCCCCTTTAGCTGCACAGTCCTGCTGCTGGAGACCGACCGTCACCCCTTTGGTTACCCATCTCTGCTGCTGGAGGGGGAGACCGATTGTCTCCCCTTTGGCTAAACAGCCCTGTCGCTGGGGGGCAGGACCGACCGTCCCTACCCCCTGTGCTGGCAGTGTAGAGACTACGGTCCCATCTGCACGGTTGTGGGGCTTACTGTCTCCCCTTTGTACATTAAGCTGCCGCTGGGGAGAGGGGGTAACAAGCTCCTCTCCCATACATACTTCCAGCTGTGGGGGAGGGAGACCGACTGTCTCTGCTCCCAATACAGAGTCCTGCTGCTGGGGAAAGGAGACTGGGCTCTCTATTCCCGGTAGGACACTCTGCCGCTGGGGAATGGAGACGGGGCTCCCAATTCCCAATGATCTGTGCTGCCGCTGGGGAATGGAGACTGGGCTCCCAATTCCCAAAGCATCATACTGCCGCTGGGGAATGGAGACTGGGCTCCCAATTCCCAAAAAATCACGCTGCCGCTGGGGAGGGAGGACACTGCTCTCCTCTCCCTGGACTTCACACTGCCTTCCCGGCATATCACTTGGCTGCTGGGGGGCAGGAACAACTACCTCTGCCCCCTGTAACTCAGCCTGCCGCTGGGGAATGGAGCTCAGGCTCCCAATTCCCTGCAATATCTCCCGCTGGGGAATGGAGCTCTGGCTCCCAATTCCCTGCAATTTCTCCCGCTGGGGAATGGAGTTCGGGCTCCCAATTCCCTGCAATTCATTCTGCTGCTGGGGGGCAGGAACAACTACCTCTGCCCCCTGTAACTCAGCCTGCCGCTGGGGAATGGAGCTCAGGCTCCCAATTCCCTGCAATATCTCCCGCTGGGGAATGGAGCTCGGGCTCCCAATTCCCTGCAAGACCGGTGGAGAGACCTCGGTCCCATCTCTACCGGCCACCTGGGGTTCTTCCCAGAAAATATCCACAATGTCTTCCCAGCTGAATGGGTCTGGCTCTGGGTCTGTCATGCTGCTCTCCTGCTGAGCCTTCTCGCTGTATTGAAACAGCTGCTGGTAGCCCTGTTCTAGCTCCATCTCCCGGGTTACCAGGTGGACCAGGTCTTGCTCAATTTTGTGAGCGTCGACCCAGTCATACCTGCTCTCCCTCCACTCCCAGAGATCACTGAACCGGGCTTGTGTAGGGCTCCCAAATTCGAGCTCTGAAAACGACTCCCATAACAAGCCAGGACCATCAAACTCCTCTCCCTCTGGCTTGTCATGCTCGGCTGTCCAGGGTAGGTACTGTGCC
The DNA here is from genome assembly GCA_933207985.1 of Pelobates cultripes. Classification (NCBI taxonomy): domain Eukaryota; kingdom Metazoa; phylum Chordata; class Amphibia; order Anura; family Pelobatidae; genus Pelobates; species Pelobates cultripes. The sequence goes on along the minus strand of OW240922.1, from coordinate 126,406,982 downwards.
CCATACCACCAGAGCGCCTGGTAGGCATCTTCTAGCCACAACTCCTGCCATACTAGGTGTTCCAATTTCCTCACCCATTCCTCCAGGGGCTGCTCTCCCAGGAAGGGCATCCGCAGGGCTACTCGCTTCTGCAACCGCTGGTCTTCCTTGGGGAGTCTCTTGCCCCGCTGGTACTCCACAATACCCAGTGCCTGGTACCAGATGCCTTTACGGACTGCATCTCGGTCATCCATGGCACCCTCGTCATACTCCACTGCTGGTTCCATGCTGGTGCTGTCAGGGTCGCTGTACTGGGACATGCGTTGCCCTCAAATTGTAAAATCCAAAGAAATGGTGTCTCCTGTAGCTGTCCTTCTGGTTGTAGGAACGATCCCGCCGCTTGCCACCAATTGTAACGGACCGTTTAGCATAAAAAGGGAAAAAACCACTTAGACGATAATCCCCCTTTTCAGAGACAGGCACAGCTACGGTATAATCACCAAAACTCACGAACCGCCAATAAGTGAATGCTCCAAACTCCCGAACGGCATACAAGGGAATGCTCCAAACACTCGAACTGCATACAAGGGAATGGTCCAAACTCCCGAACGGCATACAAGGGAATAAGGTAGCACTCCAAATACACGAACAGGAACCATACGAATTGCTGCTACCAGACGAACAGGAAAAGCTCCCAAGCGGCTTACACTCCTGGCAATCAGTCCTTAGCAGCATACAGTAAATCCCCCCAAAGACGAGACAGGCTCCGTGTTGAGGGTCAAGCAGTGGTCTGTTTAATGAGGGCTACCTGCCCAGCTTTTATGCAGGCCTCCCACCTGGTGGACACTCCCCTAGGGGACCAAATGGGAGACTGTGACAAGGGACAGACAAGTATACAAAAAGGACACACAGTCACAGTATATTCCCACAATGCATCCTGGCTTCCTCCCCTCTGCCCTGGGAGACAACTGGGAAGTAATTCAATTATCTCCCAAGACAAAGGCAAAACTCCATTACACACGTGGGAACACAAAACAGCATTATACTTTAAAATGCACAAAGTAACATTTACTACATTAAACACAGGCATGTAACACATCCCCAGATAGCTCAGGTCTGAGTGCACATTATTAGGTGAATGGCACTCAGACTACACGAATACAGTTCAATCGCCATGGAGCCAAAGTCTTTACAGTCAGTTTCATACGAATGGGCTCCATGGGATTCCTATCTGGGGTATAAGATATTCACACAAAAATACCGAACACCGGGTCATTCGTGTGCTTTCACCGAACAAGAAGGGAGGTCGGCGGCTTCAGCGGTGTTCGCGCAAAACTGTGTCCGATTTTAGTTCCATGAAAATAGAGGCGAACACCGCTGTTCATTCGTATGGTTTAAAATGGCCGCGACCTCGTGTTCGGGATACGAACGGCGGCCACCCAGCGTTCATCAATTAAGCTGCGGTTAACCGCAGCTTCAGGGAGGTTAATTGCCGGCACACTCCAGCTCCCAGGTGGTCCAGTCATTCGTACGGTTGTTCGGTAGATTGAAACTACCGAACAACCGGCAGAAAAGCATGAATATGGCTTTTCTGCAGGGAAAAATAAAGTCTTTTAAAAGGGGGCCATAGTCCAAAGGCAGCAGGCGAGCAACCAGGCTTCTCCAATGCAATGTGGCGAGATTGGTCTCGTCACAGGGGACGCTGGGCAGCCTTGTCTCATGCCATTTGAAAGGTTAAAAGAAATGTGGGGGCACCCCAGAGATGGCCAGCTGTCCCTTATTTTTTGCCCTATCCATGGAACCTCTTCTTCATTTTATAAGGAAAAAATTTTCAATCAAGTTAATTATGGTGTGGATGAAGTCTTTCAAAATAGCAATTATGTACTAGCTCTTTAGGTTTAGGCGCGAGGAGGGAGTGTGACAGGGCGAGAGGAGGTAAGTTTACCAGGATTGGATGAATTAATGTGAGTGTGGCAGTGTGAATGGCGATGAGAGAGTGTAAGGGAGGATGACAGTGTGTGTGTGGGGGGGCTGACAGAGTGTGGGGGGTTGACAGTGTGTGTGGAAGTCAGTGTGGGGGGGGGACAAAATCACAGACAAACAGGTGGATACACTGAAAAACATGCAGATACACTCATATATTTATACACATATAGACACACAGATACACTTAATGACAAACATTCAGATACACAGAATGACACTCATACATATACAAACACTGACACACATAACGATACACACAGATACAAAGGGACACAGACTGACACACATGCATATACACATACATACAGCTACAAATACTGTAGCGGAGAGGCAGTATAATCCACGATATCTCCGCTGGGTAACAGGAACAACAAAAGGATAATCCAGGGAATCAGCATACAATAATCCAAACAGCACTGCAGTAACCCTTCCTTCCCAAGAACTAGACGACACATAGGCTGGGAGTCAACTGAGGTCTTTTAATTCAGATCCACAATTTATACAAGTCCCCATGCAAGGGGTTTCCTGAGTCCCCTCCCAGAGGCATTCCCAGACGGGACTACATGGGGGACTTATTGTACAGGACATTTCTCCCATCAGGCACTGCTGCACGAGAGGGATCCTCCCACAGGAATGTACCGTTAAGTGGATTATCCCTCCGTGCAGCAGAACTTACAATTCTCATTAAATTCCATAACTTCATGAATATCTGGTCCATTTAAACGAATGGATGTTCGGTAGATAGCTGGGGTCTGAGCGCATCATTCGTGAGATTACAGCTCAGATCCCAGCTAAAACAACCGAACGCCGCACGAAAAACACATTCATTAAAACATAGCTTCAAAATACCGATTGCATATAAGGGAACAGAATACCGAACGTCCCGGACCTCCCGAACGGCCTGGAAGCTCAGCGGTGTTCGTGCCATCGAGTAGCCGTTTTTAGTACCATGCGCTCGACGGCCAAACAGCGCTGAGGGTACAAAGGATCCACCTTGGAGAGCCTCTAATTACTGATTGCAACATTGTTGCAATCGGTTAATAGGCGCCACACGCCTCTAAGTGTGTGGGCTATTAACTGATGTTTTGTTCGGTTCCCGAACGGCCCGCAAAGGTGCAGTTCGTGAAACGAACGGGAATCAGCTATCTGCTTTTGCCTGTGACTGTCTGCCTGTGACTGTCTGCTTGCGACTGTCTGCCTGTGACTGTATGTGACTGTCTGCCTGTGACTGCATCTGTGACTGTCTGCCTGTGACTGTATGTGCCTGTGTGTGTGACTGTCTGCCTGTGCCTGTGTGTGACTGTCTATCTGTGACTGCGTCTGTGACTGTCTGCTTGTGACTGCGTGTGTGGCTGTATACCTGTGACTGTCTACCAGTGACTGCGTATGTGACTGTCTGTTTGTGACTGTCTGTGACTGTGTGTGTGACTGTCTGCCTGTGAATGTGTGTGTGTGTGTGTGTAAATGTCTGCCTGTGACTGTCTACCTGGGACTGTATGTGACTGTCTCCCAGTAACTGTGTGTGTGACTGACTGTGACTGTCTGCCTGTGGATGTGTGTGTGTGTGTGACTGTGTGATGTTGCCTGTTACTGTGTTACAGACTGCCTGTAATTGTGTGTGTGTGACTGTCTGTCTGTATCTGTATGCATGTAACTGTCTGTAACTGTGAGTGTGACTGACTGTCTGTAACTGTGTGTTTGACTGTGTGCGAGTGGCTATGTGTCTGGGACTGTGTGCAAGTGGCTGTATTTGACAGTATATGTGTATAACTGTGTGCATCTGACTGTGTCTGACTGTCTTCGCCCTGCAGTAAGCCGACATGTAACGTCATCCTGGCATCGGCTTCATTACAGGGTGTGCATGGGAACTGTGCAGGAAGAGCACAGAGATCCCAGCAGCAACCACAGACCACCAGGGACTGAGGATCTACTCCAGCCCTCCCAGAGCAAGGTAGGGAGGCTGGATGGGCCTCTTAATTACGTGTATGTATGTAATGTTTGTGTGTGTATATCTTAATATGTGTGTATGTGAGTGTGTGTCTGTGATTGTATGTACGTGAGTCTGTGATTGTGTTTTTGTATGTCTCTGGTTTATGTGTGTGATTGTGTATCTCTGTGGTTAATTGTGTGTATATATATTTACACACACAACCACATATATACACACAGACATAAACCTATTGTGTGTGTATATAAATGTGTATGTGCTTGGTAGATAGCTTCCTTATTTCGTGTCCTTAAATATTGGAATCCCACATAAGGATAATAAATAACGGAGTTATCTACTGTGAAATTAAGTAGATAACTGAAATTAAGAAAAGGGCTTTTTAATTTCGATCTTTTAGCTGTTTAGTAGATAATTCCCTAAATTGGTGCCCTTATGTGAGATTTCCATATTTAAATATACCAAATTGAGGTGCTATTTAACAGATAGCTCCCTTATTTGGTGTCCTTAAATATGGCAATTCCACATAAGGATAGCAAATAGGGCAGATATCTAATTAACAAAGATCGAAATTGAGAGGTGTCAACCAGCCCACAACAAGAAATCTGGGTGGCTAATGTGAATTCTATGCAAATTTGTTGACTGATGCCAATGTGCACTACATGTTGGCATCAGGCAGCCAATGGCAGCACATTACCTTATCCCCTAGTGCAGGGGTTCTCAACCCAGTCCTCAGGACCCCCTACCAGTCCAGGATTTGGGGATTACCTGGGTGTGTCTCAGGTGTTTAGAAAAAGGGAAAAAAAACACCTTAGACTCTAAGGTGTTTTTTTTTTCTAAACACCTTAGACACACCCAGGTAATCCCTAAACCCTGGACTGGTAGGGGGTCCTGAGGACTAACGTTGAGAACCCCTGCCCTAGTGAAAGGTTTTAGTGCCCCTCCAGTTTTGTAGTGCCCCCCTATATATTGTTCCTAGAGTCACCACTGTCTCTACATGTGTATGTGTTTCTGTGTGTGATTGTGTGTCTACCTATCTGCATGTGTGTCAGTGTGTATATATGTGTGTGTATGTGAATATGTGCATACATCTCAGAATCTCGCTAACACTACACACAAATACACCCCTGCATTTCAACGACACACTACATACAAACCCACCATTATATATAACCACACCACTGCATTCAAAAACCACACTAAATAAAAATGCATGCCGGCATTTAAACGCCAACACCACATACAAACACACCACCTACATTCACTTAAACATACTCCATACAAAAACGTGCTTACACTCACAGAAACACTGCTTAGTGCTAAATACAAAAAAAAAAAAAGCGGTTGTTATTTACATTTTAAAGTTGGGGGGTGGGGAGATGGGCCACAAATAGGACCTGCCCTGGGTGCCAAACGCTCTAGGTGTTCCCCTGCAATATGGTATAGTATATTCAGAGTCACAAATATGAGAGGTACATATAAATATAGACTCCCATTTTATGAAGCCAAACAATGACTCCTAGTAAATGACGTGAAGTGATACATTCACTACTCTTGGATTTGTTGGTGGCAATAATCCTCACTTTGATTAAGAGTGGCATAAGTGAGTGTAGGTGGCATGTTCCCCACCAAGGAATTTGATGTTCAGGTATAAGGAATAGAATATGATAGTTCTGTTAACATGAAGGTAAAACTCTTGCGCAAGGCAATCCCTATAATAGGGAAAAAGCAACTAAAATAATTGTTTTTTTTAAATCTTTTTTTTCTTTAGAAACAACATTGAAGGGAGAAGTGAGTGGCCAAGGGGTGCTCAGCTATCAGATGACGATTAATGCAAGTATTAAATGTAGGAGAGATTTGTAGTATACGGGCCGACCAAACTACCAGACTGTAATGAGTAAACATGATGTGGCTCCAGGAGAAATTAGACATTGGTGTCAATGGAGTCAAGTTAAGCAGTGGTAATTAATTAGCGATGCGTAGATTTCTGTAAAGACATCATCATTCTGTGCAGGTCATACTTACGGAGCATATATGCAAGCATATATGATGTGACTTCAGCAGCCACCATGTGTCCAACTCATATATCATTTGTGTAATGTGATTAGGACCATGCACACAGAGCTCTGTGAGTTTTGTGTGCAAAAGAAGGCCATTAGTTTATATTTGCCCCCACATCGAAAAGCTGCCAGCTTGTCAAAAGTGGCACAAATATTTTGTAAAAACACAATATTTTCAAATCTGTACTTTTGTCTGCTATTTTGAAATTCTCAGAGTAATTCACCAAGGTAAAAACTGCCACAAATTCAAAAGTGAGTTTCACATTTAAGCCAAAAGTAACCAAACTTTTGGGTCCACAGGCTTCTGCTGGGCTTGCTCTGAGCCCCCCTGTGCAGTATGAGGGTTGTGGCAGAACACTGAGGTAATATAATTGCTGAATTGGCAATATACTAAATAGTGGTTTTGCAAGGAAAACCAGTCTTGACAGTTAGGGTTGAAAGAGCAGCAGGCAGGGCCGGACTGGGGATTCCAAAGCAGCCCTGGAAAAAAATCTATGCCAGCCCCATAAGTCATTGCGCCATATATTGTCGCATGTAATATGTAAGGCTATGTCTTGCCACCCTAGATGATTGAGATATATATATATATATATATATATATATATCTTTTTCCAATATAAAATATTGGTT
>OW240922.1:126381196-126392388 GCA_933207985.1 Pelobates cultripes | reverse complement strand
CGTTGCCCCCCCCGGATCCGCCAGTGAATGGGAAAGCACTGGATCGGCTGAAATCATCAAGATTGATGATTTTACCCAGAAAGGTGAGGCTGGCTACAGAAAGAGCAGCACAGCATTGGATAACAAGTAAGTAGGCTAATCTTTTTAATCCTCGGGGTCACCTATATGGTGACTAGGACACTATTGAGTTAGGAATACACGCTTGTTCCTTAAATATCCAGCTTGATAGAGTTTTTCCAATACTTTTTTACCTCGATTTTGCAACTCAGATTCTACAGTGTACTGTAGTGGTTATGGTCTCTGTTCCTTTAAACGAGACACTGACAATGGATCACGTTTCTGCTCAGTGCATTGATCTAACTTGTGCTTTAATTTCTAATACAATGATCGAGCAAACGTTTCGTCTTCCCCTCTAACTTTTATTGTCTGTTTTGCCGAGTGCTTCTATGTATCCTCTTCCCTTTCTCTGGCCCGCGTACTATAAAATGATACATGCAACGTGCTCTGCCCATCATTGGGTGACGCCACGTGTACATTATCGCCATAATATATAATGGGATTTGCATGGTGTAGTGCGGGGCCCCTAGTTTTAAGACATATACAACATCAGTGCCGGTGAACGGTTAGAAAAGTAACTCTTTCATACTCTATAGGAACTGCTGCCTGTGAGTGTTACTCCCAACAACCTCAGCCCACTGCTGCCCTAACTGATGGAAACTTAACCCCTGCCCTAAAATTGCTAATGTGATAATTCTTGTTTTTGAAAACCGGTTCCCATTAAATAGGAGGTTTGTGTTGAGTGGCTCCTCTAGGGCCTTGTAAATGGTGATAAATGGCTGGCTTTTATTATGGTACAACTGTTTGCTCCCGGGGCTGAGTGCTAGGGCCTGCCATTGGCTGCTGTGACAGATTAAACATCTGTGAAATTAAATTGATCTATTCCTGGTTAATGAAAATGAAAAGTTTAGTTATCTTTCCTTATTGCGGAGGAAGCCACTGGAAGCGACATGCTGCCAGGCTCCAGCAGAGACACCAGGTAGAGAATAGCCAGCAATGGAGGTGTCTAACAGAGGCCCAGGAATAATTACTGGATTGTGTCTCTATGCAGTGCTACATGGATTGTGTCTCTATGCAGTGCTACATGGATTGTGTCTCTATGCAGTGCAGCGGTACATGGATTGTGTCTCTATGCAGTGCTACATGGATTGTGTCTCTATGCAGTGCAGCGGTACATGGATTGTGTCTCTATGCAGTGCAGCGGTACATGGATTGTGTCTCTATGCAGTGCAGCGGTACAAGGCCCTGGGGAGATAGCGCAGCTAAGCGGACAAGGGCACATGTAGGAGTGTGGGCATAGATGCAGGGGAGTGTCTTGGGAAGTGTACATGGGAGGGGTTAGGCTTAATGTAAGTTAGTGTGGGGGGAGGTCTTACCTCAGTGCCACTTGGGATTCGGGCCAGCAAACAGCTTCTTGTCCTCCAACTCCTGTTTGCCTGGGCCTGCAGATTGACACGGCTTGAGGTGATGGATGTTGAGGCGATCCTGTCGTCCCTCAGGGCTGCTGCTGCGCTGGATGGTGGCCGGCAACTGAGGGAGTAATTCCAGAGCATTAGTGGAGGTATGACTGCCGGTGTGGGCACCCTCCGTGGCCTATCCTCCCCTGGGGCACCCCCTGCGGTCTCCCCTGCTGCCTCCGATGCGGCCCCTGCCCCTGGGGGCCGCACCAGCACTGGCAGGCGTTCCCGTCCACCTGCCAGGCTGTCACCAGATGCCACTCCTCAGGCCCGGTTGAGGAGCAGGAGCCCGGGCCCGAGGCACCGCCAGAACCGCGTGTCTGGAGGCCGGATTCTGCGGCCGCGCGGGTGGCACGGCCTTCAGCCACGAGGCCTGCCACCCCTGCGCAGCCTGCACCCTCCTGGGCCGCCCGGCCGGCTACTACCAGGCTGGGGTTGCGGCCTACAGATGCGGCTGCCGCGCGGCCTACCCTTCCTCCCCCATCCTCACCATCCACCCCAGCCGCCGTTGGAGGATCGCGGGCCGGGGGGGGTGGGCGGCGGTTCCAGTCATCCGGGTGGTGGGCAGCCGCCCGGCAGCGGTCCAGGTCCCCCCGCGGCCGGCGGGGGGGTAGGGCGGTGAGTGGGCCCTCGCGGGCTGCGCGGGGTACCGTGGTACCGCCGTTGGGGGTTAGGGGGGGTCCCCTTGCCCATCGGGAGCCTACTCTGCCAGTGAGGAAGGCTCCCAGGGCTCAGTCTCCCCAGTCTCCCCTCCCTCTCCTACTCCCTCCTTTTCTGCTTCCAGGGGGCCCAGCTTACCCTGGTCCCCCCTCCGCTCTCTCTGTGTCCCCTGTCCCCCTCCCCTTGTCTGGTGGGTCTGCCCCTTCCATTTCTTCCTTCCCCCCCTCTGTTCTTCCTCCCCCCCATCTTCTTTCTTCCCCCCCCGGCCTCCTCCTCTCTATTGGCCCCCTCCCCCCCTGCAGGTCACTTACCTCGGTCATCTCCTCAGGGGCATGGGCTCACGTCTGCTCTGCTGCTTTCTTCACAGGATACTGCTGCAGTTCATGGATCCGTCCAGCAGGTGGTGCCTGGAACACAGCTGATGTCTTCTGTGGCTGCTGGAAATGCTGATTCTTTGCCTTCTGTGAGCGCAGCACCGGGCTTGGATCGCCAGTCTGCGACCGGTAAGTACTTTGTTCCCTCCGCTTCTGGCGCTGCGAGTCCCGGGTTGGGAGGGTTCCTCTCGGGTCTTATGTTTTTTTTGGATCAGTGGGAGTGAGGGATGGCGGTTAGTGGGGGTGCTTCGGTGGACAGTCAACTCCGGTCGGCTTGGTCCCCGGCCCTGCTCCCTCCTAATGCTCAGGCTTCTCCCCCTCCTGGCCCTCTTCTCGGGACGGCAAGTGGGGGGGTACTGTTCGGGGACGTTTCATGTACCGCTGACCGGATCTCGTTCAGGATTCGCCGCTCTAAGACGGATGTCTTGGGGAGGGGCAAGTGGGTCCGGTTGGGGTCCGTGCCGGGTTCCGGCATCTGTCCTGTTTGGTCATTTGGGGAATATTGTGCTCTGCGCCCTTCCCCCGCGTTGCCACTCCTGGTACACGGGGATGGTAGTTTCCTTTCCCATTTCCAGTTTATTAGAGTTTTTCGTTTGGGGCTGGAGGCGGTGGGATTGGACAGCAGGGAGTTTGGGGGCCATTCGTTCCGTATTGGGGCGGGTAACGAGGCCTCGAGGCTTGGCATGCCGGTGCAGGTAGTTCAAAGGATTGGTAGGTGGGACTCGAGACGTTATGTGTCCTATGTTCGTCCGACCGGTTTATTGACATGATTTCTCTCCACAGTTTCGTTTCCCCCCAGGATCTGGATCATCGGACACTCCTATGTTTACTGGGCTGGGCAGCGTGCGGAAGTGCGGCCTAGAGGTGAAAGGTTGGGTTTCACGCCTTCCGAAGCATCGGTACGATGGCTCGGGGCACGGGGTATGAGGTGGTCCCGACTCCTACCCGAGTTAGCGCAGTTGTCCCATATCCTGGGGGTGCCGAGTGTCCTGGTGATCCACCTGGGGGGGGGGGGAATGATCTGGGCGTGGGGCCCATTTGGGACTTGATTTCGGCGGTAAAGCGGGACCTAGCCCGCATTCTGAATTTGTTCCCCAGGGTGCACATGGTGTGGTCTGAGGTCATTGCCCGTAACTACTGGCGTGGTGCCAGGAGCCAGAGTGCGATGGAGCGATGCAGACGCAAGCTAAACAGGGTTTCCCAGTTTGTTTTGGGGGTACGGGGGATCCCGGTCCGCCACAGGATTTTTGAGCGGGAGGCGGCTCATTTTTTTCAGGGGGGGCGGGGTACACCTAAAGGAGGTCGGGCTCGACCTTTTCAATCTCGCCCTTCAAGAAGCTGTGGAACAGGCCATTGGAGGTTTTGGTGGGGTTCCCCGCTGATTTAGGGGTAAAGCAGCGTGTCTGGTGGCGGGGGTATGTCCTTGCCAATCAAGTTTGAAGGTTTATGTCTAGGGATGGACTAAGTTTTTATGTTTTACAGGTCTCAATCTCCCCTGCTTAAAAGGTTAAACATTAGGTTGCCTGAGGTATCGTGCCCATCGAGCGTGGATAAGGTCGGCTGATGGCGGGTATTGGAAGGATTTTTTATGACGAGGGGGGAGGTGAGAGGAAGTGGTGATTAGGAACCACTGGATGTTTATTGGCAAGGATGGTTGGGTTTATGCATAGCACGTTTTGTTATTATATGTATATATGTTAATTTATGATTATTTATTTCTAACAGAAAGAGTTTAATAAATGAAGTTATGGATGTGTTATGCAGTAATGTATTTATGTTATAATAAATGCTGTGGCCTGTTCATCCATACTAAGTTGTCTGTCGTTATTGTTTTTTTTTTTATTGGGGTTATCTATGTTATGTGGTATCGTAATTCCCCACTACGTACATACATGGATTGTATCTCTATGCAGTGCTACATGGATTGTGTCTCTATGCAGTGCAGCGGTACATGGATTGTGTCTCTATGCAGCGGTACATGGATTGTGTCTCTATGCAGTGCAGCGGTACATGGATTTTGTCATTATGCAGTGCAGCGGTACATGGATTGTGTCTCTATGCAGTGCTACATGGATTGTGTCTCTATGCAGTGGTAAATGGATTGTGTCTCTATGCAGTGCAGAGGCACATGGATTGTGTCTCTATGCAGTGCAGCGGAACATGGATTTTGTCACTATGCATTGCAGCGGTACATGGATTGTGTCTCTATGCAGTGCTACATGGATTGTGTCTCTATGCAGTGCTACATGGATTGTGTCTCTATGCAATGCAGCGGTACATGGTTTGTGTCTCTATGGAGTGCAGCAGTACATGGATTGTGTCTCTATGCAGAGCTACATGGATTGTGTCTCTATGCAGTGCTACATGGATTGTGTCTCTATGCAGTGCAGCGGTACATGGATTGTGTCTCTATGCAGAGCTACATTGATTGTGTCTCTATGCAGTGCTACATGGATTGCGTTTCTGTGCAGTGCAGCGGTACATGGATTTTGTCACTATGCAGTGCAGCGGTACATGGATTGTGTCTCTATGCAGTGCTACATGGATTGTGTCTCTATGCAGTGCAGCGGTACATGGATTGTGTCTGTGCAGTGCTACATGGATTGCGTTTCTGTGCAGTGCAGCGGTACATGGATTGTGTCTCTATGCAGTGCAGCGGTACATGGATTGTGTCTCTATGCAGTGCAGCGGTACATGGATTGTGTCTGTGCAGTGCTACATGGATTGCGTTTCTGTGCAGTGCAGCGGTACATGGATTGTGTCATTATGCAGTGCAGCAGTACGTGGATTGTGTCTCTATGCAGTGCTACATGGATTGTGTCTCTATGCAGTGCAGCGGTACATGGATTGTGTCTCTATGCATTGCTACATGGATTGTATCTCTATGCAGCGTACGTGGATTGTGTCTCTATGCAGTGCTACATGGATTGTGTCTCTATGCAGTGCAGCGGTACATGGATTGTGTCTCTATGCATTGCTACATGGATTGTATCTCTATGCAGGTACATGGATTGTGTCTCTATGCAGTGCTACATGGATTGTGTCTCTATGCAGTGCAGCGGTACATGGATTGTGTCTCTATGCATTGCTACATGGATTGTGTCTCTATGCAGTGCAGCGGTACATGGATTGTGTCTCTATGCAGTGCTACATGGATGGTGTCTCTATGCAGTGCAGCGGTACATGGATTGTCACTATGCAGTGCAGCGGTACATGGATTGTGTCTCTATGCAGTGCTACATGGATTGTGTCTCTATGCAGCGGTACATGGATTGTGTTTCAGTGCAGTGCAGCAGTACATGGATTGTGTCTCTATGCAGTGCAGCGGTACATGGATTGTGTCTCTATGCAGTGCTACATGGATTGTATCTCTATGCAGTGCTACATGGATTGTGTCTCTATGCAGTGCAGCGGTACATGGATTGTGTCTCTATGCAGCGGTACATGGATTGTGTCTCTATGCAGTGCAGCGGTACATGGATTTTGTCATTATGCAGTGCAGCGGTACATGGATTGTGTCTCTATGCAGTGCTACATGGATTGTGTCTCATCTGCAGTGCTACATGGATTGTGTCTCTATGCAGTGCTACATGGATTGTGTCTCTATGCAGTGGTAAATGGATTGTGTCTCTATGCAGTGCAGAGGCACATGGATTGTGTCTCTATGCAGTGCAGCGGAACATGGATTTTGTCACTATGCATTGCAGCGGTACATGGATTGTGTCTCTATGCAGTGCAGCGGTACATGGATTGTGTCTCTATGCAGTGCTACATGGATTGTGTCTCTATGCAGTGCTACATGGATTGTGTATGAATGCAGCGGTACATGGTTTGTGTCTCTATGGAGTGCAGCAGTACATGGATTGTGTCTCTATGCAGAGCTACATGGATTGTGTCTCTATGCAGTGCTACATGGATTGTGTCTCTATGCAGTGCAGCGGTACATGGATTGTGTCTCTATGCAGAGCTACATTGATTGTGTCTCTATGCAGTGCTACATGGATGGTGTCTATGCAGTGCAGCGGTACATGGATTTTGTCACTATGCAGTGCAGCGGTACATGGATTGTGTCTCTATGCAGTGCTACATGGATTGTGTCTCTATGCAGTGCAGCGGTACATGGATTGTGTCTGTGCAGTGCTACATGGATTGCGTTTCTGTGCAGTGCAGCGGTACATGGATTGTGTCTCTATGCAGTGCAGCGGTACATGGATTGTGTCTCTATGCAGTGCAGCGGTACATGGATTGTGTCTGTGCAGTGCTACATGGATTGCGTTTCTGTGCAGTGCAGCGGTACATGGATTGTGTCTTTATGCAGTGCAGCAGTACGTGGATTGTGTCTCTATGCAGTGCTACATGGATTGTGTCTCTATGCAGTGCAGTGCTACATGGATTGTGTCTCTATGCAGTGCTACATGGATTGTGTATGAATGCAGCGGTACATGGTTCGTGTCTCTATGGAGTGCAGCAGTACATGGATTGTGTCTCTATGCAGAGCTACATGGATTGTGTCTCTATGCAGTGCTACATGGATTGTGTCTCTATGCAGTGCAGCGGTACATGGATTGTGTCTCTATGCAGAGCTACATTGATTGTGTCTCTATGCAGTGCTACATGGATGGTGTCTATGCAGTGCAGCGGTACATGGATTTTGTCACTATGCAGTGCAGCTGATTTTTGGATTGTGTCTCATGCAGTGCTACATGGATTGTGTCTCTATGCGGTGCAGCGGTACATGGATTGGCCTAACCTTGTGGGTGCTGCATGGATTCGCGTTTCTGTGTGCAGTGCAGCGGTACATGGTTGTGTCTCTATGCATTTGCAGCGGTACATGGATTGTGTCTCTATGCAGTGCTGGCGGAATTTATGGATTTTGTCACTATGCATTGCAGCGGTACATGGATTGTGTCTCTATACGGTCTGTGGTACATGGATTGTGTCTCTGTAAATTTTGCTGCATTGGATTATCTCTATGCAGCGGTACATGGATTGTATGTACAGTGCTACATGGATTGTGTCTCTATGCAGTGCAGGTACATGGATTGTGTCTATGCATTTGCTACATGGTTATTGTCTCTATGCAGCGGTACATGGATTGTGTCTCTATGCAGAGCTACATTGATTGTGTCTCTATGCAGTGCTACATGGATGGTGTCTATGCAGTGCAGCGGTACATGGATTTTGTCACTATGCAGTGCAGCGGTACATGGATTGTGTCTCTATGCAGTGCTACATGGATTGTGTCTCTATGCAGCGGTACATGGATTGTGTTTCAGTGCAGTGCAGCGGTACATGGATTGTGTCTCTATGCAGTGCAGCGGTACATGGATTGTGTCTCTATGCAGTGCTACATGGATTGTATCTCTATGCAGTGCAGCGGTACATGGATTGTGTCTCGATGCAATGCAGTGCTACATGGATTGTTTCCATGCAGTGCTACATGGATGGTGTCTATGCAGTGCAGCGGTACATGGATTTTGTCACTATGCAGTGCAGCGGTACATGGATTGTGTCTCTATGCAGTGCTACATGGATTGTGTCTCTATGCAGTGCAGCGGTACATGGATTGTGTCTGTGCAGTGCTACATGGATTGCGTTTCTGGCGGGTGCTGTGGTGCACTGGATTGTGTCTCTATGCATTGCAGCGGTACATGGATTGTGTCTCTATGCAGTTACTGGCGGAACATGGATTTGTCACTATGCATTACTGTGATTTACATGTGGTTGTGTCTCATGCGGTCTGGCGGTGCATGGATTGTGTCTCTATGCATTGCTACATGGATTGTATCTCTATGCAGCGGTACATGGATTGTGTGTCTCTATGCAGTGCTACATAGTTGTGTCTCTATGCGGTGCGGTACATGGATTGTGTCTCTATGCATTGCTACATGGATTGTATCTCTATGCAGTGCTACATGGATTGTGTCTCTATGCAGTGCAGCGGTACATGGATTGTGTCTCTATGCAGCGGTACATGGATTGTGTCTCTATGCAGTGCAGCGGTACATGGATTTTGTCATTATGCAGTGCAGCGGTACATGGATTGTGTCTCTATGCAGTGCTACATGGATTGTGTCTCTATGCAGCGGTACATGGATTGTGTTTCAGTGCAGTGCAGCGGTACATGGATTGTGTCTCTATGCAGTGCAGCGGTACATGGATTGTGTCTCTATGCAGTGCTACATGGATTGTATCTCTATGCAGTGCAGCGGTACATGGATTGTGTCTCGATGCAATGCAGTGCTACATGGATTGTTTCCATGCAGTGCAGCGGTACATGGATTGTGCCTCTATGCAGTGCTACATGGATTGTGTCTCTATGCAGTGGTAAATGGATTGTGTCTCTATGCAGTGCAGAGGCACATGGATTGTGTCTCTATGCAGTGCAGCGGAACATGGATTTTGTCACTATGCATTGCAGCGGTACATGGATTGTGTCTCTATGCAGTGCAGCGGAACATGGATTTTGTCACTATGCATTGCAGCGGTACATGGATTGTGTCTCTATGCAGTGCAGCGGTACATGGATTGTGTCTCTATGCAGTGCTACATGGATTGTGTCTCTATGCAGTGCTACATGGATTGTGTATGAATGCAGCGGTACATGGTTTGTGTCTCTATGGAGTGCAGCAGTACATGGATTGTGTCTCTATGCAGAGCTACATGGATTGT
Organism: Pelobates cultripes; assembly: GCA_933207985.1. Classification (NCBI taxonomy): domain Eukaryota; kingdom Metazoa; phylum Chordata; class Amphibia; order Anura; family Pelobatidae; genus Pelobates; species Pelobates cultripes. The sequence goes on along the minus strand of OW240922.1, from coordinate 126,383,168 downwards.
ATCTCTATGCAGTGCTACATGGATTGTGTCTCTATGCAGTGCAGCGGTACATGGATTGTGTCTCTATGCAGAGCTACATTGATTGTGTCTCTATGCAGTGCTACATGGATGGTGTCTATGCAGTGCAGCGGTACATGGATTTTGTCACTATGCAGTGCAGCGGTACATGGATTGTGTCTCTATGCAGTGCAGCGGTACATGGATTGTGTCTGTGCAGTGCTACATGGATTGCGTTTCTGTGCAGTGCAGCGGTACATGGATTGTGTCTCTATGCAGTGCAGCGGTACATGGATTGTGTCTGTGCAGTGCTACATGGATTGCGTTTCTGTGCAGTGCAGCGGTACATGGATTGTGTCTTTATGCAGTGCAGCAGTACGTGGATTGTGTCTCTATGCAGTGCTACATGGATTGTGTCTCTATGCAGTGCAGTGCTACATGGATTGTGTCTCTATGCAGTGCTACATGGATTGTGTATGAATGCAGCGGTACATGGTTCGTGTCTCTATGGAGTGCAGCAGTACATGGATTGTGTCTCTATGCAGCGGTACATGGATTGTGTCTCTATGCAGTGCTACATGGATTGTGTCTCTATGCAGTGCAGCGGTACATGGATTGTGTCTCTATGCAGTGCTACATGGATGGTGTCTCTATGCAGTGCAGCGGTACATGGATTGTCACTATGCAGTGCAGCGGTACATGGATTGTGTCTCTATGCAGTGCTACATGGATTGTGTCTCTATGCAGTGGTACATGGATTGTGTTTCAGTGCAGTGCAGCAGTACATGGATTGTGTCTCTATGCAGTGCAGCGGTACATGGATTGTGTCTCTATGCAGTGCTACATGGATTGTATCTCTATGCAGTGCAGCGGTACATGGATTGTGTCTCGATGCAATGCAGTGCTACATGGATTGTTTCCATGCAGTGCAGCGGTACATGGATTGTGCCTCTATGCAGTGCTACATGGATGGTGTTTCTATGCAGTGCAGCGGTACATGGATTGTGTCTCTATGCAGTGCTACATGGGTTGTGTCTCTATGCAGTGCAGCGGTACATGGATTGTGTCTCTATGCAGTGCAGCGGTACATGGATTGTGTCTATGCAGTGTAGTGCAGTATGCATTGTGTCTATATGCAGTGCAGCGGTACATGGATTGTGTTTGTGCAGTGCAGCGGTACATGGATTGTGTCTATGCAGTGCAGCAGTACATGGATTGTGTCTCTATGCAGTGCAGTGCTACATGGATTGTGACTATGCAGTGCAGCGGTACATGGATGGTGTCTCTATGCAATGCAGCTGTACATGGATTGTGTGTCTATGCAGCGATACATGGCTTGTGCTATGCAGTGATGTATGAATTGTGTTTATATGCAATACACTGGATCTTGCTACACATTCCACATTGTATCCAATAAAAAAGGGACACAGTGTTATCAAGTGATACCGTTCCATTATCCCAGTTATAATCAGATCACTCAAAACCTTTGGCAGTTCCATGTCATGGGAGCTTCCACCAAACCTGGATTTGCAGTTAATTTGCAGCTAATCATGGCGTGTATGGAGTATTTCAGATCTGAAAGGCAGTTACAATAAAACAATAAAATATAATTTGTTGACCCTTAAAGTAAATGTAAAGTCACCCAATAGAGGTGTCGGGAGAGTGGGAGTCATCTTCGCACCAGTTAATATAGCGTTACTTTCCACAGCTTAAGGCACCGAGAAATGTTATTAACGCTGCATACATTAGCACAGGCCCAGCTGTTTTACATACGCATTGCATATTGCAGGAATTTCCATTCAGAATTAGGAAATGTGGGTCGGAATGGTAAACCATGGCAGCTGCTCACGTTTATTGTCATCTGTGGGGTCAACAAAACCATGTAAATGGGGGGTTACTGGCATGATGGGGGAGCTAACCATGTGATCACATTCAAATGGGGGGGTGGGTTATTGGCATGATAGGAGGAGCTAAC
>OW240922.1:126326280-126381096 GCA_933207985.1 Pelobates cultripes | reverse complement strand
TGCATTGATCTAACTTGTGCTTTAATTTCTAATACAATGATCGAGCAAACGTTTCGTCTTCCCCTCTAACTTTTATTGTCTGTTTTGCCGAGTGCTTCTATGTATCCTCTTCCCTTTCTCTGGCCCGCGTACTATAAAATGATACATGCAACGTGCTCTGCCCATCATTGGGTGACGCCACGTGTACATTATCGCCATAATATATAATGGGATTTGCATGGTGTAGTGCGGGGCCCCTAGTTTTAAGACATATACAACATCAGTGCCGGTGAACGGTTAGAAAAGTAACTCTTTCATACTCTATAGGAACTGCTGCCTGTGAGTGTTACTCCCAACAACCTCAGCCCACTGCTGCCCTAACTGATGGAAACTTAACCCCTGCCCTAAAATTGCTAATGTGATAATTATTGTTTTTGAAAACCGGTTCCCATTAAATAGGAGGTTTGTGTTGAGTGGCTCCTCTAGGGCCTTGTAAATGGTGATAAATGGCTGGCTTTTTATTATGGTACAACTGTTTGCTCCCGGGGCTGAGTGCTAGGGCCTGCCATTGGCTGCTGTGACAGATTAAACATCTGTGAAATTAAATTGATCTATTCCTGGTTAATGAAAATGAAAAGTTTAGTTATCTTTCCTTATTGCGGAGGAAGCCACTGGAAGCGACATGCTGCCAGGCTCCAGCAGAGACACCAGGTAGAGAATAGCCAGCAATGGAGGTGTCTAACAGAGGCCCAGGAATAATTACTGGATTGTGTCTCTATGCAGTGCTACATGGATTGTGTCTCTATGCAGTGCTACATGGATTGTGTCTCTATGCAGTGCAGCGGTACATGGATTGTGTCTCTATGCAGTGCAGCGGTACAAGGCCCTGGGGAGATAGCGCAGCTAAGCGGACAAGGGCACATGTAGGAGTGTGGGCATAGATGCAGGGGAGTGTCTTGGGAAGTGTACATGGGAGGGGTTAGGCTTAATGTAAGTTAGTGTGGGGGGAGGTCTTACCTCAGTGCCACTTGGGATTCGGGCCAGCAAACAGCTTCTTGTCCTCCAACTCCTGTTTGCCTGGGCCTGCAGATTGACACGGCTTGAGGTGATGGATGTTGAGGCGATCCTGTCGTCCCTCAGGGCTGCTGCTGCGCTGGATGGTGGCCGGCAACTGAGGGAGTAATTCCAGAGCATTAGTGGAGGTATGACTGCCGGTGTGGGCACCCTCCGTGGCCTATCCTCCCCTGGGGCACCCCCTGCGGTCTCCCCTGCTGCCTCCGATGCGGCCCCTGCCCCTGGGGGCCGCACCAGCACTGGCAGGCGTTCCCGTCCACCTGCCAGGCTGTCACCAGATGCCACTCCTCAGGCCCGGTTGAGGAGCAGGAGCCCGGGCCCGAGGCACCGCCAGAACCGCGTGTCTGGAGGCCGGATTCTGTGGCCGCGCGGGTGGCACAGCCTTCAGCCACGAGGCCTGCCACCCCTGCGCAGCCTGCACCCTCCTGGGCCGCCCGGCCGGCTACTACCAGGCTGGGGTTGCGGCCTACAGATGCGGCTGCCGCGCGGCCTACCCTTCCTCCCCCATCCTCACCATCCACCCCAGCCGCCGTTGGAGGATCGCGGGCCGGGGGGGGTGGGCGGCGGTTCCAGTCATCCGGGTGGTGGGCAGCCGCCCGGCAGCGGTCCAGGTCCCCCCGCGGCCGGCGGGGGGGTAGGGCGGTGAGTGGGCCCTCGCGGGCTGCGCGGGGTACCGTGGTACCGCCGTTGGGGGTTAGGGGGGGTCCCCTTGCCCATCGGGAGCCTACTCTGCCAGTGAGGAAGGCTCCCAGGGCTCAGTCTCCCCAGTCTCCCCTCCCTCTCCTACTCCCTCCTTTTCTGCTTCCAGGGGGCCCAGCTTACCCTGGTCCCCCCTCCGCTCTCTCTGTGTCCCCTGTCCCCCTCCCCTTGTCTGGTGGGTCTGCCCCTTCCATTTCTTCCTTCCCCCCCTCTGTTCTTCCTCCCCCCCATCTTCTTTCTTCCCCCCCCGGCCTCCTCCTCTCTATTGGCCCCCTCCCCCCCTGCAGGTCACTTACCTCGGTCATCTCCTCAGGGGCATGGGCTCACGTCTGCTCTGCTGCTTTCTTCACAGGATACTGCTGCAGTTCATGGATCCGTCCAGCAGGTGGTGCCTGGAACACAGCTGATGTCTTCTGTGGCTGCTGGAAATGCTGATTCTTTGCCTTCTGTGAGCGCAGCACCGGGCTTGGATCGCCAGTCTGCGACCGGTAAGTACTTTGTTCCCTCCGCTTCTGGCGCTGCGAGTCCCGGGTTGGGAGGGTTCCTCTCGGGTCTTATGTTTTTTTTGGATCAGTGGGAGTGAGGGATGGCGGTTAGTGGGGGTGCTTCGGTGGACAGTCAACTCCGGTCGGCTTGGTCCCCGGCCCTGCTCCCTCCTAATGCTCAGGCTTCTCCCCCTCCTGGCCCTCTTCTCGGGACGGCAAGTGGGGGGGTACTGTTCGGGGACGTTTCATGTACCGCTGACCGGATCTCGTTCAGGATTCGCCGCTCTAAGACGGATGTCTTGGGGAGGGGCAAGTGGGTCCGGTTGGGGTCCGTGCCGGGTTCCGGCATCTGTCCTGTTTGGTCATTTGGGGAATATTGTGCTCTGCGCCCTTCCCCCGCGTTGCCACTCCTGGTACACGGGGATGGTAGTTTCCTTTCCCATTTCCAGTTTATTAGAGTTTTTCGTTTGGGGCTGGAGGCGGTGGGATTGGACAGCAGGGAGTTTGGGGGCCATTCGTTCCGTATTGGGGCGGGTAACGAGGCCTCGAGGCTTGGCATGCCGGTGCAGGTAGTTCAAAGGATTGGTAGGTGGGACTCGAGACGTTATGTGTCCTATGTTCGTCCGACCGGTTTATTGACATGATTTCTCTCCACAGTTTCGTTTCCCCCCAGGATCTGGATCATCGGACACTCCTATGTTTACTGGGCTGGGCAGCGTGCGGAAGTGCGGCCTAGAGGTGAAAGGTTGGGTTTCACGCCTTCCGAAGCATCGGTACGATGGCTCGGGGCACGGGGTATGAGGTGGTCCCGACTCCTACCCGAGTTAGCGCAGTTGTCCCATATCCTGGGGGTGCCGAGTGTCCTGGTGATCCACCTGGGGGGGGGGGGAATGATCTGGGCGTGGGGCCCATTTGGGACTTGATTTCGGCGGTAAAGCGGGACCTAGCCCGCATTCTGAATTTGTTCCCCAGGGTGCACATGGTGTGGTCTGAGGTCATTGCCCGTAACTACTGGTGTGGTGCCAGGAGCCAGAGTGCGATGGAGCGATGCAGACGCAAGCTAAACAGGGTTTCCCAGTTTGTTTTGGGGGTACGGGGGATCCCGGTCCGCCACAGGATTTTTGAGCGGGAGGCGGCTCATTTTTTTCAGGGGGGGCGGGGTACACCTAAAGGAGGTCGGGCTCGACCTTTTCAATCTCGCCCTTCAAGAAGCTGTGGAACAGGCCATTGGAGGTTTTGGTGGGGTTCCCCGCTGATTTAGGGGTAAAGCAGCGTGTCTGGTGGCGGGGGTATGTCCTTGCCAATCAAGTTTGAAGGTTTATGTCTAGGGATGGACTAAGTTTTTATGTTTTACAGGTCTCAATCTCCCCTGCTTAAAAGGTTAAACATTAGGTTGCCTGAGGTATCGTGCCCATCGAGCGTGGATAAGGTCGGCTGATGGCGGGTATTGGAAGGATTTTTTATGACGAGGGGGGAGGTGAGAGGAAGTGGTGATTAGGAACCACTGGATGTTTATTGGCAAGGACGGTTGGGTTTATGCATAGCACGTTTTGTTATTATATGTATATATGTTAATTTATGATTATTTATTTCTAACAGAAAGAGTTTAATAAATGAAGTTATGGATGTGTTATGCAGTAATGTATTTATGTTATAATAAATGCTGTGGCCTGTTCATCCATACTAAGTTGTCTGTCGTTATTGTTTTTTTTTTTATTGGGGTTATCTATGTTATGTGGTATCGTAATTCCCCACTACGTACATACATGGATTGTATCTCTATGCAGTGCTACATGGATTGTGTCTCTATGCAGTGCAGCGGTACATGGATTGTGTCTCTATGCAGCGGTACATGGATTGTGTCTCTATGCAGTGCAGCGGTACATGGATTTTGTCATTATGCAGTGCAGCGGTACATGGATTGTGTCTCTATGCAGTGCTACATGGATTGTGTCTCTATGCAGTGGTAAATGGATTGTGTCTCTATGCAGTGCAGAGGCACATGGATTGTGTCTCTATGCAGTGCAGCGGAACATGGATTTTGTCACTATGCATTGCAGCGGTACATGGATTGTGTCTCTATGCAGTGCTACATGGATTGTGTCTCTATGCAGTGCTACATGGATTGTGTATGAATGCAGCGGTACATGGTTTGTGTCTCTATGGAGTGCAGCAGTACATGGATTGTGTCTCTATGCAGAGCTACATGGATTGTGTCTCTATGCAGTGCTACATGGATTGTGTCTCTATGCAGTGCAGCGGTACATGGATTGTGTCTCTATGCAGAGCTACATTGATTGTGTCTCTATGCAGTGCTACATGGATTGCGTTTCTGTGCAGTGCAGCGGTACATGGATTTTGTCACTATGCAGTGCAGCGGTACATGGATTGTGTCTCTATGCAGTGCTACATGGATTGTGTCTCTATGCAGTGCAGCGGTACATGGATTGTGTCTGTGCAGTGCTACATGGATTGCGTTTCTGTGCAGTGCAGCGGTACATGGATTGTGTCTCTATGCAGTGCAGCGGTACATGGATTGTGTCTCTATGCAGTGCAGCGGTACATGGATTGTGTCTGTGTAGTGCTACATGGATTGCGTTTCTGTGCAGTGCAGCGGTACATGGATTGTGTCATTATGCAGTGCAGCAGTACGTGGATTGTGTCTCTATGCAGTGCTACATGGATTGTGTCTCTATGCAGTGCAGCGGTACATGGATTGTGTCTCTATGCATTGCTACATGGATTGTATCTCTATGCAGCGGTACATGGATTGTGTCTCTATGCAGTGCTACATGGATTGTGTCTCTATGCAGTGCAGCGGTACATGGATTGTGTCTCTATGCATTGCTACATGGATTGTGTCTCTATGCAGTGCAGCGGTACATGGATTGTGTCTCTATGCAGTGCTACATGGATGGTGTCTCTATGCAGTGCAGCGGTACATGGATTGTCACTATGCAGTGCAGCGGTACATGGATTGTGTCTCTATGCAGTGCTACATGGATTGTGTCTCTATGCAGCGGTACATGGATTGTGTTTCAGTGCAGTGCAGCAGTACATGGATTGTGTCTCTATGCAGTGCAGCGGTACATGGATTGTGTCTCTATGCAGTGCTACATGGATTGTATCTCTATGCAGTGCTACATGGATTGTGTCTCTATGCAGTGCAGCGGTACATGGATTGTGTCTCTATGCAGCGGTACATGGATTGTGTCTCTATGCAGTGCAGCGGTACATGGATTTTGTCACTATGCAGTGCAGCGGTACATGGATTGTGTCTCTATGCAGTGCTACATGGATTGTGTCTCATCTGCAGTGCTACATGGATTGTGTCTCTATGCAGTGGTAAATGGATTGTGTCTCTATGCAGTGCAGAGGCACATGGATTGTGTCTCTATGCAGTGCAGCGGAACATGGATTTTGTCACTATGCATTGCAGCGGTACATGGATTGTGTCTCTATGCAGTGCAGCGGTACATGGATTGTGTCTCTATGCAGTGCTACATGGATTGTGTCTCTATGCAGTGCTACATGGATTGTGTATGAATGCAGCGGTACATGGTTTGTGTCTCTATGGAGTGCAGCAGTACATGGATTGTGTCTCTATGCAGAGCTACATGGATTGTGTCTCTATGCAGTGCTACATGGATTGTGTCTCTATGCAGTGCAGCGGTACATGGATTGTGTCTCTATGCAGAGCTACATTGATTGTGTCTCTATGCAGTGCTACATGGATGGTGTCTATGCAGTGCAGCGGTACATGGATTTTGTCACTATGCAGTGCAGCGGTACATGGATTGTGTCTCTATGCAGTGCTACATGGATTGTGTCTCTATGCAGTGCAGCGGTACATGGATTGTGTCTGTGCAGTGCTACATGGATTGCGTTTCTGTGCAGTGCAGCGGTACATGGATTGTGTCTCTATGCAGTGCAGCGGTACATGGATTGTGTCTCTATGCAGTGCAGCGGTACATGGATTGTGTCTGTGCAGTGCTACATGGATTGCGTTTCTGTGCAGTGCAGCGGTACATGGATTGTGTCTTTATGCAGTGCAGCAGTACGTGGATTGTGTCTCTATGCAGTGCTACATGGATTGTGTCTCTATGCAGTGCAGCGGTACATGGATTATGTCTCTATGCATTGCTACATGGATTGTATCTCTATGCAGCGGTACATGGATTGTGTCTCTATGCAGTGCTACATGGATTGTGTCTCTATGCAGTGCAGCGGTACATGGATTGTGTCTCTATGCATTGCTACATGGATTGTGTCTCTATGCAGCGGTACATGGATTGTGTCTCTATGCAGTGCAGCGGTACATGGATTGTGTCTCTATGCAGTGCTACATGGATGGTGTCTCTATGCAGTGCAGCGGTACATGGATTGTCACTATGCAGTGCAGCGGTACATGGATTGTGTCTCTATGCAGTGCTACATGGATTGTGTCTCTATGCAGTGGTACATGGATTGTGTTTCAGTGCAGTGCAGCAGTACATGGATTGTGTCTCTATGCAGTGCAGCGGTACATGGATTGTGTCTCTATGCAGTGCTACATGGATTGTATCTCTATGCAGTGCAGCGGTACATGGATTGTGTCTCGATGCAATGCAGTGCTACATGGATTGTTTCCATGCAGTGCAGCGGTACATGGATTGTGCCTCTATGCAGTGCTACATGGATTGTGTCTCTATGCAGTGGTAAATGGATTGTGTCTCTATGCAGTGCAGAGGCACATGGATTGTGTCTCTATGCAGTGCAGCGGAACATGGATTTTGTCACTATGCATTGCAGCGGTACATGGATTGTGTCTCTATGCAGTGCAGCGGTACATGGATTGTGTCTCTATGCAGTGCTACATGGATTGTGTCTCTATGCAGTGCTACATGGATTGTGTATGAATGCAGCGGTACATGGTTTGTGTCTCTATGGAGTGCAGCAGTACATGGATTGTGTCTCTATGCAGAGCTACATGGATTGTATCTCTATGCAGTGCTACATGGATTGTGTCTCTATGCAGTGCAGCGGTACATGGATTGTGTCTCTATGCAGAGCTACATTGATTGTGTCTCTATGCAGTGCTACATGGATGGTGTCTATGCAGTGCAGCGGTACATGGATTTTGTCACTATGCAGTGCAGCGGTACATGGATTGTGTCTCTATGCAGTGCAGCGGTACATGGATTGTGTCTGTGCAGTGCTACATGGATTGCGTTTCTGTGCAGTGCAGCGGTACATGGATTGTGTCTCTATGCAGTGCAGCGGTACATGGATTGTGTCTCTATGCAGTGCAGCGGTACATGGATTGTGTCTGTGCAGTGCTACATGGATTGCGTTTCTGTGCAGTGCAGCGGTACATGGATTGTGTCTTTATGCAGTGCAGCAGTACGTGGATTGTGTCTCTATGCAGTGCTACATGGATTGTGTCTCTATGCAGTGCAGCGGTACATGGATTGTGTCTCTATGCATTGCTACATGGATTGTATCTCTATGCAGCGGTACATGGATTGTGTCTCTATGCAGTGCAGCGGTACATGGATTGTGTCTCTATGCATTGCTACATGGATTGTGTCTCTATGCAGCGGTACATGGATTGTGTCTCTATGCAGTGCTACATGGATTGTGTCTCTATGCAGTGCAGCGGTACATGGATTGTGTCTCTATGCAGTGCTACATGGATGGTGTCTCTATGCAGTGCAGCGGTACATGGATTGTCACTATGCAGTGCAGCGGTACATGGATTGTGTCTCTATGCAGTGCTACATGGATTGTGTCTCTATGCAGTGGTACATGGATTGTGTTTCAGTGCAGTGCAGCAGTACATGGATTGTGTCTCTATGCAGTGCAGCGGTACATGGATTGTGTCTCTATGCAGTGCTACATGGATTGTATCTCTATGCAGTGCAGCGGTACATGGATTGTGTCTCGATGCAATGCAGTGCTACATGGATTGTTTCCATGCAGTGCAGCGGTACATGGATTGTGCCTCTATGCAGTGCTACATGGATGGTGTCTCTATGCAGTGCAGCGGTACATGGATTGTGTCTCTATGCAGTGCTACATGGGTTGTGTCTCTATGCAGTGCAGCGGTACATGGATTGTGTCTCTATGCAGTGCAGCGGTACATGGATTGTGTGTCTATGCAGCGATACATGGCTTGTGCTATGCAGTGATGTATGAATTGTGTTTATATGCAATACACTGGATCTTGCTACACATTCCACATTGTATCCAATAAAAAAGGGACACAGTGTTATCAAGTGATACCGTTCCATTATCCCAGTTATAATCAGATCACTCAAAACCTTTGGCAGTTCCATGTCATGGGAGCTTCCACCAAACCTGGATTTGCAGTTAATTTGCAGCTAATCATGGTGTGTATGGAGTATTTCAGATCTGAAAGGCAGTTACAATAAAACAATAAAATATAATTTGTTGACCCTTAAAGTAAATGTAAAGTCACCCAATAGAGGTGTCGGGAGAGTGGGAGTCATCTTCGCACCAGTTAATATAGCGTTACTTTCCACAGCTTAAGGCACCGAGAAATGTTATTAACGCTGCATACATTAGCACAGGCCCAGCTGTTTTACATACGCATTGCATATTGCAGGAATTTCCATTCAGAATTAGGAAATGTGGGTCGGAATGGTAAACCATGGCAGCTGCTCACGTTTATTGTCATCTGTGGGGTCAACAAAACCATGTAAATGGGAGAGTTACTGGCATGATGGGGGAGCTAACCATGTGATCACATTCAAATGGGGGGGTGGGTTAATGGCATGATAGGGGGAGCTAACCTTGTGATCACATTCAAATGGGGGGGTGGGTTATTGGCATGATAGGGGGAGCTAACCTTGTGATCACATTCAAATGGGGGGGTGGGTTATTGGCATGATAGGGGGAGCTAACCTTGTGATCACATTCAAATGGGGGGGTGGGTTATTGGCATGATAGGAGGAGCTAACCTTGTGATCACATTCAAATGGGGGGTTACTGGCATGATAGGGGGAGCTAACCATGTGATCACATTCAAATGGGGGGTTATTGGCATGATAGGAGGAGCTAACCATATGATCCCATCAAAACGGTGGTGGGGGGGGGGGAGGGTTTCTGAATATAAGGTAACTAAATCCAATGCACTGGTCATTATTTTGATGGGGACCACAAGGATTCTGCTTTCACATAAGATGTGCTTATATACTCAGTCATACTTTGATTAACTGAGCAATAAATGTGACCCATAGGACTGTTTTATTTTGTTCTTTCATTGAAATGATCATGGCATCCATAAGCTTATTCTCTGTTATTAATACACCTCGCAGTGTTGACAATGAAACTAAAATACATTATAAAAGATCCCCTGTACCTTCAGCTTCGACCCAGCTCTGGCCCTAACTTCTCATCTGGAGCTCAGACCTGTCTCCTGACTGCAGCATCCATCGGCTCCAACACACAGTGAAGCGGGATGAAGGGTGAGAGAATAAGGATGCGAGTCCCTATGAAATGGGAATCTCAGGTTTTGCCCTCGCTACAGTATTTAGTGGGCACTAACCATTTCAATCATGTTTCTGTATTCCAAAATGACAGCAAATTCAACTCTTACTGCAGGTTACAAATCTGTTACACCATAATCTGCACACTGCAACACAAATACCTGATTAACAAAGTTACTTTGTATGACTGACATTCAGCGTCTCCACCCTCCTCATGGAGACACTGAACATTCCTCATAGAGAGGCATTGATTCAACGTATCTCTATGAGGAGAAGCTGATTGGCCAGGGCTGTGTTTGACTTGTGCTGGCTCTGCCCCAATCTGCTTCCTTGACAGTCTCAGCCATTCCTATGGGAAAGCATTGTGATTGGCTAAGAGAATTACTCCTGATGATGTCAGCAGGCAGGTCAGGGGCAAAGGCAGCAGCTGCAGACTTGAATGCAAGTAATATTTTTCATATATTTAGGGGGGTAATAGGGACTAGAGGGTGGTTTTAGCATTATAAGGTCAGGAATACATTTGTGTTACTGACCCTATAGTGTTCCTTTAAGTTATAAGTACACATTATACATATGTACATCTGACGGACAAAATAAATATGATTTTTTTTTTTTATTTATTGTAAATTGGATGATCATGGGTTTAATCCGGAAGTTGTCTACTCGAACCATTACTTCTAACACATGTCCAGGATTTCTCAGTGTTCTACAAACCCTTCCCCTTCTGAATAACAGCTGACGACTTTAAAGATGTGCGTGTGTGTATTAGATGCAATATGAGGGAGTAGGAGGAAATATTTTGTAAATTGAATTGTAGGACTTTTTACATAACGTATATGCAACCTTTACACACCCAGAAATTTATATATTAAAAAAAATAAAACCACTTATAAGTATACAGCTTCCCAAGGTCCCAATCTCAGAAAGTAATCCCCTTAAACATATATTTTCTTTTTAAATAAAAAGCCATATTCTTATATCCAATTAGGTTTGCAATGGAATAAAACAGATACAAAGACTTTGGCCACCAGACGAACAATGACGGAGTAATATTTCCGCTACAATATTATGGCAGCCATGATTCTGAATGAGTATTTCCCATTGCGATGACTGAGCCAGCTGTGCCCAGTATGAATGATACATGGCACTCAGGGGTAGGACAATACGCGATATCAGGTCCAGTTAGAAACAGAATCTACTTTTCTTTTCCTTATAGGGGACTGTAAACACTGTCTTTGTCACAGCATAAAATGCTCCCATAAATAGCATCGATTGGTGGATTAGAAGACTTGGTCCAGTAATTGTAGAAAAGCACATGTCCTGTGATTTGTGTGGTTTAACATGGAACTACATTTGATCTTATTACATATAACCCATGTTGCTTTTTGTCTCCCATCTTTTCTTAGCTTCAAATCTGAAAATACCAAAGAAAAACCGTAATTAATACAGTTACCTACATATATATTTCAAATGTTCAAATTCGTTAAACTTAAAAACTTCATGGAACCAATAAAAGCAGCAGAGATACATAAAACATGATTTTAACAAATAATCCAGGCTGGAGTCATTTTAAAATACTTAATTATATGCACAAAGTCAAATACGTAACTAACTGTAACTTAACGTATACAGTGCATCTAACGTGTGTGGGAGCCTGGAGTGTCCCTTTAAGAATATAAACCCACCCAGTATAACTAACTGTAACCTAACCTACACAGTGCATCTAACGTGTGTGGGAGCCTGGAGTGTCCCTTTAATAATATAAACCCACCCAGTATAACTAACTGTAACCTAACCTACACAGTGCACCTAACGTGTGTGGGAGCCTGGAGTGTCCCTTTAATAATATAAACCCACCCAGTATAACTAACTGTAACCTAACCTACATAGTGCACCTAACGTGTGGGAGCCTGGAGTGTCCCTTTAATAATATAAACCCACCCAGTATAACTAACTGTAACCTAACCTACACAGTGCACCCAACGTGTGTGGGAGCCTGGAGTGTCCCTTTTAATAATATAAACCCACCCAGTATAACTAACTATAACCTAACCTACACAGTGCACCTAACGTGTGTGGGAGCCTGGAGTGTCCCTTTAATAATATAAACCCACCCAGTATAACTAACTGTAACCTAACCTACACAGTGCATCTAACGGGTGTGGGAGCCTGGAGTGTCCCTTTAATAATATAAACCCACCCAGTATAACTAACTGTAACCTAACCTACACAGTGCATCTAACGTGTGTGGGAGCCTGGAGTGTCCCTTTAATGATATAAACCCATCCAGTATAACTAACTGTAACCCAACCTACACAGTGCATCTAACGTGTGTGGGAGCCTGGAGTGTCCCTTTAATAATATAAACCCACCCAGTATAACTAACTGTAACCTAACCAACACAGTGCATCTAACGTGTGTAGCCTGGAGTGTCCCTTTAATAATATAAACCCACCCAGTATAACTAACTATAACCTAACCTACACAGTGCATCTAACGTGTGTGGGTGCCTGGAGTGTCCCTTTAATAATATAAACCCACCCAGTATAACTAACTGTAACCTAACCTACACAGTGCATCTAACGTGTGTGGGAGCCTGGAGTGTCCCTTTAATAATATAAACCCACCCAGTATAACTAACTGTAACCTAACCTACACAGTGCACCTAACGTGTGTGGGAGCCTGGAGTGTCCCTTTAATAATATAAACCCACCCAGTATAACTAACTGTAACCTATCCTACACAGTGCATCTAACCTGGAGTGTCCCTTTAATAATATAAACCCAAGTGCACCTACACAGTGCATCCAACGTGCGTGGGAGCCTGGAGTGTCCCTTTAATAATATAAACCCACCCAGTATAACTAACTGTAACCTAACCTACACAGTGCATCTAACGTGTGTGGGAGCCTGGAGTGTCCCTTTAATAATATAAACCCACCCAGTATAACTAACTGTAAGCTAACCTACACAGTGCATCTAACGTGTGTGGGAGCCTGGAGTGTCCCTTTAATAATATAAACCCACCCAGTATAACTAACTGTAACCTAACCTACACAGTGCATCTAACGTGTGTGGGAGCCTGGAGTGTCCCTTTAATAATATAAACCCACCCAGTATAACTAACTGTAACCTAACCTACACAGTGCATCTAACGTGTGTGGGAGCCTGGAGTGTCCCTTTAATAATATAAACCCACCCAGTATAACTAACTGTAACCTAACCTACACAGTGCACCTAACGTGTGGGAGCCTGGAGTGTCCCTTTAATAATATAAACCCACCCAGTATAACTAACTGTAACCTAACCTACACAGTGCACCTAACGTGTGTGGGAGCCTGGAGTGTCCCTTTAATAATATAAACCCACCCAGTATAACTAACTGTAACCTAACCTACACAGTGCATCTAATGTGTGTGGGAGCCTGGAGTGTCCCTTTAATAATATAAACCCACCCAGTATAACTAACTGTAACCTAACCTACACAGTGCATCTAATGTGTGGGAGCCTGGAGTGTCCCTTTAATAATATAAACCCACCCAGTATAACTAACTGTAACCTAACCTACACAGTGCACCTAACGTGTGTGGGAGCCTGGAGTGTCCCTTTAATAATATAAACCCACCCAGTATAACTAACTGTAACGTGTGTGAGAGCCTGGAGTGTCCCTTTAATAATATAAACCCACCCAGTATAACTAACTGTAACCTAACCTACACAGTGCATCTAACGTGTGTGGGAGCCTGGAGTGTCCCTTTAATAATATAAACCCACCCAGTATAACTAACTGTAACCTAACCTACACAGTGCATCTAACGTGTGTGGGAGCCTGGAGTGTCCCTTTAATAATATAAACCCACCCAGTATAACTAACTGTAACCCAACCTACACAGTGCATCTAACGTGTGTGGGAGCCTGGAGTGTCCCATTAATAATATAAACCCACCCGGTGTAACTAACTGTAACCTAACCTACACAGTGCATCTAACGTGTGTGGGAGCCTGGAGTGTCCCTTTAATAATATAAACCCACCCAATATAACTAACTGTAACCTAACCTACACAGTGCATCTAACGTGTGTGGGAGCCTGGAGTGTCCCTTTAATAATATAAACCCACCCAGTATAACTAACTGTAACCTAACCTACACAGTGCATCTAACGTGTGTGGGAGCCTGGAGTGTCCCTTTAATAATATAAACCCACCCAGTATAACTAACTGTAACCTAACCTACACAGTGCATCTAACGTGTGTGGGAGCCTGGAGTGTCCCTTTAATAATATAAACCCACCCAGTATAACTAACTGTAACCTACCTACCTACACAGTGCATCTACACGTGTGTGGGAGCCTGGAGTGTCCCTTTAATAATATAAACCCACCCAGTATAGAAACATAGAAACATAGAATGTGACGGCAGATAAGAACCATTCGGCCCATCTAGTCTGCCCAATTTTCTAAAAACTTTCATTAGTTCCTAGCCTTATCTTATACTTAGGATAGCCTTATGCCTATCCCATGCATGCTTAAACTCCTTTACTGTGTTAACCTCTACCACTTCAGCTGGAAGGCTATTCCATGCATCCACTACCCTCTCAGTAAAGTAATACTTCCTGATATTATTTTTATAACTAACTGTAACCTAACCTACACAGTGCATCTAATGTGTGTGAGAGCCTGGAGTGTCCCTTTAATAATATAAACCCACCCAGTATAACTGTAACCTAACCTACACAGTGCACCTAACGTGTGTGGGAGCCTGGAGTGTCCCTTTAATAATATAAACCCACCCAGTATAACTAACTGTAACCTAACCTACACAGTGCATCTAACGTGTGTGGGAGCCTGGGGTGTCCCTTTAATAATATAAACCCACCCAGTATAACTAACTGTAACCTAACCTACACAGTGCACCTAACGTGTGTGGGAGCCTGGAGTGTCCCTTTAATAATATAAACCTACCCAGTATAACTGTAACCTAACCTACACAGTGCATCTAACGTGTGTGGGAGCCTGGAGTGTCCCTTTAATAATATAAACCCACCCAGTATAACTAACTGTAACCTAACCTACACAGTGCATCTAACATGTGTGGGAGCCTGGAGTGTCCCTTTAATAATATAAACCCACCCAGTATAACTAACTGTAACCTAACCTACACAGTGCATCTAACGTGTGTGGGAGCCTGGAGTGTCCCTATCGGGGGATGACTGGCAAAGGGGGTAGATTGTTTCTGGGCAGTAGCGTCATGGTAGTATTCTTCAACTGATAAAAACAGTGGTATATGTTTTAGTTGTTTATCCAACGAAACAAATAGTAACCAGCACACGCTTCTAAGCAGCAGAGACAATATTATTCTAATTGCCATCTCCACATATAACTCTACCCTCACGCCCCCAAGCATGGCATACTAAATCAACACGCTACCTGCAAAGTTGCACCTGTTGTGCTGAACGATCCTGGAGGAAGTCCCGCACCCAGTCAGACTTTCTCCATTATAGATTCATACTGTGTTCATACAGCGCAGCCCTTGCCCTCGCCAAACAGTCATACTTTTCCGCTCTCATTAGTTCATGCTCCTGCAATCCCAGGCGTCTCTTTGATACCTTTAATTCTCTTCTTTGCCCTGCTGTGGCCACCCCCCAAACTAACCTTACAGCCGATAGCTTTGCATGCTACTTTACCGACAAAATTGAACAACTAAGTAAAGAATTCTCCACACCTTGCCTCTCTCTTTCTCAAACATACGTAGATCATGCCTTTCCTATCCTTCAGACTTTCTCCCCGGCTACTGAACAAGAGGTGGCTGCGCTTTTCCTGTCCTCTCGACACCACTTGCCCGCCTGATCCTGTCCCATCTTATCAGATCTCTCTCCCCTTCTCTTGTGCCTTCTTTAACACACATCTTCAACTGCTCTGGCGTTGTCCCTGCTGACCTTAAACATGCCACTGTATTTCACATCCCGAAAAAAAAATAAAAAAATCTCTTGACCGTCCTCCCTTTCTATCGTACCATATTTCGTATGTCTCACTACCAACTCTCTTCTTGACCCTCTTCAATCTGGCTTCTGCCCCCTTCACTCTACTGAGACTGCCCTTATCAAAGTTACTAATGACCTAATAGCAGCTTAATACAAAGGAAACCACTCCATACTAATTCTTATTGACCTCTCTGCTGCCGTTGAATCGTTTGCAGGAGGAGAGCATGATCAACAGTGTCAATCACTCGATCTCTATGACTCTGTCCTCTCGTGGCTCTCCTCCAACGCTCATTCATTGTCTCCTTTTATAATGATACCTCTTCCCTTCATCCTGTCTCGGCTGGAGTCCCCCAACGCTCTGTACTTGGACCCCTTCTTTTTTCTCTTTATACTGCCTCTCTTGGCAAATTTATTACCTCATTTGGATTCCAATACCACCTGTACGCTGATGACACCCAAATATATCTCCCCTCCCCGGACTGCTTGCCTTTCTTCCATCGCTGACTGGACGTCCTCCCGCTTTCTGAAAATCAATCTCTCTAAAACGGAGCTCCTGGTCTTTCCTCCTCTTAATATTGATCCTCCTCTTTCCCTCTCCCTTCAAGTTAGTCCTATCCACATCAGTCCATCTTTGCAAGCTCGCCGTCTTGGCATTATACTTGATTCTGGCCTCACCTCTGAGCCTCACATCCAGTATGTTGCCTCCATCTTAAAAACATAGCTTGCATCTGCCCCTTCCTTACGCAAGATAGTAAGGAGCTTGTCCATGCTCTAGTATTTCCTGCATGGATTATTGTAACTCTCTCCTAATTGGTCTTCCCAAAAGCAGTATTGCCCAGCTACAGTCTGTAATGAATGCAGCCGCCAGACTGATTTTCCTCTCTAGTCGGTCCTCTTACACCTCACCCCTCTGTCAGTCCTAACATTGGCTTCCTGTATCCTATAGGAGTCAATTCAAAGTGCTAACCCATACCTATAAAGCACTGAACAATTCTAATCCCTCTTATATCTCTTCACAGATCCATAGTTATGCCCCTTCTCGTTACCTCCGCTCTGCCCGTGACCTTCTCCTGTCCACTACTCGCACCCGTCCAGCTAACTAACGCTTGCAGGACTTCTCGCGGGCGGCTCCTTTCCTATGGAATAGCCTGCCTACCGCCATCAGGCTCTCCCCTAATCTTCAATCATTTAAGTAGTGCCTTAACCCATCTCTTTAGGAAAGCTCATGGCCTCCCAGAGTAGCCTCTAGCTTACATACCTGTCTCTCGCTCTCTCCTAAAGGGCAGCACTCTACTCTCTCCTCCAGCTCTGCTTCACTCCCACCTATTTATGATTGTTGGAGCGAGTAATGCATGGCCGTTCCTAGCGTGTCAATTTGGATACTCTCCTGGCCTGGTATGAGAAATGGCTGTGTGTGAAGTTATGGGAAAACCTTGTTCAATCTGCCTATTTATTTTACTCATAACACTATGCCGTGCTGCCTGCTTTCATCCATGTTACTCACCCCCAACCAAGGTTTTTCTTTTTCTGTCGACTGCCTTGAGAGGCCTCCTCCTTTTCTTTGGTTTGTAGATATTTGTAGCTGGACACAGCTTTAGTAACCTTCACAGCCATCTTTACAAAAAAATAAAAACGTTAAACATGGAAAGTGCAGCCAAGCCACATACATATAGATATAAATATTACTAAAGTTTAAACATGCACTTTTTTCCCCCATTGAAAAAAACAAACAAAATAGAACTGTGTATTTATGGTAAAGCTGAAAGCAGTCACAGACCAGCTGCTATGAGCTCCAGCATAAATTCCATATTCAGAAGACCTCCGGCCAAACGTTCTACCCATGTAGACTCCACGGAAGAGAACGAGACCCTGCTGGCTAGCTGAGCCACCTCCAACAAAGATTGAAGCTTGCAAACACAAGAAAGTACCTTTTTGGGAAAATGCGTAGTTCATTGAGAACAATAGGGGTAACAGCCAGCCTGTAGTGTGCCCTTTAATCGGTAAAGTCAGCAACGTGTTCTGCTATTCTGCTGTGATAGAGGATGTCAGAAGCACGGCAAGAATGGCTGGAAGATTCTTACTTGGTATGAAAACTAATCAATTTCTTGGTATAACAAAAAAATTATTTTAGCAAATAGAAAACCAGGACTTGTGAGCAAACAATTTCACTATTGTTAAAAGGGTGCTAGGAAGAAAACCTCTCAGTCACACAGAGCTTCCATACTTTCAGCCCCCAAAAGACATAAACTAGCACTCACCAGAAAGCTTATTCTTATTTATATTCGACAGTGCTCTATAATTATAGAATGGAGATTTTTGATAACAAGTAATTACCATACATACTATTAAACAGAGACAAGAGGTGAACAAGGCCCTGTTCAAAAGAGCTTACAATCTATGATGTATAAAAGCAAAGTTTATTGCATCCTTTATAAAAGACTCTTCAACGTAACTTACAAAGAGACAAACATGGACAGGCAAATATCAGAACAATCACACTAATATCTACCTTTATTTAAAATCTGAAGTAAAACTCCAAAAAGCTTGCTGTAGCGGTAATGGTGATAGGAGTGTCCTGACTTCCCCTCAGGTTAAGTAAAAACATGTCTGCAGACGCATTATACTTGGATGTAGGCTTATATGTAAGGGACATTTCATCTAGGCTCCCTAGCTCCTGGGATTCGCCATTCCCTGGTACATACAGGAAGAATGTGCTATTACCAAGAAATCCGAATGAAACCCATAATTGATCCATCACAGTAAATATGCAAAAGAGCCCCCCCCCATCTTTGCACTCCGACTATGAAAGCCCAACTGTGGTCACATTACCCCTTCAGTGACATAAAGGCTGACACGTATGTCAATATATATATATCTGCACTTTTACACTCTCCAAAGATATAAACAAACAGAATACAACCAATTCTTTTGTAGAAAAGCCCCAGCACTTTTCAAATGGAACATCCTGTATTTTTCTGCATTTTAATTAAGGTGTCTAAACATTATCGCACAGAACTGGAAATTGGTCCGAGCACGCAGTCAAGAAAAGTAAGCTCTAAAGGCTTTTTATCGCTATATTTCAGGAACCAAGGGTGTAAAATGTTCTAATTTGGGCTATATTAAAAGCCATAAAAAGGTCTTTCAGAAAGATTAATGGTACTTTGCTTGGATTTAAGATAAGGGTTTTAGCTGGTTCCAGAAGCCAGGCCTGACGGTTCCCTAGAGGCGATCATCTTTAGAGCCACTTAGAAGATTTCTAAAAGCTCCGGCACAACCTCCAGCCAATACACAGGCGAATTTCTGGCTTTTTAGTCCTTCTTTAAATTCCTTTCAATTTTACAGGTTTAAAGTGTGTAAATCATCTTGGACAGTAAAAACAGACATAATAATGTAACCTTGAAATATATCAGATTTTCTTTTTTTTCTTCGAATAACAACAGCTTCCGTTTTTACATATATTTAAACTCTGCTGTGCGAGCATAAATCTACACGCTACGTATACCTAGAGATAAATATACTTAGGCCAGAAGAGTGAGACGTTTAGGGGGAAAATATTGGCCGTTAGCTAGTAAGAAATAAAAAATAAAATAAGGCAAAAGCACTTTCAATTGTCAATTTTCACACAATTTTTAAAGAAGATAAAAATATAGAAATATGAATAATGCAGAAGGGCAAATAGAATCAGACTATTTTTATTTAATTTGTCAGACTTTTTATAGATGATTTCCCAAACACAACGCAGACACTAAAATATGAGGTTTTCACAGGTCAGCACAGATTTAGAATCGGACAACACGGCCAAGTTTATCAGTTGCTTCGACTGAGGATGTTAGTCTATAGGCAGAATTGTTTGATTATATATACACACATACGTCTATGTGACGGTCACATTAGGTCGGCTTATGAGGTTTAAATAAATTATAGTAGAACTAACAGATGGCAAAGAGAAACAAACACACTCGTACAATTAACGTCCAATATTTTATATTTAAGATTAAAAATAAAATAAAAATAGATTCCCCCCCCCCCGTAATTTTCCTTAAAAACAAAATGAATTGGGTGTGATGACTGGTTAGAGAACAATGATTGTTAAAAAAATAAATACATAAAATAAAAGCCTCACTATTTAATTTTTCTTTTATCACAATATTTATTATGCCGACAATTCCTGATTGTCTTAACTTGGTCTCAACGTTAATGACAGCCAAGTTACCTTGGAGACTAAAGATCAAAGAGACAAAAAAAGCCTTGGATTGTCTGATTAATCAAGTCAGCAAACAGCTTATTTCTTTTAGCCGGCATGCAAGTATGAAAATGAGAATCCACCAGCGAGGATTTGTTCATTCTTATCAGAACAAAGCCAGAGGCAGGCTATTTCACGGATCATTGCCTCTGTCAGGACTCATGCACAGAAAGGGTGACAGCCCCTTATTCTGAGGCTTGAGTAAAATTAGCAAAAAAGTCAGCACAAATTACCCCCTCATCTTTTTAGTAATATGACATTATTCATTTAGGGTTTTTTTTTTATCCAATTTTCAATTTTTGTCACACTTCCTTCTTACACCCCCCGCACCCACTCTCGCCCATACAGCCGCCTTCCTTCAGGCTAATGCTTCCCAGTGATTTAGAGCAGCGATGGATTTATGGGGTGCCATTGTAAATAACACCCCGTTTCTGATACAGCAATCCAGCAGGGAGCACGGCTGCTCTGATCAGTCAAATAGATGAATCAAATAACGGCTGGTTCAATTAAAATAGATTATTTTGTTAATCAGGCTAGACTGGCAAAGGCATAGAATATATGGCTGAGCTAATAGTTATATTAACACTCACTAATGCGTTCTTTTGTTTGCAAAAAATACTTTAATTGGTTGTTTAAAGGCAAATTATAGTCAAAAAGTGAAGCGTGGAGAATCACCTCCGAAGATGCAATGTCTGTAGTTCCATCATTTCTCATCTATGCAGAGGCTCTTCAGAAAAAAAAAAAAGGTATTAAAAAGACACGAATAGCAAAAAAAAATCAAATCATCCATACACCGTGGAGTCGCAAATTTATTTTATTTTTTTCGATTTGGAGCAGAATTTCACTTGGAAACATTTGCAGATTATTTGGATATTATAGTGGATACATGGAAACACCACGAGCAGAGCGTGAACCAGTGACACAAACACTGCACCAGTACTCGCCATACTGCTCCTCCAACACCACGAGCAGTGCGTGAACCAGTGACACAAACACTGCACCAGTACTCGCCATACTGCTCCTCCAACACCACGAGCAGTGCGTGAACCAGTGACACAAACACTGCACCAGTACTCGCCATACTGCTCCTCCAACACCACGAGCAGAGCGTGAACCAGTGACACAAACACTGCACCAGTACTCGCCATACTGCTCCTCCAACACCACGAGCAGAGCGTGAACCAGTGACACAAACACTGCACCAGTACTCGCCATACTGCTCCTCCAACACCACGAGCAGTGCGTGAACCAGTGACACAAACACTGCACCAGTACTCGCCATACTGCTCCTCCAACACCACGAGCAGAGCGTGAACCAGTGACACAAACACGGCACCAGTACTCGCCATACTGCTCCTCCAACACCTCGAGCAGAGCGTGAACCAGTGACACAAACACTGCACCAGTACTCGCCATACTGCTCCTCCAACACCTCGAGCAGAGCGTGAACCAGTGGTATGGAAATACTTCTCTAGTAATCATTACTAGACAATGATAGAGCATGAATCAATAAGGAGACACTACTAATCGTTCAGTTCCTTTTCTGCCACCAGAGCATGGACATAAGAGAGTGTTCCTTTTTTATTGTAGATGGCTCCCGGGTGATGATGTCAATGTGAAGATAGCACCTTTGTGATGTCAATGTGACGATGGCTCCCATGTGATGTCATCAATGCGACTATGGCTCCCTTGTGATGATGTCAATGTGACGATGGCTCCCGTGTGATGTCGTCAATGTGACGATGGCTCCTGTGTGATGATGTCAATGTGACGATGGCTCCCGTGTGATGATGTCAATGTGACGATGGCTCCCGTGTGATGATGTCAATATGAAGATCTCTGACAATCTAAGAACTTTAGTGAAGTTTTTAGGCAAATGTAAACACTGATTTCATAGAAGCTGCAATATTTTACACTGTCCAAGACAAGGGGAAGCAGACCGGAAACTATTGAAAACGTGTTATTTTAATATGTATAATATTTCAATATAAAGCATCACTGCATACTGCTGGTATATATATATGTTCCCTGGATCTGCAGACAGCTATGTGTGCCCATATGCCAAGGTTTGCTCAGTGAAGCTTATAATGAATGATAATAATATATGCAGTAAATGACATGAACTAACAAACATGAGATAAGTGTCTGTGTGAAATCTCAGAGCAATTATCTGCTATACCTTTAACAGGTTTCTCAACAGGCCCGATAAGTAAATATTGCCACACTGGATATTGCCGTCAGCCCGGCCGCCTGCTTGCATTATGTGCTTGCATACTAAGGGTATGAACACATTTATGTTGAAAGAGAAAGAAAAATAAAACGTTCAATATTTAGGTTTTAGATAATAGGACAGTCAATGTACTAGATACCTCTTATTCATAGAGGAGAAAAGAAAAGATAATCATATTGAGTAGAATAAAATATATAACAATACGATCCATTCCCAAACACAGAATGTGACGGCAGATAAGAACCATTCGGCCCATCTAGACTGCCCAATTTTCTAAATACTTTCATTAGTCCCTGGCCTTATCTTATAGTTAGGATAGCCTTATGCCTATCCCACGCATGCTTAAACTCCTTTACTGTGTTAACCTC
This sequence comes from Pelobates cultripes, assembly GCA_933207985.1. Lineage (NCBI taxonomy): Eukaryota > Metazoa > Chordata > Amphibia > Anura > Pelobatidae > Pelobates > Pelobates cultripes. Next base: position 126,358,550 of record OW240922.1, on the reverse strand, counting down.
TACCACTTCAGCTGGAAGGCTATTCCATGCATCCACTACCCTCTCAGTAAAGTAATACTTCCTGATATTAATTTTAAACCTTTGTCCCTCTAATTTAAGACTATGTCCTCTTGTTGTGGTAGTTTTTCTTCTTTTAAATATAGTCTCCTCCTTTACTGTGTTGATTCCTTTATATATTTAAATGTTTCTATCATATCCCCCCTGTCTCGTCTTTCCTCCAAGCTATACATGTTAAGATCCTTTAACCTTTCCTGGTAAGTTTTATCCCGCAATCCATGAACCAGTTTAGTAGCCCTTCTCTGAACCCTCTCTAAGGTATCAATATCCTTCTGAAGATACGGTCTCCAGTACTGTGTACAATACTCCAAGTGAGGTCTCACCAGTGTTCTGTACAATGGCATGATCACTTCCCTCTTTCTACTGCTAATACCTCTCCCTATACAACCAAGCATTCTGCTGGCATATCCTGCAGCTCTATTACATTGTCTACCTACCTTGAAGTCATCAGAAATAATCACCCCTAAATCCCTTTCCTCATATGTTGATCAAATATTCTGTACTCTGCCCTTGGGATTTTAGGTCCAAGATGCATTATTTTGCACTTATCCACATTAAAGGTCAGTTGCCACAACTCTGACCATTTTTCTAGTTTACCTAAATCATTTGCCATTTGGCTTATCCCTCCTGGAACATCAACCCTGTTACATATCTTAGTATCATCAGCAAAAAGACATACCTTACCATCAAGACCTTCTACAATATCACTAATAAAAATATTAAAGAGAATGGGTCCAAGTACAGATCCCTGAGGTACCCCACTGGTGACAAGTCCAAGCTTCGAATATATTCCATTAACTACAACCCTCTGTTGCCTGTCACTCAGCCACTGCCTTACCCATTCAACAATATTGGAATCCAAACTTAAAGATTGCAGTTTATTGATAAGCCTTCTATGTGCAACAGTGTCAAAAGCCTTACTGAAATCTAGGTAAGCAATGTCTACTGCACCACCCTGATCTATAATTTTAGTTACCCAATCAAAAAAATCAGTAAGATTAGTTTGGCATGATCTCCCTGAAGTAAACCCATGTTGTCTCTGATCTTGAAATCCATGTGTTTTAGATGTTCAACAATCCTATCCTTTAACATAGTTTCCATTACTTTCCCCACTACTGAAGTAAGGCTTACTGGCCTATAGTTGCCCGACTCCTCCCTACTACCTTTCTTGTGAATGGGCACAACATTCGCTAACTTCCAATCTTCTGGGACTACTCCTGTTAACAATGATTGGTTAAATAAATCCGTTAGTGGTTTTGCTAGTACACCACTAAGCTCTTTTAATAGCTTTGGGTGTATTCCATCAGGTCCCATTCACTTATTTGGCTTTACTTTTGACAGTTGAAATAGAACCTCTTCCTCTGTAAACTCACATGTAACAAATAACACATTTGTCTTTTTTCCTAACTGAGGTCCATTTCCTTCATTTTCATCTGTAAATACTGAACAAAAATATTAATTGAGGAAGTCAGCTAGACCTTTATCCTATTCTACATACCTTCCTTCTTTTGTTTTTAATGTAACTAATCCTTGTTTTACTTTCCTTTTCTCATTTATGTATCTAAAAAATGTTTTGTCCCTTTTTTTTTTACTAACTGTGCTATTTTCTCTTCTGTGTGTGATTTGGAAGCTCTTATAACTTGCTTAGACTCTTTCTGCCAAATCTTATAGATCTGTCTGTCTTCCTCACTCTGGCTTTTTTTTTTTTATAATTACTAAATGCTTACGTTTTGTTTTTTACTATTTTGGCCACATCTGCGAAGTACCACAGTGGTTTCTTGAATTTTTTGCCTTTACTGACAAGCCTAATGCAATTTTCTGTTGCCTTCAGCAGTCCAAGTTTTAAATAATCCCATTACTCTTGGACTCCATTTAAATTGCTCCAGTCTGATAATGACTCCTTTACACATATTCTAATTTTACAAAAGTCTGTTTTTCTAAAGTCTAAAACGTTTGTTTTTATGTGGTGTGACTCAGTCACTGTTCTTATATTAAACCACACTGACTGATGATCATTGGATCCTAAACTTTCACCTACAGTAATATCTGATACCAAATCTCCATTTGTTAACACTAAATCTAGTATGGCCTCTTTACAAGTTGGCTCCTCAACGACTTTTTTTAAGAGACAATCCCAGTAGGGAGTTTAGAATATGTGTGCTCCTGGCACAAGCAGCTATTTTGGTTTTCCAATTCACATAAGGAAGATTAAAGTCACCCATGATGATAACTTCCCCCTTCATTGTCATTTTAGCTATTTCCTCAACAAGTAGATTATCTAACTCTATTTGTCCTGGGGGCCTATAAATCACACCTACACGAGTTACTGTGTGATTACCAAATTCTAACGCAACCCAAACGGACTCTATGTTCGCCTCACTAACTTTTATTAGGCTAGATTTTATGCTATTCTTCACATACAAGGCCACACCTCCCCCTTTCTTGCCTTGCCTGTCTTTCCTATATAAAGAGTACCCTGGTATTGCTATGTCCCAGTCATTTTTCTCATTATACCATGTCTCAGTAACAGCGACTAAATCTACACTATCAGTTGCCATTATTGCCACAAGTTCATGGATCTTATTCCCTAAACTGCGAGCATTTGTAGAGATGACTGTAAGCTTATTTTTTTAACACACCTGCTACAGGCACCTTCTGTCCTTGTTTTGGGTGGCAATTGGATTGATGTTTTATCACCCCCCCCCCCCTTAGTTTAAATACATCCTAGCAAAACCTCTGAACTGCTCACTGAGAACATTTGTTCTCTTTTGAGAAAGAGGCAAACCAACTTTTTTGTCCAGTTTATTTACATTCCAAACAGAGCTACCATGAGAAATAAAGCCAAATCCTTGCTCCCGACACCATTCACCAAGCCACAAATTAAAGTCCCTAATACGCATTCGCATGTCGTTCTGAGTGTTATGCACAGGCAGAACTTCAGAGAATGACAGTGTGGAAGCAACCTGCCGTATATCATTGGCAAAAACACAAAAAACTTCCTTTACCTCTGAAACCTCATTGCAAGCCAAGTCATTTGTCCCTAGATGGACAAGTACATCCAATTCCCCTTCCTGCTTTGCTCACTTAACAATATTACAAATATGTGTCCTGTCTCTGTGAGCAGTAGCCCTGGGAAGACATCTCACAAGACCACTATTGTCCAGCTCCACATCTCTTACGATAGAATCCCCCAACAACAACTGCTTTCTATAGTCTCCAAGCCTATCTCCATACCACCACTACACTCAGTGCCTGAGCCGGTCTCCATATCACCACTACACTCAGTGCCTGAGCCGGTCTCCATACCACCACTACACTCAGTGCCTAAGCCGGTCTCCATACCACCACTACACTCTGAAAGTGTTGAAAATGAATTATGTAGAGCAACAGACTGTCCATCTGCCATTCCTAGTATGTCTCAACAGGTAACTTTCAAGGTCTGCTTGCAGTACAGGACTGGGAATGTTAAACCTGCTTGCAGTGTCTGTTTGAGAGACAGTTCTTGATGATGACGCGAAATGTCACGGTAAACAACATTTGAAAAGTCGACCTTAACTGCAAATATGTTACCAAACAAAATAAAAAATAAAACACAAATCGCTTTAAATCTTGTTTGGCAGTTTAGCAACGCTTGTGTCTTTTTTCACTAAAAGTGAATTGCGATGAATCGAAATTCAAATGGCAAAAAAACTGTCTAAAATAACTCCATTCATGGCTCCACTATTATAGACTAGATTTCAATTCATGCACTGTTTATGGAATGAACCCTACAAATCTAGGTCAAGCTACGGACTCCCAGATGTTAACGAACTACAACTCTCATGGCTCTTTGGCTGCCTATTTCATTCAGAGAATTCTGGGAGTTGTAGGCCAGGAACATGGAGGAGGCAGAATTTGAGATCCCTGTTGTAGCGTTTTGATAGCACAGATAGCAGCTAAAGAATGACAAATCCCATTATGCTGTGCCATTCTCTACGGATGAGTAGTCTACGAAAACTGGAGTGCTTCCCCCATTGCGTTTTAGTGTATCTGTGACCAACACTGTGCGGGTAGAATCTAAACACACGTTTGCATTTTGAAGACCGCGCCATTCACTTGATCATTTCATGTAGATGCCAAAGAAGGGAGAATTTGGAATAGAAAAAAAACAGTGGTAATATTTTCAGCAATTTCTTTATCTCTCTTCTTCTAAGTAAGAAAGCTTATTAACACGCTTTGAACTTAAAATCACATTTACAATAATGTGCCATCAACAGTTTTATAAGCTAATTAGAAAAAAAAGATTAATTAATGACTAGCCTGCTAATAAAATAGCAATCATGAAGAAAGGAACCAAGGGTGCTAAGCTTCAACTACCACCAATTAAGAGCTAATTACAAACAAATTATATATGTGTTTTGCTGTGGGCTTTAATTTACTAAAATGGTTTTAATTAAAAGAGAAAACATGCTGATTAATTTGACTGCAGAAAAAAAATCATCTGCAGCATAAACCAAGCATTGTCTTTCTTTAATTAGACTTGCGAGAGCCAAGACTTTTCATGGATTTCTGTCTTTTAGAAGCGAACGCGAAGTATCGCTAGTGAATGATGTCAAAGACGCAATCCCCTCTATATATTGTTTTCTCATCGTTATTTACTGCAAGACAAACAGGGTGCCGGCTTATGTCAGAGATCCCTCTTTAAATTACAAAAACACCGACATGTATTCTTCCCGATAATGACAACTCCTCAACCCTTTCACCTCCAATGTAATCTGTAATTTACATAGACACTTGTATAGTACAAAAAAACAATAATCATTTATAAAAAGTTACAGTAATATCTAGATTGAGAGCACATGCCAAGTCATCATATAAAGAATAAAATGCTTGCTAAGCTTTTGGGAGATACTGAACCAGTTACACAATATTTGCAAGCTAAGAATTTGTAAAAGTAATTGATCTGTTGTGTAGAACCCCAGATGTCTCCAATCAGATAGATTAAAATTTCCCAGTAAATTATATCGTTTAATCTGTCTCTCTAAAGAATATTAAGTGCCCTTCAGTGCTCTCCTTGTCTGCGGTGACTGCTATTACTGTTGTGAAACAGGAACAAATGCTAAAGAAATTTAATAAGCTAAATTACATAGTATCACTTACCTGTCCTGTGGGAGCTAACATTAACCCCTTCCATTCTGAGTCACAGCAGGCTCTACCTAAGGCTTACAGGGTTATTTACTAAGGTGCCAACTGTCAGGAATTCAGATTTTAGTGCAAAATATTAAAACTGGAAAAATTCCCCATTCCAAATGAAGTCATCACTATTGCTATTTTGACCTATTACATGAAATCCACTTTAAATTTCAACAAATTGACACTTTAGTGATTGTAAGGAATAAATGCAATTGGCAAAATGTGGGCACAAATTATCCAACTCAATGTCTAGGGTCATTTAGTAAGGGACTAAAAGTAACTTAGCAGCACTAGAGGCTGGCTGATTGACAGCCACTAGAGGCAGTCTTAGTCCTGCAATGTAATTATTGCATTATCTCGAAAACTGCTTTACATTGCAGGACTAAGTGAGAAAGGGACACTGCACCCAGAGCACTTCAACGAGGTGAAGGGGTCTGGGTGATTATAGTGCCCCTTTAAGTGAAATTATGAATTTATACTTAAAGGACCACTCTAGGCACCCAGACCACTTCAGCTTAATGAAGTGGTCTGGGTGCCAGGTCCCTCTAGGATTAACACTTTTTTTTATAAACATAGCAGTTTCAGAGAATCTCACTGACAGCCGCTAGAGGCGTTTGCGTGCTTCTCACTGTGAAAATCACAGTGAGAAGATGCCAGCGTCCATAGGAAAGCATTATGAATGCTTTCCTATGAGACTGGCTGAAAGCGCGCGCAGCTCCTGCCGCGCATGCGCATTCAGCCAAAGAGGAGGATCGGAGGCGGAGAGGAGGAGGAGTGCTCCCCGCCTGGCGCTGGAAAAAAGGTAAGTTTAACCCCTTCCTCTCCATTCAGCCCGGCGGAAGGGCGACCCTGAGGTGGGGGCACCCTCAGGGCACTATAGTGCCAGGAAAACGAGTATGTTTTCCTGGCACTGTAGTGGTCCTTTAACAACAATGTGTGAGCTGCATGTGCCCTACGACCGAAAACTTACTTAGTCACACCTTGTTTGTACCTACAGCAGGGGAACTCTTTGGGCAAGTTAGAAAAGGCAACAGCAAAAGAAGCAGGAATATCCTATCCAAACAATCATTAGTCTATTCTAAAGAAACAAAAATAGAATATAAAATACTAAAGGACTGGATCTTAGCCCAGATTATTATTATTTTATTTTTTATATCATATCATTCTCTGTTTTTTAAGAATTCTAAATGCAGTAAACACATTCATCAATAACAATGTTTTGCATTGTGATATGTTTGAATATATATCCTCTGTATAAAGAATCAGACTAATTCCAGTGACATGGGCTAGGTTCACTGCTCACTACGTTTTCAATAGTGACCTTAAGACGATGAATGGGCAGAAAATTATATAAAATAGAAAGAACTTGGCAAATCAGTGACTTTCTCAGACTTTAGCCAATCAAGAGGGTTTCCAAGTCTTGTGTTTTCATAATGGTGAAGGTCAATGTGTATTAGGATAAAATGACCTTGGCTCTGGAAATGCACTAAATAATCAGCCAAAGGGATATAGCTTTAGCTATAAATGTGTAAACTGTTAATTTTGCATTGTAAAATGAGATTCTGACATTTGTCATTACAGAGCCCCATTAACTCTTGCAAAAGGAACACAAACATGTATTTCTGACCGTATCGTGTTAAAACAACCATCTAAACAGGCTCAGGCACTGAGGGTAGTGGTGTTGTGGCGACAGGCACAGAGGGTAGTGGTGTTGTGGAGACAGGCTCAGGCACAGAGGGTAGTGGTGTTGTGGAGACAGGCTCAGGCACTGAGTGTTGTGGTGACAGGCTCAGGCACTGAGGGTAGTGGTGACAGGCTTTGGGTGTAAGTGTGATTTATAGACCCCCTGGACAAATAGAAGAGTTAAATAATCTACTAGTTGAGGAAATAGCTAAAACAACAATAAAGGGGGAAGTTATCATAATGGGTGACTTTAATCTTCCTGATGTGAATTGGAAACCCAAAATAGCTGCTTGTGCCAGGAGCACACATATTCTAAACTCCCTACTGGGATTGTCTCTAAAACAAGTCGAAGAGCCAACTCGTAAGGAGGCCATACTAGATTTAGTGTTAACAAATGGAGATTTGGTATCGGATATTACTGTAGGTGAAGGTTTAGGATCCAGTGATCATCAGTCAGTGTGGTTTAATATAAGAACAGTGACTGAGTCACACCACACAAAAACAAAAGTTTTAGACAGACTTTTCTAAAATTAGAATATGTGTAAAGGAGTCATTATCAGACTGAAGCAATTTAAATGGAGTCCAAGAGTAATGGGATTATTTAAAAGTTGGACTGCTGAAGGCAAAAAGAAAATTGCATTAGGCTTGTCAGTAAAAGCAAAAAATTCAAGAAACAACTGTGGTACTTCGCAGATGTGGCCAAAATAGTAAAAATCAAAACGTAAGCATTTAGTAATTATAAAAAAAAGCCAGAGTGAGGAAGACAGACAGATCTATAAGATTTGGCAGAAAGAGTCTAAGCAAGTCATAAGTGCTTCCAAATCACACACAGAAGATAAAATAGCACAGTCAGTAAAAAAAGGGGACAAAACATTTTTTAGATAAATAAATGAGAAAAGGAAAGTAAAACAAGGATTAGTTACATTAAAAACAAAAGAAGGAAGGTTTGTAGAAGAGGATAAAGGTCTAGCTGACTGCCTCAATTAATATTTTTGTTCGGTATTTACAGATGAAAATAAAGGAAAGGGGCCTCAGTTAGGAAAAAAGACAAATGTGTTATTTGTTACATGTGAGTTTACAGAGGAAGAGGTTCTATTTCAACTGTCAAAAGTAAAGACAAATAAGTCAATGGGACCTGATGGAATACACCCAAAGTTATTAAAAGAGCTTATTGGTGTACTAGCAAAACCATTAACAGATTTATTTAACCAATCATTGTTAACAGGAGTAGTCCCAGAAGATTGAAAGTTAGCGAATGTTGTGCCTATTCACAAGAAAGGTAGTAGGGAGGAGTAGGGCAATTATAGGCCAGTAAGCCTTACTTCAGTAGTGGGGAAAGTGATGGAAACCATGTTAGGGGATAGGCTTGTTGAACATCTAAAAACACATGGATTTCAAGATCAGAGACAACATGGGTTTAGTTCAGGGAGATCAAGCCAAACTAATCTTATTGATTTTTTTGATTGGGTAACTAAAAATAATAGATCAGGGTGGTGCAGTAGACATTGCTTACCTAGATTTCAGTAAGGCTTTTGACACTGTTGCACATAGAAGGCTTATCAATAAACTGCAATCTTTAAGTTTGGATTCCAATATTGTTGAATGGGTAAGGCAGTGGCTGAGTGACAGGCAACAGAGGGTTGTAGTCAATGGAATATATTCGAAGCTTGGACTTGTCACCAGTGGGGTACCTCAGGGATCTGTACTTGGACCCATTCTCTTTAATATTTTTATTAGTGATATTGCAGAAGGTCTTGATAGTAAGGTATGTCTTATTGCTGATGATACAAAGATATGTAACAAGGTTGATGTTCCAGGAGGGATAAGCCAAATGGCAAATGATTTAGGTAAACTAGAAAAATGGTCAGAATTGTGGCAACTGACATTTAATGTGGATAAGTGCAAGATAATGCATCTTGGACGTAAAAACCCAAGGGCAGAGTACAGAATATTTGATCAACACCTGAGGAAAAGGATTTAGAGGTGATTATTTCTGATGACGTAAAGGTAGGCAGACAATGTAATAGAGCAGCAGGAAATGCTAGCAGAATGCTTGGTTGTATAGGGAGAGGTATTAGCAGTAGAAAGAGGGAAGTGCTCATACCATTGTACAGAACACTGGTGAGACCTCACTTGGAGTATTGTACACAGTACTGGAGACCGTATCTTCCGAAGGATATTGATACTTTAGAGAGAGTTCAGAGAAGGGCTACTAAACTGGTTCATGGATTGTGTGGCGAAACCAGCCTCGCCACTGTCCACTGGAGGAGCCTGGTTGCTCGCCTGCTCCCTTTAGACTATGGCCCGGCAGTTAAACCTTTTATTTTCCCTGCAAAGCGTATTCATGCCTTTCTGTAGACTGTTAAAGCCATGCTACCCCAGATAGCTATGCCATGGAGCCCAGCCGTATACTGAAAGACTGTATGAAAGACTTTGGCTCCCTGGCGATTGAACTGTATTTATGTGATCTGAGCGCCATTCGGTAGTAATGTGCACTCAGATCTAAGCTATCTGGGGATATGTAGAATGTCTATGTTTTATGGAATAAATGTAACTGTATGTAATTTCATGTCTTTTATTGTATTGTTAGTGCCATGTGGTTAATGGAGTCTTGCCTCTGTCCTGGGAGATAATTGGATTACTTCACACTTATCTCCTGGACAGAGAGGAGGGATTGTGATGTAAATGTGGGTGTGTTTTATGGTTCCCCTGTAATGATTGGTTGTACTGTGTCCCACCCTGTGGGATGTCCCCTTGCATGGGGACTTGCATAAAAGCCAGTGTGTGGCCATTACAGAGAGTTCCTGCTTAACCCTCAAAGTGAAGTGTCGTCTCATTATTGGGGGAGGATTTATTGTATGCTGTTCCAGTTTGACTGCTAGGAGAGTAAACCTATTCGTATGGTTCCTATTCAACTGTCTACAGCATTCATATGCTTGGGAGAATTTATTTGTTTCTCCGGTTCGGTGATTGTGGTGTTTGCCAGAGTGCTTGGAGTCCTCAGGAAGCGCTAGGAGCATCCTTCAACGGAGGTACCCAGTCGGAGTGCCAGGCGATCCGTTACAGATTGCATGATAAAACTTACAAGGAAAGGTTAAAGGAACTTAACATGTATAGCTTGGAGGAAAGACAAGATGGGGGGGGGGGATATGATTTAAACACAGTAAAGGAGGAGACTATATTTAAAAGAAGAAAAACTACCACAACAAGAGGACAGTCTTAAATTAGAGGGGCAAAGGTTTAAAAATAATAACGGGAAGTATTACTTTACTGAGAGGGTAGTGGATGCATGGAATAGCCTTCCAGCTGAAGTGGTAGAGGTTAACACAGTAAAGGAGTTTAAGCATGCGTGGGATAGGCATCAGGCTATCCCAACTATAAGATAAGGCCAGGGACTAATGAAAGAATTTAGAAAATTGGGCAGACTAGATGGGTCAAGGGGTTCTTATCTGTCATCACATTATACGTTTCTATGTTTAACCCCCACCCCCACTAAATATAAAAATCCCCCCAAAAAAGCCAACATGTATTCAAGTGTGCAGCTGGTGCCCTGATCTGCCTTCTGACATCAGAAGTTATTATGAGAGTCAATCACGATGCTTTTGCATAGGATTGGCTGAGACGGTCAAGGAGGCAGATCAGGGGCAGAGCCAAACACAGCCCAGCCATTGACTCAATGTATCTCTATGAGAAACATTATGTGTCTCCATGCAGAGGGTGGAGACACTGAATGTCAGTCATACTATGCAGCACTGCCACAGGAAGCACCTCTAGCAGCCATCTTAGGAATGGCCAGTGGAGGTGTCCTTAGTGGGCAATGTAAACACTGCCTTTTTTCTAAAAAAAACAGTGTTTATTGCAAAAAGCCTGCGGGGACGGATTACACTCAGAAAAATAAATACAATATGATGTATACCGTACATTAACCTGTATACCATGCATTAAGCTGTATACTATAAATTAAGCTGAATTTGATACATTAAGTTGTATACTATAAACTGCGAAATATACTATAAACTGACTAGAAATTTCGCCTTGGCACCTGTGATTTGCCAGCTCTGCAGGGAATATTGGAGCCATGAGCAGCATGGAGGCGGCCAGCCGGCCAACGTGAGCAGCACTGAGGCGGCCACCTGCGGGAGCATTGTAGGCAACACGCGAGGGAGCATTAATCTTACTGCAGCTGCTCTCTTCTCCCTCTATTAATATATTCTTGAATATTAGTAAGGTGCCTTTTTTTACTTTTTGTAGACCTACATGCCAAGCAGGTGCCACAACCATAGTACCCGCTTTTCTGATTTAAAAAATGTTTAATAGTTGCTGGGCCTTCACTACTCTGAACGAAAATTTCTTAAGGTTCGCTGCACCGCTATATATAATTTGTGGTTGTGCTGGTAAAATCTCTTTTAAAACCAGGTCATCTCTTAGGACATGCCAGTACTTTTTTATGACTTTATTAATTTTTTTATTATTACCATTAAAATTACATACAAAAGGAATTTTCTGAGTATGTGTTTGTTGTATATTTTTAGATTTATAAGTTAGTAATTCTTGTCTTGATGTATTCTTAACTTCTTCCATTGCTATGGTCAATCTGTCCTCTTCGTACCCCTTTTCTCGGAACTGTTCTTTTATTCTCGTTGCTTGTTGTATGTAATCATCATTAGTACAATTGCGTCTGATCCGCAGAAATTTTCCTTTGGGTGCATTGTTCAACCATGGTTTATGGTGGCAGATGTTCCTCTCAATGTACCCATTTGCATCTACCGCTTTAAAAAAGTTTTTAGTTCTAATCGGGTTATTTTGTATAAAAACGTGAAAGTCTAAAAAATTAATGTCTGTCTGACTATGAGTGGTAGTAAGTATGATGCCCCACTCATTGTCATTTAAAAAGGATTCGAACATCTCTAAAAGTTTAACAGAATCGTTCCAAATTAAAAATATATCATCAATATAACGGCGCTAGCACACCAAACTCGACACCCAGGGGTGTTCAGAGAATATAAAATGCTCCTCCCAATACGCCATAAACAAGTTGGCGTAACTGGGTGCGAATTTGGTGCCCATTGCCGTTCCCCTGATCTGGAGATAAAAAAAAATGTTGTTAAACCAAAAAAAGTTGTTGGTTAAAATAAGATAAATACCTTCTAAAATAAACTCTATTTGCTCTTCTTTAAAATCTGCTTTAATGAAAAAAATATTTGACAGCTCTAATTCCAATATCGTGGGGGATGAAGCTGTACAAGGACGTGACATCACTAGTAACTAAAGGATAGTTGATGTCCCATTGAGTAGTGTCCAAAACTTGTAATATATGAATCGTATCTTTAAGATGTGATGGATTTTTCACCACTAAGGGCTGTAATAAGGTGTCGATATATTCAGAGACTCCAGAAGTTATAGAGTCAATCCCTGATATGATGGGGCGCCATGGTGGATTGACTGTACTTTTATGTACTTTAGGCAATCTTTTGGATGTGCTGTCAATATTTACCTTCTTTTTCTGTTAATATTTCTTTCTCTAATCCCTTTTGAATAAATTTATCGAATAAATCTTTTACTTTCTCCGTGGGATTGGAATTGAGTTTCTGATAGGTCGTATTATCCGAAAGGATTCGTTCGGATTCCTCCATGTACTTAGTTTTGGACAAGACTACGACCCCACCTCCTTTGTCTGCCGGTTTAATGACTAGATTTTCGTACTTTTGTAAAAAAAATGTAAGTTTTTTTTTCCCGTATTGACATATTCTGTTGAAACTTATTACGTTTTTTTGCTTTCTTTATTTCTTCCATAACCATGGTCTCAAAAGTGTTCATCTTGTCAGAGACCATGTGTCTGAGGGAAAAAAAAAAAAGAGATTTTTCTTTTAATTGTGTCTGTTTATATTGTGAGTTCTGTTCCCTATTTAATGGTTCTTTCTGGTCATGAAATAATTTTTTCAGACACAAATTCCTCATAAATGTATTCATGTCAATAAAAAATTCAAATTTATCCAGTTCCGCTGTAGGCACAAATTTAAGGACTTTTATCTCCTCCTTACTTAATGGATAGTCCGTAAGATTAAAAATTCCTTGTGCATCTATCTCTTTCCCTTCTTCTCTCTGTTCCCTTTCTCTTCTTCTCCTATTTCTTGTTCCCTGGACCTTTGACGTTTGCCCGGGGATTCCCATGATTTGGGTTTCTCTTGCCATTTTAGTCCCTCTATTCTGGGTTCCTTCCGAAAAAACGACTGATGGTCATCTAAGCTCCACTTCTGGGGTTATTGACCTTCTTTCTCTGCTTCTAATGGAGATCCTGGTCTCTCTTTCCAATCTTCTTGATATTCTTATAGGGCTTCTTTCTATGATTGAGTCTACATTAGTCCTTCTCACAGTCTTTGTTGGACTTCTCCTAGTAGTGGTTATGGGATCTTTTCTTAATGTTGGTTCTAGCGGAGAGTATGTCTTACTTGTGGAATTCCTATTTTCACTCATCTTATTTGGAGGTTGTTGTTTTACCACTTCGCTGTATTTTCTACTTTGATAGTGGTATGTAGAAGTTGATGCTCTCGATGATGAATCATTCTTATGGTAATCTTTAATGGAAGGTCTCCTCTGATATCTGTTTCCTCCAGGATTACGTGGTTCGTTTCGCAATACATTATTTGTTGGTGGATCTTTAAAAGGTGAAGCCCTATAATATCGAGATCTTTCAAAATCATGGGTATACTGGTGATCATTTAGATTTTTCCGTTTAGGTTCTCCTTGTGGTCTCTGCCACTCCATATCTCTATTCCGATTTTGTTTTGTTGAACTAGTATATGTCCTTTTGGGAAATCTAATGTTGCCTATTTCATAATCATGGGTGTCCCTTAAATATTTTTTCTTTTTGATTGCAATAGTTTCCTTCTCCGCTTTTTCTAATTTAATCTTAATCGCTCTTATTATTTGGTTAAATGTTTCAAGGTTAGTAGTATCACTTTGATAGAGAAGTTGCATGTTTTATGACAGGGTGGAATAAGCTCCTTGAAGGCTTCTCATTCAGTATGATAGGGTACATAGGTTCTCTTCCCTCCTGGAAACTATCTCAGTGAGATGAAGAGATAACTACATGGAGACAAAAACTTAGTGATACTAAGACACATGGTCTTTGACAAGATGAACACTTTTGAGACCATGGTTATGGGAGAAATAAAGAAAGCAAAAAAACGTAATAAGTTTCAACAGAATATGTCAATACGGGAAAAAAAAAATACTTAAAAAAAAAATTACAAAAGTACGAAAATCTAGTCATTAAACTGGCAGACAAAGGAGGTGGGGTCGTAGTCTTGCCAAAACTAAGTACATGGAGGAATCCGAACGAATCCTTTCGGATAATACGACCTATCAGAAACTCAATTCCAATCCCACAGAGAAAGTAAAAGATTTATTCGATAAATTTATTCAAAAGGGATTAGAGAAAGAAATATTAACAGAAAAAGAAAGTAAATATTGACAGATAGCACATCCAAAAGATCCCAGTCTTTTACTACTTGCCTAAAGTACATAAAAGTACAGTCAATCCACCATGGCGCCCCATCATATCAGGGATTGACTCTATAACTTCTGGAGTCTCTGAATATATCAACACCTTATTACAGCCCTTAGTGGTGAAAAATCCATCACATCTTAAAGATACGATTCATATATTACAAGTTTTGGACACTACTCAATGGGACATCAACTATCGTTTAGTTACTAGTGATGTCACGTCCTTGTACAGCATCATCCCCCACGATATTGGAATTAGAGCTGTCAAATATTTTTTAATTAAAGCAGATTTTAAAGAAGAGCAAATAGAGTTTATTTTAGAAGGTATTTATCTTATTTTAACCAACAACTTTTTGGTTTAACAACATTTTTTATCTCCAGATCAGGGGAACGGCGATGGGCACCAAATTCGCACCCGGTTATGCCAACTTGTTTATGGCGTATTGGGAGGAACATTTTATATTCTCTGAACACCCCTGGGTGTCGAGTTTGGTGTGCTATCGCCGTTACATCAATGATATATTTTTAATTTGGAACGGTTCTGTTAAACTTTTAGAGATGTTCGAATCCTTTTTAAATGACAATGAGTGGGGCATCATACTTACTACCACTCATAGCCAGACAGACAATAATTTTTTAGACTTTCATGTTTTTATACAAAATGACCAGATTAGAACGAAAAACATTTTTAAAGCGGTAGATGCAAATGGGTACATTGAGAGGAACAGCTGCCACCAAAAACCATGGTTGAACAATGCACCCAAAGGCCAATTTCTGAGGATCAGACGCAATTGTACGAATGATGAAGATTACATACAACAAGCAACGAGAATAAAAGAACAGTCCCAAGAAAAGGGATACGAAGAGGACAGATTGACCATAGCAATGGAAGAAGTTAAGAATACATCAAGACAAGAATTACTAACTTATAAATCTAAAAATATACAACAAACACATACTCAGAAAATTCCTTTTGTATGTAATTTTAATGGTAATAATAAAAAAATTAATAAAGTCATAAAAAAGTACTGGCATGTCCTAAGAGATGACCCGGTTTTAAAAGAGATTTTACCAGCACAACCACAAATTATATATAGCGGTGCAGCGAACCTTAAGAAATCTTTCATTCAGAGTAGTGAAGGCCCAGCAACTATTAAACATTTTTTAAATCAGAAAAGCGGGTACTATGGTTGTGGCACCTGCTTGGCATGTAGGTCTACAAAAAGTAAAAAAAGGCACCTTACTAATATTCAAGAATATATTAATAGAGACTTTACTATCAAAGACCAACTTATATGCTTTTCGAAATGTCATGTATGTATTAAAATGCCCTTGCAACTTGCTCTATATAGGCCGAACCATCAGATGTATCCATATCCGGATCTCAGAACATGTACATAATATTAAAAATGGATTGGAGACCCATAGTGTCTCCAATCATTTTAAGAAATATCATAATCAAAATCCAGAAAACCTGTTCTTCTGTCCCTTAAAACTTATAAAAAAAGATTTGGAGAGGGGGAAATTACATTAAAAAAATAGGAACAGAGGAAATGAAGTTCATTTATAATTTTAATACATTGATACCGCACGGCCTCAACTCGACTTTGAGGTATGCCACATTTTTAATCATTTGACAATGAGGATATGCACTCTTGCACTTTTAATCACATCTTTATGCACTTTCTTCCACTACCAACCAATTTAGGAGGTTGGGATCAAAAGGTTGTTGATACATTCATTCACCTATGAGTTTATATAAATTTATCTGTAAACTACAAATGCAGTGTGCAATAGATTATCCATCAGATTGATGTTTATATTAATAAGCTTACTTCTATTTATATAACACATATTATTGTAATTTAGATTAAGTCTTTTTCTCTCTAAAGGTTGTTTATTCCTATTAGTCCCGCTGTCCCTGCACTGAAGCCCTCCTCCCTCTTGTATATTTATTTATTTTTTTACCTATACATATGATGGGTTTTCTGTACTCATCGAATACAGTCTGTGTACACCACCCCACCATTTGTTAATGTTTACAGCACTTATCCAGACAAAATAGTTTGTTAAAATTCATAAGCTTTAAAAGAAGACATATTGTTGTTATACCAATTCATATACAAATTTTTTTTTGTGATATTGAACCTATTCTTCTAACTCGATTTATTGAAATAATCTTACAGATTTTATTAAATTGTGTATATATTTTTATATATATATATATATATATATATATATATATATATATATATATACACACACACACACATACATACATATATATACCAGATAGTATAGCAAGACCAGGATCGTAGATAACAGAGCCGGATTCTTGAATTAATTCCGAAGTGGAACGCACTGTGCGTTCCAACGTGCGACAACGAAATCCGGAAGTAGACGGAAGGAACAACTTAAAAGGACGCCAAGAAGCTTCTACATACCACTAACGACTGAGGAAGCCCCTGGCACGGGGCGAAACGCATTTCAGGCTTTTATAAACACTACCAGCCATTTGGCCACACTGGACTTTGGACCAATTTAACCCTACAGTCCATGTTTTATTATTTTTAACAATAGTACTTTTGTATTTATGTTTTTAAGTGGTATTATTGTACACCTTTGATTAATAAAGCTCTTTGTGAAGAAATCCCACTCACTCAGCCCAGCTCTATTCCTATGCTGCTTGAGAGTTACAAGAGCATCCAGAAGACGGACGGGGACATCCCATCTAAAAGTCCCATTGTGCTACTCATGGGAGTCATATGATATTATTTGGCTCCAGGCTTGTGAGTACCTGATTTCTACGTAATCCATATTAATATATTTACAGACAATATTGCACTATATGGTTTTATGTTTCTTTTTAGACGCATCAAGATGTGTGATCCACCATTACATGTATTTAATCTTTATGATCTTAGCTAAGCCAATGTTTTCCCTTAGGAAAGCATTGGGAGTTTTTTTTTTGCATGCGCAGCAAATGTACAAATCCGCATCTCCTCATAGAGATGCATTGAATTAATGAATCTCTATGAGGAACATTCAGCACCTTCATGCAGAGCTGGAAGACACTGAACAGGAATCCTGCAGACTGTGCAGCAGTGACCAAGGACTCTCTAATGGCCGTCTGAGTGACTGTCACTAGAGGTGTTAATAAGCAGCAATGTAAACACTGCCTTTCGCATGGACAGGCTTTAGACACCAGACACATCAAGCTGTATTGGTTCTGGTGACTATAGTGTCCCTTTAAGAATTGCGTTTTTCTCGTTGAAAATGACTGGCTCCTAACTTGTTTTTAGCTGGTTTCTAGATTCCAAACAAATTTGTCAAGCCCTGTATACCGTACAAAACCCCTTCAGCCACTTACCTTATTCCAGCGCTCCCTCGGCGCTGGTGACCTCTCCTCCCCGTCCGACGTCACTGGAGCCGAATGCGCATGAGCGGCAAGTGCCTTCAAAGTGTCCATAGGAAAGCATTTCTCAATGCTTTCCTATGGACGTTCTGAGTGATGGAGGCAAAATTCGCCTCCAGCATCGCAGATGCGCCTCTAGTGGCTGTGCGGAAGGCAGCCACTCGAGGCTGGATTAACCCCAAATGTAAACATAGCAGTTTCTCTGAAACCGTTATGTTTACATGTGAAGGGTTAAAACCTGAGGGACGTGGCACCCAGACCACTTCATTGAGTCTGGGGGACTATAGTATCCCTTTTTTATTCATTTTAAAATGCCTGTCTCATGCTGGTTCACAAACTGTCCACATTCTATTTGTGTTGAGAGGTATGGACTGACATGTTTACATTACACCACATATTTGTGAAAAACTTTTCTCTTCAATAAAAATCAAACATTTTAATCTAAATCTTTATATTCAAAGCTTTGCAGATTTCCATGTATTCTGAACATATTCCTTCTTTGTAGTTTTATGCTTTTATGTCTACACAGTGGCCAATTTTTCAAGCTTCTTTGTTTTTTATTTTCTTTTAATGATTTACAATCACATTTATCCCTTTTATGTCAAGAATGCAACAGATTTTCACATTATCCATAAAAAGGAGGAGCAGTTTGGCACATCTTGTGTCCAGACACCAATTTCTTCTATATAAACAGACTAAACGATGGCCGCCCAGTGCCCTGTTTAACCTGTAGGCTGCCAGGAATGACTGTCTTAAACCCTTTAACCAGTGGCTTGTAAACAGTATGTGTAATTATCCAAGCATTACTGTTAGAAATAAACAAACATTTGCTGCTGGGTGTTTTATACGGAATCAATGCCGTTGTAACACTGATCCAGGGTGTTTGGTCAGAGGGGATAAAGGCTTATTGCAAAGCTTTGCTGCTTAAACTCCTAATCAGGACCCCAGGCAAATGATGCACTGCTGTGTACATTGTGATAACATAGCAGGCCTAAAAATTGACCGATGTGTAATCTTTTAGCAAAGAGCAGTTCTGCCAAATGGGTACAGAAAAAGCTTGCAAGGTCACGCTTTGTACCAAACGGGTCAGGCTATTTAGATTTTGTCTCTTTTGGTACCTGTGTAAGTGCTGTAGTGTTCTGTACTATCTACGATCCAGGCACTTGAATATATGATGATTTTGGTTCCAAAGTAAAGATTACAAATTCCCTGAGCAGAGTTGTTGATTTTGCGCCGTTAGTCGTATTTGCGTTATTTTTTTTGGCTCTGTTCCACCCCATCAAAGCTGTTGCTTCCAAGACACTATTTAAGAGCTTAAAAATGTTATACATCAGAAATTAGTTTCACCTATTAGGACAGGAACTGGATTAAAGCACTCTGGGAACTGTGCCCCACAGCTAAAGGTTTTATCAGCCAGTTCCAGTAGCTGCATCCTTGGAAGAAATTGCTCTGCTGATGTTTGAAAACCTACACACCTCATTTCTCCGGAGCACCTAATGAAACCTATTGTACGTCAGCATGAGGTCTGGCTACGGCAGAATGATGGAGAGCATCTTTCTTTAGATTATGAGAGATCTAGAGTTTGTTCCAACTGTACACTGTGATTTCAAGTATTATCCAAGGATAAGAATCTTAATGCTTAATCAACGCGACAGGAGCAGGAGATGAACTTTCACTAAGGAAACAAAATCTCTGATACCACCACAGGAATAGAGACATTAAATGGACAGAAAACTGGAACACCGAGCTCCACAGATTCACAGCTTCCAACTTGAGAAGAAAAAGAAGGCAAGAGAAATGCCGTAAACCAATAGTTTGTTTCCCAATACACCTTTCACTTGCCAGAAAATGCACACTGCTTTAATACTCCATCACACAGAAATCGGAGTGCAAATCTGTCATATGCATTCTGCATTCAAGAAAGCATGAAAAAAAACCACACACACTGCTTTTTGACTGCATTAATATAATTTACACTTCTAACCAAACCGTTATCACCAAGTAACCTCTCCCCGGCGCTGTCCTGATCTAAGCATCTCTACTGAGCAAATCCCCAGCCTGCCGTTTACAAGACTTCTCCCCAGCTGCCCCGCTTCTCTGGAAACCTTTGCTTCCTCACCCTTTACAAACACTATTCTAACACTGCACAGTGTGCAGGCCAGGCGTGCAAATCCTACTAGGTCTGTCAAACTACTGAATTACCGTATATTCTAGCCCTTGCTCAACGTCCAGAACGATGCAGAATATGTAGCAACTCAATTACTAAATATATAATAATAAAAGGACAATCCTAGCATGCCAACTGACTGCCCAAAACACACAATGAATGTGGCCCATGTTACAGCAATAGGTGTGCTCATTTACAGTGAAAATAAGGTTTATTTTACAAAGATGTCAATGTGGACAGAGTTGTAGAGCGTATGTGACTTTAATAAGACATTTATTTATGAAGTGCCCGTCCTGACCCTTAAATAATTTCTCTATTTTATATACAAGCTTTCAAACAGCAACAATATAAAAAATATTGTCAACCTTAATGTTGTAATATGTTCTAAAGAGAGCACAAAATGCCGAAGAACATCAGGATCACGACCTCTGGTTTTATATTGTTTGCTGCAAATCTGCAGCTTCAACAATCCTAGTCCAACCGTCCATATTTCATTAACCCACCAATCAGTGCTTTATCTTGGCAGGATCCCCAATAGCCACACATTGGCATGTTCTAGCAAAATATGCCAATTATTTTTAGTTAACCCCTTAAATGTAAAAAATACATTACCCAGAATATAAAACAGATAATTTATTAAAATGCATGTCAAAGTTCAGTGTAATAGTGTACTTCTTCTAAACCCTACAAACAAAGCAGCATTGTGTTATTTCTATAGCGGTTATTTATAGGATTTCATCATTTTATTAATTACATATAAATATTTGACAACAAAACATCTTTTCATTTACAAACAAAATGGAACAAAGTAACGAATTCCTTATTACTGTTTTTAAAATGTACACCGTTTGTTTTATTTTATCATTAACACATCCGGCTGCACATGATCACTATGACAAGCAAGAATGACTCATTTTAACCTGTTTTAAAAGTATTGTTTTACTTTATTTTTCAAATGGCCTGAAAAGTTCCGGTTTCCAGAATAATTAATAATGAAAATTGTACACAAAATGACAGATACAGAGAGTGGACACTGTAGCGGAGCTGCAATATTAAATTCCACGATCTCCGCTGGTACAGAAGGTAATCCAAAGTAAAGTGCTGAAAAGTAAGGCAATATCCCAAATCCCCCAGTAACCGGACGAAACACAGTTCTGGGAGTCAACTGAGCTTTTATTCGCAAGTCACAGTATTTATGCAAATCCCCGTGCAAGGGGTTTCCTTACTGACATTGCAGGGGTTATACAATAGGGGACTACATGGGGGACTTAACAGTCTGGACATTTCTCCCATCAGGCACTGCTGGACGAGAGGGATACTCCCACTGGAATATACCGTTAAGTGGATTATCCCTCCGTGCAGCAGAACCGACATTTTACATTAAAATACATAACTTTGCCATCATTCACTTGATTTAAACGAATGGACGTTCGGTAGATAGCTGGGGTCTGAGCGCACATTTCGTGAGAATACCGCTCAGATCCCAGCATAAATAACCGAACGCCGTACGAAATACATTTTAACATTGTGTTCGCCTAAAAGTACCGAACGCAGATGGGGAACCAGAATAGTGAAAGAGCAGAGCTCCCGAATGGCCTGGAAGCCCAGCGGTGTCCACGCTGTCGAGTAGCCGATTTCAGCTTCACGCGCTCGACAACCAAACATCGCTGGTGAAACAAAGGATCCAAGATGGCCGACCGCCGCGTGGTCGGTAGCCGAATGACGGCCACCTAGGAAAGCCCTTAACTAACGACTGCAACATTGCAACCTCTCGCTCACGGCACGGGGTGAAGTAGAGGCATTGCCTTGCTTACATTCTCAGTGAACTGTCCTCATTGGTTGAAGCTTCTCCTGTATAATCACACCCACGAGGTTCAGAATATACCAAAACAAAATATATATCACAGTCACCTAGTCATTTGGACGTAGCAGAATAAGTGCAGAGAGAAAAGCAATGAGACTAATGAGACGAGAATTACAAACTCTACAACATGCGCATTCAATTTCTAGAACAAATCAGGAAAAATATGTGATTTTTTTTATACAAACAGACATTTCCATGAAAGTGAATCTGGACTGCACTGCTTCAGTGATATTAATGTAAATGTAATGATATCAAGTTCTGTTGGCAGATTAATGGGTGCCACACGACCCTCTGTGTGTGGGCTACTGGGTGGTAGCTCATTCGTTTCACGAACAGCCGGCAAAGTCTCTGTTGGTGAAACGAAATACATGAATGCTAGAGGCTTTCGGCTGCTAGCATACGAATGCTCTAAAACATATCAGCACAGGCAGACATTACAATATAAAAATCCAGCGGTTATTACAGACAACCTTTTGCAAATATAGTTCAGTAACTACAAATACTTTTGGCAATGTTTGTTTTTTAATATAAAGAAAATATTGATAAACATAGTAGAAAACATTTAAAAAAAAAAAAAAACCTGTTTAAACCTATAAAATCATTGTATAAGACTTTTTTTTTTTTTAAACAAAAAAAGGGTTGTTTTATGTCCTCATTAATTCTGATTACTAAAATATGTGAAAAAAGTAAAATATTCCCCTCCACACACTACTTGGCAGAAGAAAACTGATAATTAGTCGACTTTAATCAAAGCTGCTATAAATTAACTAGGAAAAAAAAACAAATAGCGAGAGACACAGATCAGGAATCTCCCTTCCCTCTAACTACTGCAAACATTAGCACACAAGCCTGATCCTGACATAACCTGAATGGATCAATGACACTTGCCTCGCGAGTTGCCAGCCTGTCACTTAGTTCCTCTGCTGTTTCAATATCTCCACCCTTTACAGCTTGGTCCATAGCATCTTCCAGGCGGGACTACAGAGAAGCGGTCAGAAAAAAAAAAATATTAAACACTGGAACCTTGATTGGTAGAAACATAGAAACATAGAATGTGACGGCAGATAAGAACCATTCGGCCCATCTAGTCTGCCCAATTTTCTAAATACTTTCATTAGTCCCTAGTCTTATCTTATAGTTAAGATAGCCTTATTCCTATCCCACGCATGCTTAAACTCCTTTACTGTGTTAACCTCTACCACTTCAGCTGGAAGGCTATTCCATGCATCCACTACCCTCTCAGTAAAGCAATACTTCCTGATATTTTTAAACCTTTGTCCCTCTAATTTAAGACTATGTCCTCTTGTTGTGGTAGTATTTCTTCTTTTAAATATAGTCTCCTCCTTTACTGTGTTGATTCCCTTTATATATTTAAATGTTTCTATCATATCCCCCCTGTCTCGTCTTTCCTCCAAGCTATACATTTTAAGATCCTTTAACCTTTCCTGGTAAGTTTTATCCCGCAATCCATGAACCAGTTTAGTAGCCCTTCTCTGAACCCTCTCTAAGGTATCAATATCCTTCTGAAGATACGGTCTCAGTACTGTGTACAATACTCCAAGTGAGGTCTCACCAGTGTTCTGTACAATGGCATGAGCACTTCCCTCTTTCTACTGCTAATACCTCTCCCTATACAACCAAGCATTCTGCTAGCATTTCCTGCTGCTCTATTACATTGTCTGCCTACCTTTAAGATCTCATGGTAAGGCATTATAGGGCTGCACCATGTCTGTTAAGCAATACGCAGGTTTACATGTGCTGTCACACCTAGCCAACAGAATCTTATACTAAATACATCCCTGGGAATATCAGGGGAAGCCAACAGCCCTATACAGCATCACCTGCCACTCTACAGGTCATTGTGCTGTAAGGCAGAGGGCCCGTTACTGCAGTTCTTGGTCAAACTGTTTTCAAGTAGTGTGAGCAAATGTGGAACTTTCACAATTCTGGCAAATGGGGGTGGTAGGGGGTCTAGAGGCTGCAGGTGACCCAGGAACCCAGTGTTTTGGTCAAACTGTTTGAAAAACAGTTGTATCATGAACCAGGGGACATTGTCAGTAAACAGACTTTTATTAACCAATACTTTTAGATTTTAATTAAAGAGCATCGTGTGTGTGTGTAGCGGAGAGGTAGTATAATCCACAGTATCTCCGCTGGGTAACAGGAACAGCATAAAATAATCCAAGCAAAATAAGTACAGCATACAATAATTCCGGTAGCGTTATAAGAATCCTTCCTTCCCAAGAATTAGACGACACATAGGCTGGGAGTCAACTGAGGTTTTAATCTCAGGTCACAGTATTT
Organism: Pelobates cultripes; assembly: GCA_933207985.1. NCBI lineage: Eukaryota > Metazoa > Chordata > Amphibia > Anura > Pelobatidae > Pelobates > Pelobates cultripes. The sequence continues at coordinate 126,334,379 of OW240922.1, read as the reverse complement.
ATGGGATTCCCCATGGAAGGGGTTTCCCTACTGACATTACAGGGGTTGTACAGTAGGGGACTACATGGGGAACTTAACAACCTGGACATTTCTCCCATCATGCACTGCTGTATGAGAGGGATACTCCCACTAGAATATCCAGTTAAGTGGATTATACCTCCGTGCAGCAGAACCGACATTTCACATAAAAATGTATAACTTTTGCATTATTCACCTTATTTTAACGAATGAACGTTCTGGGGTCTGAGCACACATTTCGTGCAAGTACCGCTCAGATCCCAGCAAAACTAACGCCGCACGAATCACATATTATTTTACATTTGTATCCAAAGTACCGATTGTCAATAGGGGAACAAACTACTGAATGACCGGTGCTCCCGAACAGCCTGGAAGTCCAGCGGTATTCGTGCCGTCGAGTAGCCGATTTTAGTTCCAGGCGCTCGACGACCAAATACCGCTGGGCTAACAAAGAATCCAAGATGGCCGACCGCCGGCCACCATGAATCTCGATAATTACTGAATGAAACATTGTTGCAATATTTAATGGGAGCCACACAACCTCCTGTGTGTGGTCTCCCATTCAGTAGTTAATTCGTTTCACGAACAGGGTTGAAATTCACTGTTTATGAAACTACTGTATGAATGCTGGTGGCTTTCTTGCTGCCAGCATACGAATGCTCTCGTTCGTATAATATGCCTATACAGGTATTCACTTGGTTCTTACAGTCTTTAAAGGGATAGTAACACATACATAAAAATACAGTCTTAAATGGCTAGTTTTGCCACAGTGTGATAGAGTAAGCAGGGCAGAGCAGTTTATCACAGAGAGGATGTTTTACCAAGAAATACTGTCTTGATTAGCAACTCAAACGAATTTCCAGAAAAAGGGAGTACTCACCTTCTTAATGATTTTGATGCAGACTGGAGGTTCAAATCGATCACTTGCCTCAAAGTATGGCTGGAGAGTATCTAACGCAGAATTCTTTGCAGGAGCTGGGCTGAAAAGAAAAAAAAAAAAAGAGACCTTATTAATGGCATCAAACAACGGATAATCTTTAAAGCACCAATGGAGGGGATGCTATGTTCCTTATATTAAAAGATAGGAAATATAAACACCAAGCACCCAACAGCATGGAAACGCTCACAGAAGGGAGTGTGATATTATATTGATAAAATCAGTAAATACCTGTTATTCATCTCTTGATTTCCGGTTGTCTTCTCTTTATGTTTCCCTATAAAATAAATGAAAGCCTACATTAACACACTAGATTGTCAGTCCATACCAACAAGCACCCCTCCGATATGTGTAGAATCTCCACAATGCACTGCACAGGAGGCCCTTCCGATAGGTGTAGAATCTCCACAATGCACTGCATGGAGGCCCTTCCGATAGGTATAGAATCTCCACAATGCACTGCATGGAGGCCCTTCCGATAGGTGTAGAATCTCCCCAATGCACTGCATGGAGGCCCTCCCTATATGTGTAGAATCTCCCCAATGCACTGCATGGAGGCCCTTCTTATATGTGTAGCATCTCCCCAATGCATTGCATGGAGGCCCTTCCGATAGGTGTAGAATCTCCCCAATGCACTGCATGGAGGCCCTCCCTATATGTGTAGAATCTCCCCAATGCACTGCATGGAGGCCCTTCTTATATGTGTAGCATCTCCCCAAATGCACTGCATGGAGGCCCTTCCTATATGTGTAGCATCTCCCCAATGCACTGCATGGAGGCCCTTCTTATATGTGTAGCATCTCCCCAATGCACTGCATGAAAATTGCATTCTGGGCAGCATGAACGTTAAAGACCATTAGAACACCGTTCTTTGTATATAAAAATCTATTCCATCAAAAGGTTACTGAACATAACATTGAGGAGGGTAACATAGCAAACAAAAGAGAAGAACAGGCCAAGTTTTGCACCTCACTAGCCATAACTAAACCACCAACAGTCTAACTTAAAGGGGAACTTAATCTGCACCAGAAATAAATTCACCCAAAAAACAAATTGCACACATTTTTGAAATCCCTGCTATACAGCACGATAAGTCTAATGAGACCAGCAACTCTATTTGCTGTTCAAATAGCATATCACAATAAGTTAAAGCACCTATGTAGGTGGCTGTGAAATACGTGCTGAATATCTTCACTGCTTACGGATTGCAAACAGCAGGATCTGGAGGAATACTTTATTGCGCAATATACTGCTGATTTATGTGTCAAGCACTATGGCAAATAGCAGCCAGTAATAAGCTGAGAGCCTCAGCTGGCCCTCTCAACCTATTACTGGTCACCAATCCAATGTTTTCCCAATAGCAGAGCAGTCGAGGCAGAGGGATGGGCACTCAGGGACAGAATTTTGGTAAGACGGCACCTTGGGAATCATCCAAAGAGTGGCCCTTTAACAGGAGCTTAGAACTCCTAACGTAAAGACACACTGTCACTGAAAGAAGTAGGTAGAGTCACTGCCAGGGGAGGTGTGGTTTGGGTGGGTTTAACTCTTAAATGTGAAGAGATTGAGCTGTGATACTGCACTAAATACCAAAACCACTTCACTGATCATAAGTGATTAGAAGCTTATATTACCCCCTTTAAATAAAATGAGAAGCAAAAAAAAAAAAAAAAGGGGGGATAATCCCACCAGTGCTCACCCCTTCAAGAGGGAAAAGGTGATACGGCTGAATTAAAAAGTGTACTAAGTAAATCAGTTTTTATTAGGAGAAGGGGTGCACTCCAGATCAGTGTTCCAAAGTGTTTCTTTATAGACAACAAATCGATTTCATTGTGAAAACTGGCTAATGAATTATACATTTTGAAGGCCTACAACACACATTGTATTTTTCTTTTTACCTCAATCTGATTATTCCAACCCATTACATATTAAACTTTTCAAAGAAATTTTTTTATATTTTAAAGGGCGGCCATCAATTTATTGGAAATTACATCAATAAATAAAACATTTAAAATAGTTTTAACGATTATTTCCTTCTATATTTATATTACAGATTTCCACTTCAGTCCAGGCACAGCCAAAACATTGCCTCTCCACCTCAACGTAGACAGGACAGAACTTATAACAGTGAATGGCAGGGAGTCAAGATGGAGGCACTCTGTTCTATGATTGAGCCAAACACAGTGGTGCGAATTTCTACATTTAATTTGATATTTCAAACCCCACAAACACATCTGTAAAAGGCCCAGACACCACAACCACTATGGCTGTACTGTCTCCCCCCCCCCCACAATAAAAGGAATGAAACGTTATACTTGGCGACCACCTTCTCCACTCCACTAGGTGTTTCGCTATTTGGCTGAGTGCAATCAGTTGCACTGATCTATCGCTGGGCTTAGCTCAGGGCAGTTGACAGAAGTTACTGCTCTGCCGTTTTGGTAGAGCAGGTAGGCAGCGGCACACACTGGACCCCATGTAAGAAGGCAAGTTCCAGTCACCATAACCACTACAGTAAGCTGCCTGGGGTATCCCTTTAAATAAAGAAAACGAGCAAACAGAATATTACAAATCCTGGGAAGTCACATCTCACGATTGTCTGGTGGCATGGCTTCCTTAATGGGCTCTGTTTGTTGCATTATATTTGAAAAATATCCACATTCCAAAATATGCCAATTCCCATATAAATGTATTTAAAATAACGATTAACTTTTCCGTAGACTTTTTCTCTTCTCCATCCTGCTAGCTTGAGCTTTCAATTCGAGACGTTTCTTTTGAAGTTCCATAAATTTCTAATAGAAGACAAAACCCAAATGGAAGAGTTACTCACAGAGAAGAACATTTTCTGGTTACACCAGGTGTGAGAAGTCTACATTTGCCAACAAATATGTTCCTAAAATCCCAGCAAACTTATAAACAAAACAAGAAAAAAAATACCCTACAAAAGTAGTTTATTTCGTCTGCCTAATTTATTAATTTAAAATTCCTGTTCCCACTAAAATCAGAAGGAACCTAAACTCCACAAAAGGATGAGATATGAGGCAGGACGACTGGTGTCGCCAACTGCGCAGAATGCTCTCCTCACATAGTCTGCAGCTGGCCCTTTATGGGACTATTTTGATGGATTATGGATAAACTGAAATGGAACTCTACCCAGACCCTGTCTGTTACCAAAACATCACACACTCCATGAGATCCTTTACTTATGGATAACAAAAAACCTATGGTGAAAAAGAGAAATAGAGGGACAAAAAGGATCAATTTAAAAACAAATCCCACAAAATGACAGACCAGCTTTAAGGTAACACAGCGTTCAGAATGCTTTTTCTATTAAAGCTAAAAATCAGACAAAGGTAGACATTTAAGTCATCTCTAACCAACAGGAAGCTGCACGCAAGCAATACATTATTAAAAAATAATTACAAGTAAGGATTGCCAGAATTCACAATGAATGTCAAATTTACAGCCACATTGAAAACAAACGTGGCACTTTTTTTCTCATTCTGCTATTTTGGTCTAACGTTTGAATTTTTGCCAATTCTAAGTTTAGTAAATGGATCATGTTAGTGTGATCACAGCCTGGTACATGACATGTGAAGTCATAAAAGGATCATAATACAGGGTGTTTGCAGCTTAGGTCATTGACCAGGGCTAGAACTATTAAAGCATTACAATACTCCTAAACCAGAGATGGTGTACCCCAAGCACTCCCGGCCCACAATGACTACTGTTACTACCCGGCGAGCCGCGAGTATGAGACATGCTTACTAAGGCAGAGTAGGCACCTGCTCTTCCCCACATTGCAGGTGCCTACTCTGCTAAAATGTACCCGGCCGGGGAGGAGAGGTCACTGGCGGCAGCGAGGGAGCTCAGTCTTCCTGTCCTCACTGTTCCGTTGCGCGTGCCCGCTGCAGTGATGCCAGGTGCCGAAATATGTCATTACTAAACTGCGCACGTGAGGGAGCAGTGAGGAGCAGCAAGGGAGACCCCCACACCAGCTCCCAAAAGTAGGGAGCAATAGATCAAATGATGTGAGTGTGTGCAAGAATGTGTAGATGTGTGAGTGTTTGTCTGGGAGTGTGTCCGTCAGAGAATGTGTGGGTGTGTGTCTGTGTGTCTGTCAGTCAGTGAGTCAGAGAGTGGCAGAACCAGTTATCTATTTGGATTATGTACTATTAAATCAGGGACTTATGTACTGTTAAATCAGGGACTTATCAGCGGCCATCTTTAGCCGCGAACACATACAGCGGTGTTTGGTTGTCAAGTGCATTGAACTATAATCGGACACTCGACTGTGCGAACACCGCTGGAACTTCCACCTCTACATGTGCTTGGTCCCATTCACCTAAGAAGAGTGGCATTCATGGAGAACAAACTCCCGAACGAGGGACACACAATCAACTAATATACGAACAGTTACATATTGTGTTTTTTACTTCCGAAAGACTGACCGCACAGCCCGATTTCATGGAACTCTTGTGGGCAGGCGCCTCGTGTGCAGTCAGCCTAAGCTATAGCCGGCTGGCGTTTCGGCTACGTTCGTGGGATCGGTGTGCTTTCGAGATATGTTGGGTGCTCAGATCCAGGCTATCCAGGGATATAGTACCTGAGGGGGTACCGTATTATAAAAAGGGCGTTTATTACTGTACATGTCCTGGACCTATGTTGTGTACTTTGTGCCTGTCCCCTCTCAGGTCCAGTAGGAAATTACCCTTAGATGGGGACACACATAAAAGGCTGTGCGTGGTTACCATTAAACAGTTGACTCCCAGAACTGTGTATCGTCCGGTTACTGGGGGAATTGGGAATATGCGCTTTCTTTGATGTTCTACAGAGATATCGATTTTAATGTTGCAGCTCCGCTACAATGTTTGTGTGTGACTGTCAGAGAGTGAATGTGTTGGTCAGTGTTGCGATGACTGCAGCTGGAGGACCTGGTGGTGCATGCAGGTACACAACGCCACGTCACAGTCTGACGTGACATCAACCTGCTCCACCTTCACAGGGTTTCAAGGAGTAGCAGGAGGCACAGGGTGCAGACGGCGCCATTGGGCGTATATCAGAGGCTGGACTCCGGATTCGCAAACTGGCAGCGCCAACGTGAGTGGAGTCTGCTTGTTGGCGTATTTATTTATTTTTTTAAAACAAGGGCCGCGGTTTAGTGGGGGGTGTGGGGCTGGGTTTTAGTAGAGGGGGAGAATGGGTTTTAGTATAGAGGGGGGAACTGGGAATTAGTATAGAGAGGGGAACTGGGATGCTGTTTATTTATACTGTACTTTTCAAAACAAACCTACATTTCTATGAAAATGGAAGGTTTTTTTGCGGCCCACATAAGCTTAAACCTTGTTTATTTGGCCCGTGCTAGCATTTGAGTTTGACATGGATGGTGTACACATTGCAAAATACTTCCAAGGACAGATTAATAGTCTGCACTGACATTCTGTTTCTAGATGTTAATGTACTTCCAGGACTTAGGATCAGAGAGTGTCAATATATTGTAAATATTTAATTACACGAAAGGGTGGAAAGACAGCAAAGTGCACTCTTGGGACCAAAAAAATAAAAATAAATAACAATGGTAGAGATGGGTAAAGATCTGTACTTATCTTGTCTTCATAAACGGTGTTCTGTTCATGTGACTGGCTTTGCTGAATATATGATACGATGGCTGATGAAGGTATTTGATATGGGAAGAGTGTAGATGTTTCTGCATCCTTCTGATCCTAAAAGATTCTCTTTCACTGCTAATCTAATACGTTAGTCACACATCCATCGACTAGTAGTCTATGGACATCATTCCATTTATACTACACAAGTGACAAACAGGTGGCAATGAAGTATATATTAAAAATAAAAGGATTATGTGCCAGAGAATTAGCATCCAGCCTGCAGCTATTGAATACTAGATTTAGGATTAGATATTTACATTTTCAAAGTTGTAGTTAGCGGTCCTGAAACCTGAAACTAGGAGCCCACGTCAAGGGAGTTGATGAGCGATACTCAGACAGTGCTTCCATTATCTCGAACATCTGCAGAGAACTTGCCTTTAATCTCTCTAAGTCACTCCAATTTTGTCAAATTGAGTCAACCTTATCAGGATGTGACCCAGAAGAGCTCAGTTTTCATAGCTGATACAGAGATGGCTTCCAAGGAACCCCCGCGTGAAGCTTATCAAGGGATCTTCATAGTGAATTATTTTTGCCTAGCTACATATTTATTAGACTAATTACCCTACAAATGTCAACGAAATTGCAATCCCTGGGATCAAAATACATTTAATATTGGTGACAATATCCTCCACCCACCCAGGTGAACAAACTAAGATCTATGAGCAAAGGCCTTGATGCAGGTGTATCCATTGATCATATCTTAATTTTAGTAACTTTACACTTAATTACTTCTAAGTAATACAAATATTGATTGTAGCAGATGCATGTGAAGACTATTCTTCCCAAATATATAGTTAGCCATTAGCGAGTGAAAATATAGCCTTAGTGAGTAGAATTCAGTCATGGGGTGTGTGCTAAAGCTCACATAGGTCTGGATAGTAACACAGGACTTCAAGTTTTATACAAATATATACATACAGTCACGGGAAAAAGAAAGTGCACCCTCTTTGAATTCTATGCTTTTACATATCAGAACATAGTAATAATAATCATCTGTCCTTAGCAGGTCTTAGCAAGCGCTTACTCACCTCCCGGCAGCTCCTCCAGCTCCCCAGTGCAACTCTCGCGAGACCCGCGGCCGTCAGAGCGTTGCCATGGATCACCATGGCAACGCTCCGCGCGACACGCTGGCCGCGAGAGTTGCACTGGGGAGCTGCTGGGAGGTAAGTAAGCGCTTGCTGTCCGCCCCCCCCAAAGCTCAGCCAATACCACTGGACCACCAGGGACTGCTATATCCCCCCTCCCTGGCCAGGCAACAAGCAGGGACAACAAAAATAAATAATAATTAAATAAATATAAAAAAATAAATAATAATTTAATAAAAAATGCCCCCTTGCACACTCCATTATATACACATACACTACACAAACACACTGTGTATATAATGCAGTGTGTGTGTGTGTGTGTGTGGGTATACATTGCACACACTGCATTATATACACACACTATACAAACACACACACACTGCATTATATACACAG
>OW240922.1:126291814-126324208 GCA_933207985.1 Pelobates cultripes | reverse complement strand
GAGAGAGAGAGGGTGTGTATAGTGGGGAGAGGGAATAGAGAGAGAGAGTGAGAGGGTGTGTATAGTGGGGAGCGGGAATAGAGATTGAGAGGGTGTGCATAGTGGGGAGAGGGAATAGAGAGAGAGAGTGATAGGGTGTGTATAGTGGGGAGAGGGAATAGAGAGAGAGAGAGGGTGTGTATAGTGGGGAGAGGGAATAGAGCTTGATAGAGAGGGTGTGTATAGTGGGGAGTGGGAATAGAGATTGAGAGGGTGTGTATAGTGGGGAGCGGGAATAGAGATTGAGAGAGAGGGTGTGTATAGTGGGGAGGGGGAATTGAGATTGAGAGAGAGGGTGTGTATAGTGGGGAGAGGGAACAGAGAGAGGGGTGTGTATAGTGGGGAGAGGGAATAGAGAGAGGCAAGTATGTGGGAGAGGGAATAGAGAGAGAGAGGGTGTGTATAGTGGGGAGAGGGAATAGAGAGAGGGTGTGTATAGTGGGGAGAGGGAATAGAGAGAGAGAGAGGGTGTGTATAGTGGGGAGAGGGAATAGAGCTTGATAGAGAGGGTGTGTATAGTGGGGAGAGGGAATAGAGATTGAGAGGGTGTGTATAGTGGGGAGCGGGAATAGAGATTGAGAGAGAGGGTGTGTATAGTGGGGAGGGGGAATTGAGATTGAGAGAGAGGGTGTGTATAGTGGGGAGAGGGAATAGAGCTTGATAGAGAGGGTGTGTATAGTGGGGAGAGGGAATAGAGATTGAGAGAGAGGGTGTGTATAGTGGGGAGAGGGAATAGAGCTTGAGAGAGAGAGGGTGTGTATAGTGGGGAGAGAGAGAGGTTGGAGGGTGAATTCAAAGAGAGAGATAATGTGCTATTCACAGGGCTTTTAACAGGTTAGCCCCTCCTTCTGTTTGACACAAGCCCCTCAGTCAATCCCTTAGGATGTAACAGAACCAGAGTGCCCCCTGGGGGAAGGGGTATTGCATTGGAAGGGAATGGAGGAGGAGTTTATCAACAACCCAACTGATTTTGCCTGGTGAAAGGCCATGTGCTTCACAGAGGACTCCATTATTGCCTAAGGGTAGAATGGGAGCTTGAATCCCTGTATTAGAACACAATAACACTTCATTGGCATACAGTTTGGCTGTTAATCACATCCCCCCACTTATTACAGTAACTAAAAAGGAATATAATGTTAAAGATTGTATCACCTGTCATTCTAACAATGTAATTTATCTTTTAACATGTGACTGTGGACTACAATACGGAGGGAGAACAACGAGACCTTTAAAAATTAGAATAAGTGAGCACTGAAGAAACATACTGAACAAAGTTCAAAACCACTCTGTATCCATCCATATTAATGAAATGCATAATGATAATGGTAACTGCTTGCACTTTATGGGAATTCAAAAAATACAAAAGCATTGGAGAGGGGGCAACCACTTAAAGATCTTGAATAAAGCAGAAATGAAGTGGATTGGCGACGCGCGCCAGCTTCTGGGCGGCCAATTAACAGCACCTGCCGGGAGGCTAATAGAAGGCGGTTTGTGTGGTAGACTAAATCTACTGAACGAGAAAATAATAGGCGCTCACTATAGTGATCAGGCAGCAGTATACAGAACAAGGATTCCCCAACCAGAAGAAGCCTGTTTAGGCGAAACGCGTTAAGTGGGACTTTTTATTATACTTTTTTATCCTTTACTGTTTTAATTATATTAAAGTATACTTTTTAAAGTTACTTTTTATATTTATTATTTTTTACTTCCTGGATCCTGCATATCCTTGGTGGGGATTATACCACCTAAGCTGTTTATACTGGAGCAAGTTATATGCTCTAGAAAGTGTAAGTACAACACTTTTTATTATTGAATATACTATTAGTACTTACTTCACCATATTGTTACTATCTCTTCTTATATCTACTATGCACATTGCACCTTAAGAACATCCGTGGCAACTACTACGAATCCTAAGACGGGGATTGTACCGTCCAGGCGCTTCACAGTAGAGCTCTGTTATAGCTCATTCAAATGTGAGTGGACTGTACATAGCTATAATTGTTTATATTTTAAATTTAATCTATTGTATTGCACTATTATTTTTTATCTTAATTTTTTCCGAGGCTACGACTGATTGGAATATTCAAGGATATATGTATGTATTTTTTGCATATATAAATTACTAGGTGTGGTATACGCCTTCTTTTCTTTCTATTATTCATTCACAAGGTTGGGGAATCCTTGTTCTGTATACTGCTGCCTGATCACTATAGTGAGCGCCTATTATTTTCTCGTTCAGTAGATTTAGTCTACCACACAAACCGCCTTCTATTAGCCTCCCGGCGGGTGCTGTTAATTGGCCGCCCAGAAGCTGGCGCGCGTCGCCAATCTACCTCCCTAAAGCTGCTGTTAACCGCGGCTTAACGAGTGCGTGCAGTCAATTGACCACCCAGTAGCTGCGGTTAACCGCAGATTAATTGACTATTACTGGGTGGCCGCTAGGTGGCGGTGTTATGGAACTCCCCGGTCGGCCAGCGGTGCTCAGCCCGGAATCAGTACACTAAAAGCAGACACTTTTCCGTGCAGGCACCTCTGAGCCTCCAGCATTCCCTGGTTCTATTCGTGGCTATTTAACCGAACACCTGATCATTCGGGACTTTTGTGGTGGAACCAACCTTGTCACTGTGCACTGGAGGAGCCTGGTTGCTCGCCTGCTCCCTTTAGACTATGGCCCGGCATTTAAAACCTTTTATTTTCCCTGCAGAAAGGCTTATTCGTGCCTTTCTGCCGGGGTGCTCGGTAGATTCAATCTCCCGAACAAAGTACCGAACGATCGACCACCTGGGAACTGGAGTGTGCCATCAATTGGCCGCCCAACCCCATTTAGCCACCAGCCTCCTTACCTCTGCATTCTGTAGAATAACCGAATGCCTGTTCATTCGGTAGTTTAACCGTATGAACAGCATCACCCCAGATAGCCATGCCATGGAGCCTATTCCTGTAACGAAAGACTATGGGAAAGACTTTGGCTCCATGGCAATTGAACTGTATGTATGTGATCTGAGCGCCATTCGGTAATAATGTGCGCTCAGATCTAAGCTATCTGGGGATATGTAGAATGTATGTGTTTTATTCATTATTTGCAACATTGGGTATTTTTGTGTCTTTTTACTAACATTTGCTCAATGGAGTTTTGCTTCTGTCCTGGGAGATAATTGGATTACTTCCCAATTATCTCCTGGATAGAGGGGAGGGATTGTGATGTAATTGTGGGAGTGTTTAAAGGTGTATGTCTGTGATTGGTCAATTTCCAATATGTTTCCCAGTCTTTCATCTGGTCCCCTAGGGGAGTGTCCACCAGGTGGAAGACCTGCATAAAAGCAGGTCTTCCAGATCACTGCTTGACCCTCAATACGGAGCCTGGTCTCGTGCTTGGGGGGGATTTATTCGTATGTTTTTTCCTATTTGGCTGTTTGGAGTGTTGAGTATTCGTATGGTTCCTATTCGGCTGATTGAAGTATTCGTTAGCTGTCTCTGCATTCATAAAGTGAACATCCTAAACGGCTTTAACCCCTTCTATACCCGGGGTGCCGTTACACACTTATCTCACATTAACCCACTATATGCAACACTGCATGTATTAAGCGATATACACCTATAGGTGTTTCTTCTTATTATTTTTATGCGCTGCACACTTCTTTGTCTCCCTTTACCTACACAGTGCATCAGGATGGGTTATTCTGTTTCTTTGAACAGAATCCTAATCTATAGTTACATACTTCTTAACACTGGTAGGTGTGAAATCAAGAGAAATAACAGGTGTCTATAGTGGTATGCCAGTGATACCTAAATGGGTGGCTCACTAGAAAGGGTCAGTACCATCCAAAATAGGGGTTGTGACAGACCCATCTGTATGAACTAGAATTGCTGTGTTCGTCTGTTTTGCTGTTTGTATGAATTTCCCCATTCGTATGCCTTGTTTAAGGGAATGTATTTTGTTTGTCGAACGGAACTACCGAACGGACGGCCACCCAGAAGAGAAGTGTGCTGCTGGTTAACCTATTGATCCCAATTAGAACGTTGCGGTTAACCACAGACACTTCTCAATTAAAACCGAATACAGGGTGGTCGTCGTTCGTATGTCGACCACGAGACGGCGGCCATTTTAACTATGCGAAAGACCAGCAGTGTTCGACGGTTATTTTATGGAACTAAAAACGGCCACTTTTTCAACCGAACACCGCTGAAGCCGTCTACCTCCCATTCTCAATCGACAAAAGTAGGCGAATACCGGCCGTTCGAGAGGTTTAAAGGCACGAATGGACTTACCCCAGATAGCCTTCCCATGGAGTCAATTGCATACCGAAGAACTGTAATAGACTTTGACTCCATGGCGATTGAACTATGCGTATGGGATCTGAGCGCAATTTGCCAATAATATGCACTCAGATCCAGGCTATCTGGGGATGTGTAATACGAATGTAATACGTTCGGCAGTTATAAAGTTATGTATTTTAATGTGTTTTGTAACTTGTATTTAAAATGGCGATTTGCCTCTGCTCTGGGAGATAATTGAATTACTTCTCAATTATCTCCCGAGCAGAGGGGAGAAAACTGTAATGCATGCTGGGAATATTGTGGGGTTGTATGTCTAAAATGTCCCCATGTCCTTCTGTTATTCCAGTCTCCCATTTGGTCCCCTAGGGGAGTGTCCACCAAGTGGGAGACCTGCATAAATACGGGCAGGTAGCCCACAGTAAACTCAGTTTGTGTTTTACCCTCAAAGCGGGCTTGGTCTCGTTATTGGGGGGGATTTTATTACCAGCGACTAGAGACTGCTCATGGGAATTATTTGCCGTTCGGCTGCTATTGGCAGTTCGTGTATTTGGAGCTTGTGAAGGGAAGGAGCCGTACAGGTACCGTTCGGGAGTTTGGAGTGTTCCCTGGCTGGTGGTTCCAATGGTTATACTGCATACGTTACCAGACCACATTATTGCGAACGGGGAGCATTCACTAAACAGCGGTTTGTGCATTTATTACTGGAGGTACTGTAACAACTGGTGGCAAGCGACTGAATGACCACTACAACCAGGATTAAATGGAATTACAATACCAAAACCTGAGAAGAGCTACCCTAAAAGATTTATTGGAACAAAGAGGCGGACAAGCCAGTAACCTCAGGAAGAGGGACATTATGGCACTATTGCTGGAAATGGATGGAGTACCAGTGGCAGAGGGAACCAATGGACCCAGCACAGCTGACAGAACCCCCGAGGAGGCAAGTTTTGACCGGGCGGTAAGAATCAGGCTGGCACATTATGGTCCCAACCCATCTGCAGAGATCATCGACCAGGTCATGGCCGCTGTGGAGGCCAACCTGCTACGCCAAAGCGGTGCTGCAGCAGCCCCAGTCACAGCAAACCCGGGGGAAAGAAAGAAAGTGCCGTTTACAGCGTTTAAACCTTTTGTAGAGGAGAAGGAGAGATTGATGGGTACCTTGCAGATTTTGAGCGGCAATGTGCCCTGCACAAGGTACCCCTGGAAGACTGGGTCACTATATTGTCCGGCAAGTTATCCGGCCGGGCCAGCGATGCTTTTCGGGCCATACCGGATGAGGAGATCGGGGATTATGGGGCAGTCAGGGAAGCTTTACTTTCCCGGTATGCCGTTACACCGGAGGCATACAGGAGGCGGTTCAGAGACACTGTTAAAACAGCTGGGGACTCTTACGTTGAATGGGCATGTAAAGTGCACCGCACAGCTGCCCACTGGATGGCGGGGTGCCAGGCTGTGTCCGGGGAAGAGGTGCTGCAGATGTTTCTGTAACGGACCGTTTCAGCACACAAGGGGTAAAAACCGTTTAGGCGATCGTCCCCCTTTCCAGAGATACAGGCACAGCTACTGCAGAACACCAAACTCCCGAACTGGATACAAAATAGCACTCCAACTCCCGAACTGGAACCTCCCAAATAGCTGCTAGCAGACGAACAGGAAAAGCAGACAATCCTTACACTCCTGGCAATCAGTCTCTAACAGCATACAGTGAATCCCCCCAAGAACGAGACAAGGCTCCGTGTTGAGGGTCAAGCAGTGGTCTGAGGTGCTGGCACACCCAGCCTGGTTTTTATTACAGTCTTTTCAAATACAGGACCGCCCACAGGGAGGTATAAAACAACCAATCACATATCAGTTACATCCCACATATTCCCTCCCCTTATCCTGAGAGGAAACTCAATTACACATACAGTTAAAACATACTTTCTACCCAACTTTCATAACTCTAAAACCATACATCGCATTCACATAAAATTACATATTCACAATCAATCCATTCAGGGGAACAACATATTAAAAAATAGCATGAATCAGACCAGGGGTTCAAAAGTTAGTAAAAGTATTTTTTGGGCCCTGGCTGGCACATGGCTACCTGGCTCAAACAGGTTTTACAGAGCCCTCTATCCAGGAGACAATGGGGGAAAGTAATCCAATTATCCAGGGATAGAGGCAGACTCCATTGAGCACATGGTTGCAAAAAGACATAAAACACTTTAAAATACATAAAGTCACCTTTTACACATAACACACAGACATTTCACATATCCCCAGATAGCTGGGATCTGAGCGCACAAAACTACCGAATAGCGCTCAGATCCTATTCACACAGTTCAATTGCCATGGAGCCGAAGTCTTTAACTACACGAATGGGCTCCATGGCATAGCTATCTGGGTTAACACATTTACATAAAGTCTGGTCCATAGTCCAAAGGCAGCAGGCAGGCAGCCAGGCTTCTCCAATGCAATGTGGCGAGATTGCTCTCGTCACAGTTTCTATTAGAGCATTGCTTCGACAAATTACCACCAGGGGTCATAGAGCGGGTAAGGGACCGTAAACCCTCCACTCTACATGAAGCAGTTCGCCTGGCGGCCGAGTATACAGATGCCCGCAAACTGGACAGTTCCATCAGTAAGGCTCCCGCCAGAGTGGAATACCAGCCAGCAGCACCACCAACAGCTAACATGTACCAGCCCCCAATGAATCGGCCGTCAGCACCCCCTCCGTCTGCCCAGTACCAACAGCCACCCCGGTTTAACTCACGGGATTACTCGCAACCCATTATGTGTTACCTATGCAAACAGCCAGGGCACAAGCGACCGGAGTGCCCGATGAACAGTGCCAACCAGATTCAGTCCTGGAGGAGACCAGCCGGGGGCAATCCACGACCACCTCTCCCCGCTGCTCACTGTGTAGAGGAAGAGGAGTGATGGGGCATCCTGCATGAGGCAGACCCTGTTCAAGCTGCCCACCGGGATAACAGACAGCACCACTGGCAATGTGTAAAGGTCAATTGGAAGGAGGTCAGTGATCTACGGGATACCGGTGCAACCATGACTTTGCTTCAGAAGCACCTGGTATCCGAAGCCCAACATACCAGGGACACGGTCGCAGTGCGAGTAGCCGGGGGTGCCGTGTTTCGTCTACCCGTTGCCCGGGTACATTTGGATTGGGAGTGGGCGCTAGACATGTGAATGTGGGGGTCATGAAAGACTTACCAGCAGATGTCCTCCTTGGCAATGACTTGGCGCCCCTTGTTTCAGCCTTCGCTCCCATGGGTCCCGCTGAAGTGGACGCTGTCACGAGCCGTGCCCAGACCCGTGCCGCCGAGACCGGCCCACCTGCTGCTGAGACCCAGGTAAGACACTCTACCCCGCGACTTGTACCTTAGACCAGGCCCCATTAGGCTTGGATACCCCAGAAATGTACGGGAAGGAAACTAGGGAAGACCCGACGTTAGCGAAGTACAGGGCCAGGGCCGATTCTGGGGGAGAAGGGGTAGATGGGGAGCATTACGAGTGGGTGGGGGATAGGCTGTACAGGATCCCAAAACCGTCCCAGAAAACGAGTACCCCTCCGCAGAATCGACAGCTAGTGGTACCTGCAAAATACCGGCAGGAGATTCTGCAGATTGGGCATGATGTGCCGTTAGCGGGCCATCTAGGTCTAGCGGGCCAGCTCATAGAATCACACAAAACGTTTTCTGGCCTAATTTTAACCGAGATGTGCGGGTTTATTGTAGCACGTGTGACACCTGTCAACAGGTAGGTAAACGGGGGGATCACCCAAAGGCTAGGCTTCAGTCGATGCCAATCATTGAAGAACCCTTTTCCCGCATAGCCTTTGACATTGTGGGTCCACTGGCCAGGGATAGTCCATCAGGTAAGAAATATATTCTTACCGTGGTGGACTATGCCACACGTTATCCAGAGGCAGTAGCGCTGTCTAATATAGAGGCAGAGACGGTTGCTGATGCCCTGGTTACAATTTTCACTAGGGTCGGGTTCCCTCAGGAGATCCTCTCCGATCAGGGAACTCAGTTTACCGCTGTGCTCACCCAGCAGCTGTGGAAGGTGTGCGGCATTAAACCGCTGCTTAGCTCACCTTATTACCCACAGACTAACGTTCTCTGCGAACGATTTAATGGCACCCTCAAACAGATGTTGAGGACCTTTACTGACACTTGCAGAGACTGGGAGCGATTCCTGCCTCATCTGCTATTTGCATACAGAGAGGTGCCCCGGAATCTACCGGGTTCTCCCCCTTTGAGTTACTCTATGGGAGAAGGGTCCGCGGACCCCTAGATCTCATTAGAGGACACTGGGAGGGGAAGACAGAGCAAGAAGGGACCCCCATAGTACCATATGTCCTGGAACCTGGACCACATGGAGAAACTATCCCTGATGGTAAGGGAGAATCTCCAGGCGACCCAGGGGAGACAGAAGAGGTTACCACCCGACAGCGGGTCTTCCAGGTATGGCAGAAGGTTCTGGTGCTCAAGCCTGTGAAGACGAACAAGATGCAAGCATCTTGGCCGGGCCCGTATAAAGTATTAGCCCAGGTATGTGATACTACCTATCTTATAGCCAGCTGTGCAGATGAAAGGATTCAGCGATCCTTTCATGTGAGCATGCTGAAGTAGTATCAGGAGAGACCAGAGGATGTTGCGGCAGTATGTGCCCCAGCTACTGAGACCCCTTACCCGACTTATTAGAGAAGGATCCCCAGACTGACCTTACTAGTCTTGTACAGCTAGGGGACCGGTTGAACCCTGCAGAGAAGGTACAGGCAAGACAGCTTCTGTGGGAGAAGCAGGCGACGTTCTCCCAAGAACCCGGGTACACTACCCTAGCTGAACACAAGGTCGAGACACCCGGACAGAACCCCCTACGACAACCCCCATACCGTATCCCTGAAGCAGTCCGAGAAGGAATGCGGAAGGAGATACAGGAGATGACCAGGCTGGGGGTTATCGAGCACTCAGACAGCCCTTGGGCCTCCCCTGTAGTCCGGGTGCCTAAGAAGGATGGGACCACCCAGTTCTGTGTGGACTACAGGCGACTCAACGAGCGGACCACCACTGACGCCTACCCGATGCCCCGGGTAGACGAGTTATTAGACTGCATTGCCAGGGGGCGCTATCTGACCACCATTGACCTGTGTAAAGGTTATTGGCAGATTCCCCTGGCCGAGGATGCTATCCCTAAGTCGGCATTCGTCACTCCATTTGGTCTGTACCAGTTTAAGGTCATTCCATTTGGGATGAAGAATGCTCCGGCTACCTTCCAGCATATGGTGGATAGGCTCCTCGATGGCTTCCAGGAATTTGCATGTGCACACCTGGATGACATTGCGGTCTACAGTGAGTCCTGGGAAGAACACCTAGTTCACGTGGGGGTGGTGCTGGACAAGATTTGGGCCGCAGGCCTGACCTTGAAACCAGACAAGTGCCATTTAGGCATGGCAGAAGTGCAGTACTTGGGTCACAGGGTAGGATGTGGGAGCCAGCGACCAGAGCCAGCCAAGGTAGAGGCTGTAGCTAACTGGCCCACACCTATCACCAAGACCCAAGTGCTGGCCTTCCTGGGGACGGCAGGGTATTACCGACGTTTTGTCCCTGACTATAGTACGGTTGCCAAGCCCTTGACTGACCTGACTAAGAAAAATTTACCTAAGCAGGTCCTGTGGTCTCCAGCTTGTGAAGCTGCGTTTCAGGCATTGAAGCAAGCTCTTGTGAATGCCCCTATCCTGGCTGCCCCAGTCCCTAACAAACGTTTTCTTGTTCATACAGATGCTTCCATGTATGGACTGGGGGCTGTGCTGAGCCAGTTCGGGGAAGATGGAGGAGAGCACCCTGTTGCATACTTAAGCAGAAAGTTACTACCTCGGGAAGTGAGTTATGCGGCAGTGGAGAAGGAGTGTTTAGCCCTGGTCTGGGCACTGAAGAAGTTGAGCCCTTATTTGTACGGGCAGGAGTTTTCCCTTATAACGGACCACAATCCCCTTGTCTGGCTTAACCGGGTCTCAGGAGACAATGGCAGACTGCTGAGGTGGAGTTTGGCACTGCAGCCTTACAACTTCACCATCAGCTACCGACCCGGTAAGCAGAATGGGAATGCGGATGGGTTGTCCCGGCAAACAAACGTCCCAACTTCTTGCTGGTCCGGTTATCCCCAAGTTGACCCGCCAAAGGGTCAAGCCGGGTCTGCCGGAGTGTTCCACAAGGGGGGAGCCGTGAGACAGACCCATCTGTATGAACTAGAATTGCTGTGTTCGTCTGTTTTGCCGTTTGTATGAATTTCCCCATTCGTATGCCTTGTTTAAGGGAATGTATTTTGTTTGTCGAACGGAACTACCGAATGGACGGCCACCCAGAAGAGAAGTGTGCTGCTGGTTAACCTATTGATCCCAATTAGAACGTTGCGGTTAACCACAGACACTTCTCAATTAAAACCGAATACAGGGTGGTCGTCATTCATATGTCGACCACGAGGCGGCGGCCATTTTAACTATGCGAAAGACCAGCAGTGTTCGACGGTTATTTTATGGAACTAAAAATGGACACTTTTTCAACCGAACACCGCTGAAGCCGTCGACCTCCCTGTTGCGGAGCTGCAATTTTATAATCCCAGGATCTCTGCTGGTAGAATGCAATAACCAAGTACAAAGCTGGAAGCAGGCAATATTCCCAAATCCTCCCAAGAACCAGACGAAACACAGTCTGAGAGTCAACTGCAACTTTATTCAAAAAGACTGATATTTAAAGCAGGTCACTCAACTGTCACTTTATTCAAAATAACTGATATTTAAAGCAGGTCACTCAACAGGGGTTTCCAAAGATGGGCAGCAGGGGTTTTGGTTGAGGGGACTGGAGGGAGACTACCGTTTCCAGGTCCTCCTCCCAACAGCCCCTGCTGTAACATACAGTAATGAAAACCACGAGGACATAAACCGTTACCTTTCTACTTCAAAATATACAACTTAGTCAGTTTTAATAGCAATGCTAACGAATGGGGAGGATTCGAACAGACATACACAGTACAGCATAAATTAAACATAGCCGGAGACGCTACACTATACCGGCGCGCAGTACACAACAGAAAATAGGCACAACCATTCTATCTTAGGCAGTCCCAAGTGGCTAGGTTTGTCCCCATGTCCTTCTGTTATTCCAGTCTCCCATTTGGTCCCCTACGGGAGTGTCCACCAAGTGGGAGACCTGCATAAATACGGGCAGGTAGCCCACAGTAAACTCAGTTTGTGTTCTTCTCAATCTACAAAAGTAGGCGAATACCGGCCGTTCGAGAGGTTTAAAGGCACTATTGGACTTCCCATGGAGTCAATCGCATACCGAAGAACTGTAATAGACTTTGACTCCATGGCGATTGAACTGTGCGTATGGGATCTGAGCGCTATTTGCCAATAATATGCACTCAGATCCAGGCTATCTGGGGATGTGTTATACGAATGTAATACGTTCGGCAGTTATAAAGTAATGTATTTTAATGTGTTTTGTAACTTGTATTTAAAATGGCGATTTGCCTCTGCTCTGGGAGATAATTGAATTACTTCTCAATTATCTCCCGAGCAGAGGGGAGGAAACTGATGCATGCTGGGAATATTGTGGGGTTGTATGTCTAAAATGTCCCCATGTCCTTCTGTTATTCCAGTCTCCCATTTGGTCCCCTAGGGGAGTGTCCACCAAGTGAGAGACCTGCATAAATACGGGCAGGTAGCCCACAGTAAACTCAGTTTGTGTTTTACCCTCAAAGCGGAGCTTGGTCTCGTTATTGGGGGGATTTTATTACCGGCGACTAGAGACTGCTCATGGGAATTATTTGCCGCTTGGAAACTATTGCCGTTCGGCTGGTATTGGCAGTTTGTGTATTTGGAGCTCATGAAGGGAAGGAGCCGTACAGGTACCGTGGCGACCATTTTGTCTCTTAAACACATGCAGCGGTATATGGTCATTGAATGTCTGGAACTAGATTCGGTAACGCAATCTCACGAACCCAGGCTGAGTTCGTATTGCTGCCTGTTCTACTTCCCAACCAACTAGACGAAAAATGTTTGGGAGATAGGAACTACCGACTGGGGGAGCATTCACTCCATAAGAACCAGGGTGTCAGGGTCTTACCTGAGTTGGGAGTCTGTAGCGCAGATATGATGCTCACCCTTGCAGATAGCCACAGGCCGAAACACAGCCAGGTCAAGGTGCAGCCCCCAGAGTAGTAGCCATGTCAGGATGAACAGGACTGGAATCAGTCTTCACTGTAAATAGCTGCTGTGGCTCAGAGGTAGAAAGCAGGACCAGGACTGAGAAGATCCCCGGTTCAAGTCCCCTGTTGGGAACTCCAAGAGCGACCACGTCTTGCCGTCTGTCTATCAGGTGAGAACCGTGACAGTACCCCCTTTAAAAACGACCTCCGGGCGTGAATGGGTTCATTGTCAGCATAGTACACCTCTCCAGGGTCACTATCTGAATCCAGTGAGTCCCCATAGTCAAACTCCCCAGCAAGGATTCCCTTTACAGCTTGGGAGTCTGCAGTACCAGCTTCTGGTACGGCTGGAGAATTGTCCAGGTCTTTTAGGTTCCGGGTACAGGTGGCAAGCACTTCCAAAACTTTGGCAGGAGCAGTGTTCGCAGCTAACAATGCTTTTTCGAACATTTCAAGGTTTTCTTTACGGACTATAGTGCCATTAGAAGCAACGGCACAATCCACAGGTAAAACCTCTTCGGGCGGGCAGGAAGTAGTGGTGGTATCACAGGAAGCAACTTCGGGAGTAGATGCAGGAGGCTCTGGAGCAGGGGATGGAGGTTTTCTCGCGGAGGCCAAGCATGTGCAAGCACAACGGCTTCTATTAGGCTTTTTAGGCTGGTATGCGGTGTACACAGGGCGAAGGAAACTAGTACCAAGTCGGAGAGCTGGAGGTCTAGGAGGGCGAACAGGACAAAGCGTGATGAAATGCCCTTTTTCTCCACAGTAGTAACACAGGCCATAGCTTCTCCTTCGGTCTCTTTCCTTAGGTGTCACTTTGCAGTGGACGAGTCCTAATTGCATAGGTTCCACAGGGTCAAGTGGAACACCGGATACCTCTGGAGATTTCCTAGAAGCTGGAACATAAGGAGGCATCTCTGGGGCATAGTGGTGGTACTCGGTTACTTGGTTAGGAAGAATCTGAGATTTTTTAGTACGTGGAGCTGACTTGGCCACAGTGGTCTTACATTGTGAGTCCATAGCAGTACTAAAGGATTCCCAGCTGACCAGGACAGGACTCTTCGTCTGCAACATTTGGTGAGCCCAAACTTTGATGCGTCCAGGCAACAGGTTGATAGCCGCTCGGACCTTGATAAAATCTGTGGCATATGTTCGAGGCTTTAAAGAAAACAACACCTCACAATCCATCTTGAAAGACTGAAAGGATGTGCGGCTACCATCAAATCGGTCGGGCATGATGACAAACGGTTCAGGAAAAGCTGGTTCCGGGGCTGGATGTACTGCGCCTTTAAGGAATACAATTTCTTGCTGCAGCTCCGAAACAGTCTGGGCCAGGCTGGACACACGCTGGGTCGAGGGTGAGCACATCTCTGCGGACTCCATAATGGTCAAGTCTTATGTCAGGGTCTTACCTGAGTTGGGAGTCTGTAGCGCAGATATGATGCTCACCCTTGCAGATGGCCACAGGCCGAGGTGGTCAGGTAAGAATTCACCTGGCCTGTGGGTCTGTGCACGGGGGCTGTGCAGGATGCAGTACCAATACGCAGGACAGGCAAGGACTGAACCAGCAGGATGGTCGGGGGATAGCCGAGGTCAAAGGATGCCAGAGGACAGGAACAACGAGGAGTAGCCGAAGTCAAGGGATGCCAGAAGTCAGAATAAACGAGTCAGGAAGCCGGGATCAATAATGCGAAGCGATGAAACAGGAACACTGGAACAAACAGGATCAAAGACTTGACACTGAGCACAGGGCGAGGCTGGGTTTAAATACCCTGCTGATGACTGATCAGAGTCAGGTGAAACACAGCCAGGTCAAGGTGCAGCCCCCAGAGTAGTAGCCATGTCAGGATGAACAGGACTGGAATCAGTCTTCACTGTAAATAGCTGCTGTGGCTCAGAGGTAGAAAGCAGGACCAGGACTGAGAAGATCCCCGGTTCAAGTCCCCTGTTGGGAACTCCAAGAGCGACCACGTCTTGCCGTCTGTCTATCAGGTGAGAACCGTGACACAGGGGTAGCATTCATCGGTGTTCGCACAGGAACCCCCCCAAAAGTTGGCTGGCTGTTGCCCTCGTTTCTCTTGAACTGTTTTGGGACATCACCTAATGGCCGGCCCGTCAGAACTTTACCGAATATATTTGAGCGCTATTTGGACAACTTGGGCGCTCAGATCCGGGCTATTCAGGGATATAGAACTTGTGCGGTTCCAGTGAATTATGAATATGTTTTTGTATGTTATGTTGGCTTTTAAAGGAGAGTACATTTTTAAGTAGTATTGGCATTTGTGTGAAGGGTGTTTTGTATATAATATATGTATTTGAATGCAAGTGTGTGTTTGCATGTAGTGTTGGTGTTTGGTTATTGGGATGCACATATACACATACACTCTCACATACATACATACATACTTACATAGATATACATATACATTAACATATACACAAACACACACATACAAACACACTGTCACATACACACACGTTCAGATACACACTGACATGCGCACAATGATACACACATAGATACATACATACACACTTAGATACACACAGCGAAACATAACATACTGACACACAGATAAACACACTGCCATATACACATACTGACATATGTACACTAAAACACACTGACACATTCACACTAACACACACATACTGTAACTACACACACTGACACACGCACATTAACACACACACAATGTGGATAAACACACAGACACATGAACACTAACACACAATGTGGATACACACACTGACACATACACACTAACAGACACACAGGTACACACATTGACACATACATATACTAACACACAAACTGACACACATACACACTAACACACACAGATGCACACACTGGCACATGCACATTAACACACACACAAATACACACACACTAACACAAACATAGGTACAAACACTGACACATACACACTAACACACAAACTGACACACACAGATACACACACTGACACATGCGCACAATGATACACACATAGATACATACATACACACTTAGATACACACAGCGAAACATAACATACTGACACACAGATAAACACACTACCATATACACATACTGACATATGTACACTAAAACACACACATTCACCGAACACACATTACGCACACAATGCCCAACTAACACACATACTGTAACTACACACACTGACACACGCACACTGACACACACACACAATGTGGATAAACACACAGACACATGAACACTAACACACAATGTGGATACACACACTGACACATACACACTAACACACACACAGGTACACACATTGACACATACATATACTAACACACAAACTGACACACATACACACTAACACACACAGATGCACACACTGGCACATGCACATTAACACACACACAAATACACACACACTAACACAAACATAGGTACAAACACTGACACATACACACTAACGCACAAACTGACACACACAGATACACACACTGACACATGCGCACAATGATACACACATAGATACATACATACACACTTAGATACACACAGCGAAACATAACATACTGACACACAGATAAACACACTACCATATACACATACTGACATATGTACACTAAAACACACTGACACATTCACACTAACACACACATACTGTAGATACACACACTGACACATGCCCACTAACACACAAATACTGTAACTACACACACTGACACAAGCACATTAACACACACACAATGTGGATAAACACACAGACACATGAACACTAACACACAATGTGGATACACACACTGACACATACACACTAACACACACACAGGTACACACATTGACACATACACATACATATACTAACACACAAACTGACACACATACACACTAACACACACAGATGCACACACTGGCACATGCACACTAACACACACACAAATACACACACACTAACACAAACATAGGTACAAACACTGACACATACACACTAACACACAAACTGACACACACAGATACACACACTGACACATGGACACATGCACTCAAACACACACACACAGATACACACACTGACACATACCCAGATATACACACTAAAACACACACTGACACACACACAGATATACACACTGACAAATGCACACAAACACACACACAGATACACTCAATGACACACACACTGGCACATACAGACTAACACACACATAGGTACACACACTGTCACATACATACTCATATAAAAGTAATATTTTTTAGATTTGTAGCCACCCCACTGTTCACATAACTTTATTGTGGAGAGTGTGCAGGAGGGTAGCTTCTTTGTAGTCCTGTTGCTGGCTGAGGCTGATGGGAGTGTGGGGCTGGAGAAGACCCTCTCCTGCTCCCGTCTCCCCGTGCCTCTTCCTGCTCTCTAACTTTCCATGTGGTAATTGGGAGGCTATGACAGTGTCCTTCCAGATATTACAAGGGCGTGGAGTTCAGCCGGGCCCCTGCTCAGCAATGACCATCGGGTAGCCCTAACTGCATGGGCCACCTGATGGACTCCGCAGTGTGCGGGCACCTGTGCAGCTGCATTGGCTGCACTGGTGGCAGTTCTGTCGCTGCGGTTACTGCTGCATTTAACTTATGTTGAGACAAACTGGATGAAACTGAATGACTGTCTGACATGACAAATCCCTACTGGACATGAAGCAGTTAAACCACATTCCCTGAACTATCTTTTATGCAAATAGAACTAATCTGAAAATAGTGCTTTGAGATGCAATTTAAGATGGCATTCATGCCTCTTATCTCCATTTTCTCTGGCTTTGGTGATAACATCATAAAATAAAAAGGATTCATCAGGTAATGTTTTTCCTCATTATTCTGAAACACAATTTGCCAGTTGAAAAGGTAATTAGCCACACAGCCCCACCACACTGGAGTTTGTCAAAGAAGGTTGCGATTAATTAGCCGTGCTAACTACTTTTTATGTCATCTAACGAGAAGCCACGGAATACGGTTTTATTTCAATTTGCTCATTTACATCAACTTCGCCTCTTGAAAGACACGAATGGGTCACGCAACAGTGATGGGGTTGGCAGGGAGTAATTCTCGTGTATCTCGCCATGTGACATACATGACGAGCAAAATAACATACGGTAACTTTCCCGAATCTTAATCGATTATAAATACGTCTTTCTAGCTCTATGGCAGCTTTTCAGAATTTCCTGCTGTCTGATGGACTGTTAACGTGTATCACAGCACAGAGATTGCTACAAATGGAATTCTAATGCATAATTATATCTGGAAAATAAAATGAAATAAACAAGGCACAGGCTTACTGACTGTTAATTATTAAATATAAATACAATAATCCCAGCCAGAAGACAAATTGGCAAAGGAGCACAGAATGGGTTACAGGGGTACTAAATGGGCTTAACCCAAGAACATACAGAGAGAGCAAAAATAAGGAAATGAGGGAAGAGCTAACACACACAGACCACGCGGGAGGAAGAACCTGAGCCTAAGCAGGAAGCAAGTCCCATCAAGACCAGTCCCCCCTATAGAACACTACATAGAGAGACTTGCAAACAAGGTACAAAAATAATAACATTTTATTGATAATAAAAATGAGCGTTAGAAATCTAAACACCAAGTGTCACAAATACACCAGACTACTATCCTATAGGAAAATGGAAGAAGGCTGAGAAAGAATCAACTCAATTTAACATCAGCTAATCGCAGAGTTATAATACAGACTGGATACTTAATAAATAGTTTACTGTAGAAAACAGAGTAACTAATGTAACAGCCCGAATAGCAAAAGTAACAATAAGTCTTAACTCAGAGTATAATGAGAAATGGTTTTATAAATCCCAGATTGATCCAAATTTATGGAATTATGGCCAAACAGAACAATTCCCTTCTATATCCACTTTCTATACACAAAATAATTACAGGTCCTTATGATTTACTAAATAGTGAATTGGCTCTTGCTAAGATAGCACTTGTATATGTCAAAAAGATAAGTAAATCGAAAGGACAGAGAGAAAGAGATCAAAATCAATGAAAATAAAGTAAGAAGTGGTATAGAGGGTTCTCACAGCTCCATAGCTAATATACAAAATATAGAGACTCTACCGACCAAAAGAACGGGAGTCCCTAGGTAAGTGTAGCATATAACAAGCTACCAGGGCTGGGCTGTGGGTACACTCTCTCACACTGCTGTATAGGTAGCTTGTTATATGCTACACTTACCTAGGGACCTACAAGTGCTATCTTAGCAAGAGCCAATTCACTATTTAGTAAATCATAAGGACCTGTAATTATTTTGTGTATAGAAAGTGGATATAGAAGGGAATTGTTCTGTTTGGCCATAATTCCATAAATTTGGATCAATCTGACTGCACATCACTCCTCCCAGCTAACACACACAGACCACGCGGGAGGAAGAACCTGAGCCCCCACGGGACCCCAGGGAAAGTCACCCTTCTGCACCTAAAAGGTAGGAAACAGGAGGGTGACTTAAATATTATATGTGTGTTTGTTTGTATGTATGTGTCTGTGTCTATCTGTCTGTATGTATGTGTGCCTGTCTGTTTGTATGTATGTTTTGTTGTGTGTCTGTCTGTCTGTCTGTATGTGTGTCTTTGTATGTGTGTGTCTATCTGTCTGTATGTATGTATGTGTGTCTGTCTGTCTGTTTTTATGTATATATGTATGTATGTGTCTTTGTATGTATGTGTGTCTTGTGTGTGTGTCTTTCTGTATGTGTCTGTCTGTATGTGTGCCTGTCTGTCTGTTTGTTTGTATGTATGTGTGTCTTGTCTGTATGTATATGTGCCTGTCTGTCTGTCTGTTTGTATGTATGTGTCTTTGTATGTATGTGTCGTGTGTGTATGTATGTCTCTGTATGTATCTGTCTGTCTGTGTGTGTCTCTGTATGTATGTGTGTGTCTCTGTATATATGTATGTATATGTGTGTGTGTGTGTGTGTGTGTGTCTGTCGGGAGGAGTCAGAGGGGGGAGAAAGGGAGGGAGGAGGGGGTAGGAGGGGCCAATGGATCAGTTTTGCACCGGGGCCCCATGGGTTATGTGTACGCCACTGGCTGGGGGATAGGATGACTAGAAGTTTGGAGGATATTTTAAACTTGTAGTAGGGGGGAAGGGTCAAAGCAATCTAGAAAATGGAGATAGGATAGAAAGGACATGGGCTTTAGCTCAGTGTAAGGGTGGTGGAGATGGGGGGAGGGGAAAGCTCAGAACAGAGGAGGTATGTAATATAGATGAAAATTCACAAAAGGTACAAATGACTCATGATAACATTAAATGTATGTTTACTAATGCAAGGAGCCTATATAACAAAATGGGGGAACTAGAGGCAATAGCATACACTAAACAATATGATATAATAGGCATAACAGAAACATGGTGGGATGAAACACATGACTGGGCAGTTAATTTAAATGGGTACACGTTATTTAGGAAGGATAGGAAAAACAAGAAGGGTGGTGGGGTATGTTTGTATGTCAACCATGAGTTAAAGTCAAATCTTAGGCATGTGGAGTGTGACTTGGAAAATGTTTATAGACCTATGAGCTTAACTTCTGTGACTGGGAAAATATTTGAAGGGCTATTAAGGGTTAATATTCAGGAATTCATTGGGAAGAACTTCGTTATTAGCAATAATCAACATGGTTTTATGAAACATAGGTCATGTCAAACTAACCTAATTGCATTCCACGAAGTAGTAAGTAGAAGTATAGATCAGGGTTTTGCAGTGGAAGTGATCTACTTGGATTTTGCCAAGGCATTTGATACGGTTCCTCACAATAGGTTAGTGTTCAAACTAAAAGAAATTGGTCTAGATGATTATTCTTGTTCTTGGGTAGAACATTGGATAGAGCTTAAGGTTAGAGTACAACGAGTTGTCACTAATGGTAAATTTTAAGGCTGTACAAAAGTGGTAAGTGGTGTCCCTCAGGGTTCTGTTTTTGGACAACACAGCAGACCCTCTTCCATTTAGGTGCAATACATCAGGACTATACATGTTGTACCCAAGCGCAAAATCGGCCCAGTGCTCTAAAAACTCAAAACCCTCTTTCCTGCACCAAGACTTCAGCCACGCATTGACCTCTCTAATCTGCTATAGCGCGCGGCACAGGTAATATTTCTGAAAATATTACCTTGGAGGTCCTTTTCTTTAGCTTACTTCCTAGTTCCCTGAACTCATTCTTTAGGACCTTCCATTTTCCTTTGCTCTTGTCATTGGTACCAATGTGGACCATGACAGCTGGTTCATCCCCAGCCCCTCCCAATAATCCCTCCACTCTGTCAGCAAGATGCCAGACCCGAGCACCCGGGAGACAGAAAACTGTCCGGTTGAGTCAATCAGAGTGGCAGATTACCCTATCTACTCTCTTAATAATAGAGTCCCCTACCACCACAACCTGTCTAGCCTTCCTTACCCTCTCTCCTTACCCCACCCGTACTAGAGGGGCTGTTCCCACGGCTGTTAGAAGGAACAGCTTCCTGCAGTACGGCTACTCCTGAGCTGAAGCTCCCAACATCTTCACTTAAACTGGCAAATCTGTTGGGCTGCACAAGATCAGGACTAGCTAAACCTTTCCTCTTCCCTCACCCTCTGCTTCCTTGCCCCACAGTTACCCAGTTATGTGCCTGCTCACCAACTGTCTAATCTCCTCCTACTCCACTGCCTGTCCCCACTAAACTCTGCTCAGTGAGTAACACCCACCACAGAGGTATGAACCCTGGACAGATTCATACAGACACATTAATATACATGCAGACACACACTGACACATTGTGATAAATACAGACCCACACTAACACACATGCAGAAAAAAACACAGACACATTATGACAGATACAGTCACGCACTAACACACATGCAGACACACACTGACACATTGTGACAAATACATACTAACATTCATACACATTTTGACACACACGGACACATTATGACACATACAGTCACACACTAACACACATTTTGACACACACTGACACATTTTGACACATACAGTCACACACTAACGCACATGCAGACACATACAGACTCACACTAATACATTATGATGACACATACAGTCATGCACTAGCACAAATGCAGACACACACTGATACATTGTGAACAATACAGACACATTAATATACATGCAGACAAACACTGATACATTATGACACATACAGTCACGCTCAAACACTCAGAGTCCCATTCTTCACTCATAGAATTATCTCAGAGTCCCATTCTTTACTCATGGAATTATCTATTCTTCACTCATAGAATTATCTATTCTTCACTCATAGAATTATCTCAGAGTCCCATTCTTTACTCATGGAATTATCTATTCTTCACTCATAGAATTATCTCAGAGTCCCATTCTTTACTCGTGGAATTATCTATTCTTCACTCATAGAATTATCTATTCTTCACTCATAGAATTGTCCATTCTTCACTCATAGAATTATCTCAGAGTCCCATTCTTTACTCATAGAATTGTCTATTCTTCACTCATAGAATTATCTCATAGTCTCAGTCTTCAGGTATAACATAAATAACTTTACCACAACCATTAATTAGACTCTTCCCTGTCTCCGTTGCAGAGAGAGAAAGTGAATATATTTCACTGAATAACTTGTGAGATTGATTAACATCATTCCCTTCCTAGAGGAACCTCTATCCAAAGGGTTAAGCGTTTTAGCGTGATATCTATAGGCAGTAAAAACAAGTTAGAAATGTTATGACTGTTAATTTTTGTATTGCTCCGAAATCGATCAATGTTTTAGACTGTGTTAAAAGACATAATAAACAATGATCCTGGAAGTCCCTTTATTGACTTTGTCTGTTAGGAGGATCCGGTGACCGCTGTACGTTTTTGGATCCATCTTGCCGCTGCACAATGCAGCAGCTGCGCAGTGTTATTTCAAATAAATGCTAAAATCCCAGAGCAGAGCTCGCCTTTCATGCTCCAAAATAAAGGAAGAAAAGAACACTAAATAAGAAGCATGGAGTAATGCTACAGAAAACGCTTGCTTTTCACCTCTGTACGTCTTTTTTTATCATATTGTGGCGGAGAAATGAATAGAAACATAAAAAGTGTTCCCCTTTATAGCGGCAGAGCTTCAAGGCTACAGCAGAAGAAATAAAACGAGCACATCAAAGGGAAGACGAGAGTGTTGCAATTATTTCGTCTCCTTATCCGTACAGAAAGCTCTGGCCAAATCTGTCAGAAGACTTTATTGAGAAGC
This sequence comes from Pelobates cultripes, assembly GCA_933207985.1. Taxonomy (NCBI): domain Eukaryota; kingdom Metazoa; phylum Chordata; class Amphibia; order Anura; family Pelobatidae; genus Pelobates; species Pelobates cultripes. The sequence continues at coordinate 126,301,449 of OW240922.1, read as the reverse complement.
AGGTTTCTTGCAGATAAAAAAAAAAGGACATGAAATTGTGTGTTGCAAGCGTGTAATGAGAAGGCAGGCCGCTGCTTGAGGGGTTTCGGAGCTCTCTGCAGACTTTGAAAGTTTCCAATTCAGCAGGTCATATTACCTGAAAGCTGCCTCGCTAGACGCGCAGTGCTGACATATGAAGCAGGAAGCTAGCTATACGAGAGACACGTTAAAGTGAGGCCATGACAAACATTGCAAAGGCTGACAAGGATCACCCACTCTTTCCTTTAAAGTGATTAGCTCCAAAATAAGAACCAAGGCCACAAAAAATTATCAAACGTGCAACAAAAAGTGGGATTGGATCATTTAAACTCTTCATTACAGATTAGTAAGAGAAGCGTCACAAAAGTACATCTAGCAGAGAACATAGAAACATAGAATGTGACGGCAGATAAGAACCATTCGGCCCATCTAGTCTGCCCAATTTTCTAAATACTTTCATTAGTCCCTAGTCTTATCTTATAGTTAGGATAGCCTTATGCCTATCCCACGCATGCTTAAACTCCTTTACTGTGTTAACCTCTACCACTTCAGCTGGAAGACTATTCCATGCATCCACTACCCTCTCAGTAAAGTAATACTTCCTGATATTATTTTTAAACCTTTGTCCCTCTAATTTAAGACTATGTCCTCTTGTTGTGGTAGTTTTTCTTCTTTTAAATATAGTCTCCTCCTTTACTGTGTTGATTCCCTTTATATATTTAAATGTTTCTATCATATCCCCCCTGTCTCGTCTTTCCTCCAAGCTATACATGTTAAGATCCTTTAACCTTTCCTGGTAAGTTTTATCCCGCAATCCATGAACCAGTTTAGTAGCCCTTCTCTGAACCCTCTCTAAGGTATCAATATCCTTCTGAAGATACGGTCTCCAGTACTGTGTACAATACTCCAAGTGAGGTCTCACCAGTGTTCTGTACAATGGCATGAGCACTTCCCTCTTTCTACTGCTAATACCTCTCCCTATACAACCAAGCATTCTGCTAGCATTTCCTGCTGCTCTATTACATTGTCTGCCTACCTTTAAGTCATCAGAAATAATCACCCCTAAATCCCGTTCCTCAGATGTTGAGGTTGGGACTCTATCAAATATTCTGTACTCTGCCCTTGGGTTTTTATGTCCAAAATGCATTATCTTGCACTTATCCACATTTAATGTCAGTTGCCATTTTTCTAGTTTACCTAAATCATTTGCCACTTATCCCTCCTGGAACATCAACCCTGTTACATATCTTAGTCTCATCAGCAAAAAGACATACCTTACCATCTACAAGACCTTCTACAATATCACTAATAAAAATATTAAAGAGAATGGGTCCAAGTACAGATCCCTGAGGTACCCCACTGGTGACAAGCCCATGCTTCGAATATACTCCATTGACTACAACCCTCTGTTGCCTGTCACTCAGCCACTGCCTTACCCATTCAACAATATTTGAATCCAAACTTAAAGATTGCAGTTTATTGATAAGCCTTCTATGTGCAATAGTGTCAAAAGCCTTACTGAAATCTAGGTAAGCAATGTCTACTGCACCACCCTGATTTATTATTTTAGTTACCCAATCAAAAAAATCAATAAGATTAGTTTGGCATGATCTCCCTGAAGTAAACCCATGTTGTCTCTGATCTTGAAATCCATGTGTTTTTAGATGTTCAACAATCCTATCCTTTAAAATGGTTTCCATCACTTTCCCCACTACTGAAGTAAGGCTTACTGGCCTATAGTTGCCCGACTCCTCCCTATTACCTTTCTTGTAAATGGGCACAACATTCGCTAACTTCCAATCTTCTGGGACTACTCCTGTTAACAATGATTGGTTAAATAAATCTGTTAATGGTTTTGCTAGTACACCACTAAGCTCTTTTAATAACTTTGGGTGTATTCCATCAGGTCCCATTGACTTATTTGTCTTTACTTTTGACAGTTGAAATAGAACCTCTTCCTCTGTAAACTCACATGTAACAAATGACTAATTTGTCCTTTTTCCTAACTGAGGCCCCTTTCCTTCATTTTCATCTGTAAATACTGAACAAAAATATTAATTGAGGCAGTCAGCTAGACCTTTATCCTATTCTACATACATTCCTTCTTTTGTTTTTAATGTAACTAATCCTTGTTTTACTTTCCTTTTCTCATTTATGTATCTAAAAAATGTTTTGTCCCCCTTTCTTTACGGACTGTGCTATGTTCTCTTCTGTGTGTGATTTGGAAGCTTTTATAACTTGCTTAGCCTCTTCCTGCCTAATCTTATAGATCATTTTGTCTTCCTCACTCTGTTTTTTTTTTTTATAATTACTAAATGCTAACTTTTAGTTTTTTAACTATTTTGGCCACATCTGCGGAGTACCACAGTGGTTTCTTGAATTTTTTGTTTTTACTAACAAGCTTAGTGCAATTTTCTGTTGCCTTCAGCAGTGCCACTTTTTAATAATCCCATTTCTCTTGGACTCCATTAATATTGCTCAAGTCTGATAATGACTCCTTTACACACAACTGATTTATATGTAACTAAAGCTGGAAAGCTATTCTTGGTCCAGTCGAGGTGTGTATCTAGAGCATTTTGAAGGGAGGTGTTTTTGCACTGTGAGATAAGTCCACTCATTACTGCATAGCTCCTGGGAGGGGTTAAATCAGGATGGGCGAGGTAGGCAGTTAGTGTCAGAGTACTTGCTCCATAATTCTCACTCTTGCTGTGTTCCTCCTGGGAGGTGTGAAATCAGGATGGGCGAGGTAGGCAGTCAGTGTCAGGGTACTTGCTCCATAATTCTCACTCTCGCTGCTTTCCTCCTGGGAGGTGTGAAATCAGGATGGGCGAGATAGGCAGTCAGTGTCAGGATACTTTATCCATTATTCTCACTCTCGCTGCGTTCCTCCTGGGAGGTGTGAAATCAGGATGGGCAAGGTAGGCAGTGTAGCGGAGCAGCAATATTAAATCCCACGAACTCCGCTGGTAAAGAAGGTAATCCACAGTGAAGCGCTGAAAAGTAAGGCAATGTCCCAAATCCTCCAGTAACCGGATGAAACACAGTTCTGGGCGTCAACTGAGGTCTTTATTCACATGCTCCAGTATTTATACAATTCCCCATGCAATGGGTTTCCTGAGTCACATCACAGGGGTATTACAGGAGTGGACTACATGGGAAACTTAATGTACAGAGCATTTCTCCCATCAGACACTGCTGCACGAGAGGGACACTCCCACTGGAATGTACCTTTAAGTGGATTATCCCTCTGTGCAGCAGAACCGACAATTCACCTTAAAATCCATAACTTTTGTTATATTCGGTAGATTTACACAAATGGACGTTCGGTAGATAGCTGGGGTCTGAGCACACAGTTCGTGAGAATACCGCTCAGATCCCGGCTAAAACAACCGAACGCCGCACGAAAAGCACTTTGCCATGGAATTCACCCCAAAGTACCGAACACCAATGGGGAACCCTAATGGCGAAAAGACCGGAGCTCCCGAACAGCCTGGAAGCCCAGCGGTTCGCACCATCGAGTAGTCGTTTTCAGTACCACGCGCTCGACGACCAAACACCGCTGGAGAGACAAAGGATCCAAGATGGCCGACCGCTGCGTGGTCGGTAGTCGAACGACGGCCACCTAGGAAAGTTTCTAAATACCGATTGCAACATTGTTGCAATCGGTTAACAAGCGCCACACGTCCATCTGTGTGTGGGCTATTAAAGGATAGTTAATTTGGTTCACGAACAGCCCGCAAAGGCGCTGTTCGTGAAACAAAATACAGGAATGTTATCTGCTTTCGGCAGCTAGCTGACAAAGTCAATGTAACATGCAGGACTAAGCAGATTACAGCCAGGGCACATACAAAATCACAATAAAGCTACAGGCAACCTTTTAAAACATATTGTCCATGTTAGTCCAAGTGGCTAGGTTTGCCACAGGCAGTTAATGTCAGGGTACTTGCTCTATAATTCTCACACTTGCTGCGTTTCTCCTGGGAGGTGTGAAATATGGATGGGGAGGTAGGCAGTTAGTGTCAGGGTACTTGCTCCATAATTCTCACTCTCGCTGTGTTCCTCCTGGGAGGTGTGAAATCAGGATGGGGAGGTAGGCAGTCAGTGTCAGGTACTTGCTCCATAATTCTCACTCTCGCTGTGTTCCTCCTGGGAGGTGTGAAATCAGGATGGGCGAGGTAGGCAGTTAGTGTCAGGGTACTTGCTCCATAATTCTCACTCTTGCTGCGTTCCTCCTGGGAGGTGTGAAATTAGGATGGGGTGGTAGGCAGTCAGTGTCAGGTACTTGCTCCATAATTCTCACTCTCGCTGCGTTCCTCCTGGGAGGTGTGAAATCAGGATGGGGAGGTAGGCAGTCAGTGTCAGGGTACTTGCTCCATAATTCTCACTCTTGCTGCGTTCCTCCTGGGAGGTGTGAAATTAGGATGGGCGAGGTAGGCAGTCAGTGTCAGGTACTTGCTCCATTATTCTCACTCTCACTGCATTCCTCGTGGGAGGTGTGAAATCAGGATGGGGAGGTAGGCAGTCAGTGTCAGGGTAGTTGCTCCATAATTCTCACTCTCGCTGCGTTCCTCCAGGGAGGTGTGAAATCAGGATGGGGAGGTAGGCAGTCAGTGTCAGGGTACTTGCTCCATTATTCTCACTCTCGCTGTGTTCCTCCTGGGAGGTGTGAAATCAGGATGGGCGAGGTAGGCAGTCAGTGTCAGGGTACTTGCTCCATAATTCTCACTCTTGCTGCGTTCCTCCTGGGAGGTGTGAAATTAGGATGGGGTGGTAGGCAGTCAGTGTCAGGGTACTTGCTCCATAATTCTCACTCTCGCTGCGTTCCTCCTAGGAGGTGTGAAATCAGGATGGGGAGGTAGGCAGTCAGTGTCAGGGTACATGCTCCATAATTCTCACTCTCGCTGTGTTCCTCCTGGGAGGTGTGAAATCAGGATGGGGAGGTAGGCAGTCAGTGTCAGGGTACTTTCTCCATAATTCTCACTCTCGCTGTGTTCCTCCTGGGAGGTGTGAAATCAGGATGGGGAGGTAGGCAGTCAGTGTCAGGGTACTTGCTCCATAATTCTCACTCTCGCTGCGTTTCTCCTGGGAGGTGTGAAATCAGGATGGGGAGGTAGGCAGTCAGTGTCAGGGTACTTGCTCCATAATTCTCACTCTCGCTGTGTTCCTCCTGGGAGGTGTGAAATCAGGATGGGGAGGTAGGCAGTCAGTGTCAGGGTACTTGCTCCATAATTCTCACTCTCGCTGCGTTCCTCCTAGGAGGTGTGAAATCAGGATGGGGAGGTAGGCAGTTAGTGTCAGAGTACTTGCTCCATAATTCTCACTCTTGCTGCGTTCCTCCTGGGAGGTGTGAAATCAGGATGGGGAGGTAGGCAGTCAGTGTCAGGGTACATGCTCCATAATTCTCACTCTCGCTGCGTTCCTCCTGGGAGGTGTGAAATCAGGATGGGGAGGTAGGCAGTCAGTGTCAGGGTACTTGCTCCATAATTCTCACTCTCGCTGTGTTCCTCCTGGGCGGTGTGAAATCAGGATGGGGAGGTAGGCAGTCAGTGTCAGGGTACTTGCTCCATAATTCTCACTCTCGCTGTGTTCCTCCTGGGAGGTGTGAAATCAGGATGGGGAGGTAGGCAGTCAGTGTCAGGGTACTTGCTCCATAATTCTCACTCTCGCTGTGTTCCTCCTGGGAGGTGTGAAATCAGGATGGGGTGGTAGGCAGTCAGTGTCAGGGTAGTTGCTCCATAATTCTCACTCTCACTGCATTCCTCCTGGGAGGTGTGAAATCAGGATGGGGAGGTAGGCAGTCAGTGTCAGGGTACTTGCTCCATTATTCTCACTCTCACTGCATTCCTCGTGGGAGGTGTGAAATCAGGATGGGCGAGGTAGGCAGTCAGTGTCAGGGTACATGCTCCATAATTCTCACTCTCGCTGCATTCCTCGTGGGAGGTGTGAAATCAGGATGGGCGAGGTAGGCAGTCAGTGTCAGGGTACTTGCTCCATAATTCTCACTCTCGCTGCATTCCTCGTGGGAGGTGTGAAATCAGGATGGGGAGGTAGGCAGTCAGTGTCAGGGTACTTGCTCCATTATTCTCACTCTCACTGCATTCCTCGTGGGAGGTGTGAAATCAGGATGGGGAGGTAGGCAGTCAGTGTCAGGGTACTTGCTCCATAATTCTCACTCTCGCTGCGTTCCTCCTGGGAGGTGTGAAATCAGGATGGGCGAGGTAGGCAGTCAGTGTCAGGGTACTTGCTCCATAATTCTCACTCTCGCTTCGTTCCTCCTGGGAGGTGTGAAATCAGGATGGGCGAGGTAGGCAGTCAGTGTCAGAGTACTTGCTCCATAATTCTCACTCTTGCTGCGTTCCTCCTGGGAGGTGTGAAATCAGGATGGGGAGGTAGGCAGTTAGTGTCAGAGTACTTGCTCCATAATTCTCACTCTCGCTGTGTTCTTCCTGGGAGGTGTGAACTCAGGATGGGCGAGGTAGGCAGTCAGTGTCAGGGTACTTGCTCCATAATTCTCACTCTCGCTGTGTTCCTCCTGGGAGGTGTGAAATCAGGATGGGCGAGGTAGGCAGTCAGTGCCAGAGTACTTGCTCCATAATTCTCACTCTCGCTGTGTTCCTCCTGGGAGGTGTGAAATCAGGATGGGCGAGGTAGGCAGTCAGTGTCAGGGTACTTGCTCCATAATTCTCACTCTTGCTGCGTTCCTTCTGCCTCAATTTCAACGCCAGTGCTCCATCTCCGAGTTCACTTCCTCTGCGTCCTTGTCAAGATCAAAGTGATGCTGTGTACTATTCCAGCATCATGGGAGGCCGCTCCACTTACAAATGCGCTCCATTAGCACTCATGCAATGATGGCAGCAATGTGTGGGATTTCATCCACAGAATGTCCATTCCAGGCAGAGAAGGGGATCCAATACAAAATCTGGAATAACTCACTGTAGTCACTGTAGCCTTTCCAATTCTTTCCATTCTGATTACATTCCTTAAACCAAAAAGAATCATTTTATCCCCATTTACTTTCATAATACGGCAATAATTTGTACAGTATGGCTGAATTTGCAGTGACCCAACACTATCAATTAATAACATTGAGAACATTGTGGTGAGCTGAAGAATGCATTTTATCCATGAAAAATGTTGCTTATTAAGCTAAGTGGACTAACAGGAAGCCACTTGCAAATAGCAAATGACACATTCCTGCAGACATTCTTATATATTGGCTACAGATATATAGGAATTGATTATGTCAGTGTGTAAACACGGGATATTGCACATGTATGGTTTCATGAATGTAAAACCAGCTCACATAATTCACAGATAATAATATCCGTGCTTGCAGACGTGTTGAAAGGAAGCGGCTCGCTAAGGATAGCAGAGAAACTCCGGCTGTGCTGACAGGCTGCTCATTACTAGGGAAAATATCAGAACCTTCAGACATAACTGCAGATAAAATTAGGGAAATGGGTGCTTTAAATATAATTTATATATTATCTGTGACCACACGCCTTCCTCCCGTGTTATCTGTGAGTGTTCACAGCAATTGCTAAACAGAGGAATACACGTTAGGAATGGTGTCTTACACCTGGGAGGCTGACATCTTACGCTGTGATATATTGCATGGATCGCCCTTCCAGCCAGCCACAGGCTCAACTCTTCACAGACAGATATAGAAATATGTGCTGACTTGGCATGATGGGTGTTTACTGCGGCTCACCGTCTGTGGCAGGCACAAACATAGAACTTCCTGACTGTCCAGATTCATTAATTTCAATGTGAAATCCGCACTTTTATAAATAAAATCAAGAGACACTCCACTGCCAAAATACAAAAAAAAACACTGCTTAGATATAGCATCCATGAACACTTACATACATTTAATTACGCATTTTTTAATTAGGGGTATATTTAAAAATAGCTTGTAAAAGCTGCAAATCTCTTGTCTGAAGACTTTGCAAACCTTCCCCTTCTAATCCCGCCCAGATTTTCTGTGGTTGTCCAATCAGAGAGTTTCCGATGCAGCTCAATGAGAACTATTTGCAAGGCTAAATGCTGCCTCTTGAGTTTATCTCCACTGAGCTAAACAAACCAGGAAGTAACAGGATGGTGTGTCTGATTGACAGCCAGGGGGGTTTAACCAGGATCATTTATAAATGTGCTAATGTCTACTGAAATCTGCACTTTTTGACAAATGGAAATAAAAGAGGATGTGCCCTTCACATATAAATCACTACAGTAGGCTGAATCAAACAGCTCAGGAGGTTTTCTTACCCTTTCCAATAACCAGGGGCGTACCTAGAGCATTTGGCACCCGGGACGGATCCTGTGTTTGGCACCCCCCTCTTTAAAATGTAAAAAACAAAAAAACAAGTTTTTTTAAAATGTTTTCAAGAATATTTATTGCACAAGTTTTGTAAATCGTATATCAACTTGAAAACACTAGAACTATGAAAAATAAATTAACTTATAAAAAACACTATTGTCCTCCCTATTAAACAAAACCCTGTCCTCCCCCTTATACAAACCCCTGTCCTTCCCCCTTATACAAACCCCTGTCCTCCCCCCTTATACAAAACCCCTGTCCTTCCCCCTTATACAAACCCCTGTCCTCCCCCTTATACAAACCCCTGTCCTTCCCCCTTATACAAACCCCTGTCCTTCCCCCTTATACAAACCCCTGTCCTCCCCCTTATACAAAACCCCTGTCCATCCCCCTTATACAAACCCCTGTCCATCCCCCTTATACAAACCCTGTCCTCCCCCTTATACAAAACCCTGTCCCCTTCCCTTATACAAAACCCCTGTCCTTCCCCCTTATACAAATCCCTGTCCATCCCCCTTATACAACCCCCCTGTCCTGACCCCATTAAACAAACCCCTGTCCATCCCCCTTATACAAACCCCTGTACTACCGTCCACCAATCCTCTGCCCCTTCCCTTACCCATTCTACAAAAATCCTGTCCTTCCCCTTAAACAAAACCCCTGCACCCACTGCCTCTAAATTTTGTTTATAAAAATATGGTATATTTAGGACACAGTAAATAAGATTGTGTTTTGTTCATGGTAGCATATTTTTTAATTTTCATGAATTAAATATTTATCATAACATGACTATTTTAATGATTAGGATTCCGGGAATTAAACTTGCCATGTATGTACGTAGTGGGGAATCGCGATGCAGCCTAGAACATAAACTAACCCCATTCAACCCCCCAATAACGACAGACCACTTAGTATGGATGAAACAGGCCACAGCATTTATTATCACAAACTAAATTACTGCATAACACATCCATAACTTTATTTATTAAATCTCTTCTTTCTGTAACCAAAAACGTTAGACATAAATAGGCATAAATTAACGTATATACATATATAACTCCACCCATAGTGTTATACAGTGACCCAACCGTCCTTGCCAATAAACATACAGTGGTTCCTAATCACCACTTCCTCTCACCTCCCCCCTTGTCATAAAAATCATATCTTTCCAATGCCCGCCATCAACTGACCTTATCCACGCTCGATGGGCACGACACCTCAGGCAACCTAATGTTAACTGTTTGAAGCAGGGGAGGTTGAGACCTTAAAAACTTGTTCATCTCATTCCATATACTTAAAC
>OW240922.1:126280623-126291714 GCA_933207985.1 Pelobates cultripes | reverse complement strand
GACCTTATGACTGTTCCATTAATTTACTACCCGGCGCTCTGTCACCTCAGGAGAGTAGTGTAATGGAGGAATATATTAAAGATTCATTGAATAAAGGCCACATACGAAAATCATCCTTGCTTGCTGGGGCAGGATTCTTTTTTGTATCTAAAAAGGACGGTGAGTTGCGCACATGTATCGATTACAGGGCTTTGAACAAAATCACCATTAAGAACGCCTACCCCGTTCCTCTTATTGCTGAATTATTTGATAGACTCCAAGGCGCTAAAGTATTTACTAAGCTTGATCTTAGAAAGTGCTTACAATTTAGTGAGAATCAAGGAAAACCACGAGTGGAAGACTGCATTTAATACCAGAAGTGGACACTATGAATATCTAGTGATGCCATTCGGGTTGTGCAATGCTCCAGCGGTTTTCCAAGATTTCATTAACGATGTACTCAGGGATTACATTTACTTGTTTGTCTTGGTCTATCTGGATGATATCCTTATTTATTCTCCTGACATTCAGACTCACCACGATCACGTTAGCCAAGTTCTGCAGACCTTGTTAAAGAATCAACTTTATTGTAAATTAGAAAAATGCATCTTTTACCAATCTGAAGTACAGTTTTTGGGATATAATATCTCTGCCTCGGGGTTTCAGATGGATCCTAAAAAGGTGGAATCGGTTCTACAATGGCCTTTACCCACTGGGTTGAAAGCCATTCAAAGGTTCATATTACAGAAGGTTTATAAAGGGATTTTCTTCAGTAATAGCCCCCATCACCAATATGACACGCAAAGGGGTTAGCAGTACAATATGGTCTAAGGAGGCTATAGAAGCCTTTGAAACTCTCAAACAGCGGTTTGCCTCCGCCGACATATTGATACATCCTGACACCAGTAAACCTTTCATACTGGAAGCTGATTCATCAGAGACAGGGGTAGGGGCAGTTCTCTCCAAGAGGGAGAGCCAGGATATTCCATTGTGGTCCTTGTGGTTACTTCTCTAGAAAGTTGTCTCCTGCCGAGCGCAATTATGATATTGGCAATAGGGAATTGTTGGCCATTATTCTAGCTCTCAAGGAGTGGCGACATCTTTTAGAGGGTTCCAAGGACCCCCTTTTGATCATTACTGATCCCAAAAACCTGGCCTACATAGGAGATGCTAAACGATTGTCTTCTAGACAAGCTAGGTGGTCTCTGTTAATTTTCTTATTACTTATAGACCTGGTTCTAAAAATGTCAAGGCTGACGCCTTATCCAGACAGTACGATACTGAGTCTATACAAGAGCAAGAAAAGTCCCATATCATTCCCCCGGAATGCATCATTGCTTCCACTATCCTTTCATTGTCCTCTCCGCTGCTTGGCTCCATCATGGAGGCTCAGTCTCAGGCGCCCTGCGGTAAACCTCAGGACAAATTGTTCATTCCATTGGGGGGTTAATATCATGAAGGTGTTTCACGACAATGTGTCTGCTGGTCACCCAGGTATTAATAAATCCACTTCTGCTATTATGAGGTCATTCTGGTTGGATTCCCTTAGGAAGGATGTTAAGGAGTATGTGCAGGCTTGTTCTGTTTGTGCGGTTTCCAAAGTCCCTCATATACTCCCTTGTGGCTTGTTACAACCTCTTCCCGTTCCTGAGGTCCCATGGTCCCACTTGTCTATGGATTACATTGTAGAACTTCCTAGTTCTAATGGTTATACCACTATTCTCATGGTTGTTGACCGTTTTTCTAAAATGGCTCACTTCATCCCTCTCAAGAAATTACCGTCATCTCAAGACCTGGTACTGATCTTTATACGTGAGCTTGTCCGTCTGCATGGCATTCATCGCAATATTTGGAGGGCTTTCAGTAAGCAATTGGGGATTGAATTGTCTTTTTCTTCCTCTTACCACCCCCAGACTAGTACAGCTGAGAGGGCTAACCAGTCTTTGGAGTTATACTTGCGTTGTTTCGTTAATAGCACTCAAGACAATTGGTCCGAATTATTACCATGGGCTGAGTTTGCTAGGAACAATGCTGACCATGACTCCTCTGGGCATAGTCCATTTTTTGTTAATAATGGCCGACATCCTACTGTCCTACCGGCTGTTTTTTCTGATACGGCTATTCCTGCTTTGGATGACCATCTGGCTTCCATCCGTGATACCTGGGTTAAAGTTCAATCTGCTCTGGGTACTGCTGCTGACCGTTTCAAGCATTATGCTGATACACGTCGCGGTGCCAACACTGTTTACCAAGTGGGTGAGAGGGTTTGGTTATCTTCTCGTAACATCAGGCTCAAAGTCCCTAGCATGAAATTTGCTCCTAGGTTCCTTTTCGTGTCCTTCGTAGGATCAATCCTGTTGCGTACTCTCTGGCCCTTCCAGCCTCCTTGAAAATTCCTAATACCTTTCATGTGTCCTTGCTCAAACCACTTGTTTGCAATAAATATACTGTCTCAAGTGTCCCTCCTCCTCCCTTAGTTGTTTCTGTAATCCTGACAGTTACCCAATCAAAAAAATCAATAAGATTTGTTTGGCATGATCTCCCTGAAGTAAACCCATGTTGTCTCTGATCTTGAAATCCATGTGTTTTTAGATGTTCATCAATCCTATCCTTTAACATGGTTTCCATCACTTTCCCCACTACTGAAGTAAGGCTTACTGGCCTATAGTTGCCCGACTCCTCCCTATTACCTTTCTTGTAAATGGGCACAACATTCGCTAACTTCCAATCTTCTGGGACTACTCCTGTTAACAATGATTGGTTAAATAAATCTGCTAATGGTTTTACTAGTACACCACTAAGCTCTTTTAATAACTTTGGGTGTATTCCATCAGGTCCCATTGACTTATTTGTCTTTACTTTTGACAGTTGAAATTGTAACGGCACCCCCAGGCATAAAAGGGGTTAAAAGCCGTTTAGGAGATCTTGCCCTTCCAGAGACACAGTCAGCTACTGTAGAACAATAAACTCCCAAACTGGATACAAGGGAATGCTCCGAACTCCCGAACTGGAACCTCACGAATAGCTGCTAGCAGCTGAACAGGAAAAGCACCCAAGCGGCTTACACTCCTGGCAATCAGTCTCTAACAGCATACAGTAAATCCATCCAAGAATGAGACAAAGCTCCGTGTGCTGTGGGTTTATTGTTCTTATATACACATTAGTACCACCCACAGGGTTTTGGAAAACAACCAATAAACACGTACAATACACTCAGACACTACCACACAAAATCCTCCCCTCTGCCTGTCATACAATTACCTTACACAATGGGTAATATAATTATCACAGACAGAGAAATACAGTTTTTCCACATTATTCATAACTTTAAAAGTATGCATCACATTCACATTTCATACATTTTCAGAATCAGCATACTAAAAATACGAACATATGTCAAAATCAACCACATTGGTCCATTGGTTCAAAAGATAGATCGAAGTCCTTTGTGACCAAATGAAGCATGGCTTTTCTGCCCAAAACCAGTTCCACAGAGTCTTCTATCCTGGAGATAATTGGGAAGTAATCCAATTATCTCCAAGGAGAGAGGAAAAACTCCATTAAGCACATGGCAGTAAAAAGACAGTAAAATACATAAAATACACAAGGTTACATTTATTACATAAAATACAGACATGCAACATATCCCCAGATAGCTAAGGTCTGAGCGCACATTATTACTGAATGGCGCTCAGACCACACACATACAGTTCAATTGCCATGGAGCCAAAGTCTTTTATTACACGAATAGGCTCCATGGCATAGCTATCTGGGTTAAATTAGTTCATTCAGTAAATTCGAGAATCTACCGAACGCCAGAGCAGAAATACATAAATAGACCTTTCTGCATAGGAATATAAAGTTTTTTAATGCCGGTCCATAGTCAAAAGGCAGCAGGCAGGCACGCAACCAGGCTTCTCCAATGCACAGTGGTGAGATTGGTCTCGTCACAGAAATAGAACCTCTTCCTCTGTAAACTCACATGTAACAAATGACTCATTTGTCCTTTTTCCTAACTGAGGCCCCTTTCCTTCATTTTCATCTGTAAATACAGAACAAAAATATTAATTGAGGCATTCAGCTAGACCTCTTATCCTATTCTACATACATTCCTTCTTTTGTTTTTAATGTAACTAATCCTTGTTTTGCTCTCCTTTTCTCATTTATGTATCTAAAAAATGTTTTGTCCCCCTTTCTTTACTGACTGTGTTATGTTCACTTCTGTGTGTGATTTGGAAGCTTTTATAACTTGCTTAGCCTCTTCCAGCCTAATCTTATAGATCATTATGTCTTCCTCACTCTGTTGTTTTTTTTTTTTATAATTACTAAATGCTAACTTTTAGTTTTTTACTATTTTGGCCACATCTGTGGAGTACCACAGTGGTTTCTTGAATTTTTTGCTTTTACTGACAAGCCTAATGCAATTTTCTGTTGCCTTCAGCAGTGCAACTTTTAAATAATTCAATTTCTCTTGGACTCTATTTAAATTGATCCAGTCTGATTTACACATATTCTAATTTTAGAAAAGTTTGATTTTCTGAAGTGTAAAACTTTAGTTTTTGTGTGGTGTGACTTAGTCACTGTTCTTATATTAAACCACACTGACTGATGATCACCGGATCCTAAACTTTCACCTACAGTAATATCTGACACCAAATCTCCATTTTTTTAACACTAAATCTAGTATGGCCTCCTTACGAGTTGGCTCCTCAACGACTTGTTTTAAAGACAATCCCAGTAGGGAGTTTAGAATATGTGTGCTCCTGGCACAAGCAGCTATTTTTGTTTTCCAATTCACATCAGGTAGATTAAAGTCACCCATGATGATAACTTCCCCCTTTATTGTCATTTTAGCTATTTCCTCAACTAGTAGATTATCTAACTCTTCTATTTGTCCTGGGGGCCTATAAATCCCACCTACACGAGTTACTTTGTGATTATCAAATTCTAACGTAACCCAAACGGACTCAATGTTCGCCTTACTAACTTATTAGGCTAGATTTTATGCTATTCTTCACATACAGGGCCACCCCTCCCCCTTTCTTGCCGTCCCTGTCTTTTCTATATAAAGAGTACTCTGGTATTGCTATGTCCCAGTCATTTTTCTCATTATACCATGTCTCAGTAACAGCGACTAAATCTACATTATCAGTTGCCATTATTTCCACAAGTTCATGGTTATACTGGGTGGGTTTATATTATTAAAGGGACACTCCAGACTCCCTCACACGTTAGACGCACTATGTAGGTTAGGTTACAGTTAGTTATACTGGGTGGGTTTATATTATTAAAGGGACACGCCAGGCTCCCACACACGTTAGGTGTACTGTGTAGGTTAGGTTACCGTTAGTTATACTGGGTGGGTTTATATTATTAAAGGGACACTCCAGGTTCCCACACACATTAGGTGCACTGTGTAGGTTAGGTTACAGTTAGTTATACTGGGTGGGTTTATATTATTAAAGGGACACTCCAGGCTCCCACACACGTTAGATGCACTATGTAGGTTAGGTTACAGTTAGTTATACTGGGTGGGTTTATATTATTAAAGGAACACTCCAGGCTCCCACATACATTAGATGCACTGTGTAGGTTAGGTTACAGTTCGTTATACTAGGTGGGTTTATATTATTAAAGGGACACTCCAGGCTCCCACACACGTTAGGTGCACTGTGTAGGTTAGGTTACAGTTAGTTATACTGGGTGGGTTTATATTATTAAAGGGACACTCCAGGCTCCCACACACGTTAGGTGCACTGTGTAGGTTAGGTTACAGTTAGTTATACTGGGTGGGTTTATATTATTAAAGGGACACTCCAGGCTCCCACACACGTTAGATGCACTGTGTAGGTTAGGTTACAGTTAGTTATACTGGGTGGGTTTATATTATTAAAGGGACACTCCAGGCTCCCACACACATTAGGTGCACTGTGTAGGTTAGGTTACAGTTAGTTATACTGGGTGGGTTTATATTATTAAAGGGACACTCCAGGCTCCCACACACGTTAGATGCACTGTGTAGGTTAGGTTACAGTTAGTTATACTGGGTGGGTTTATATTATTAAAGGGACACTCCAGGCTCCCACACACGTTAGATGCACTGTGTAGGTTAGCTTACAGTTAGTTATACTGGGTGGGTTTATATTATTAAAGGGACACTCCAGGCTCCCACACACGTTAGATGCACTGTGTAGGTTAGGTTACAGTTAGTTATACTGGGTGGGTTTATATTATTAAAGGGACACTCCAGGCTCCCACATACGTTAGATGCACTGTGTAGGTTAGGTTACAGTTAGTTATACTAGGTGGGTTTATATTATTAAAGGGACACTCCAGGCTCCCACACACGTTAGATGCACTGTGTAGGTTAGGTTACAGTTAGTTATACTGGGTGGGTTTATATTATTAAAGGGACACTCCAGGCTCCCACACACGTTAGATGCACTGTGTAGGTTAGGTTACAGTTAGTTATACTGGGTGGGTTTATATTATTAAAGGGACACTCCAGGCTCCCACACACGTTAGGTGCACTGTGTAGGTTAGGTTACAGTTAGTTATACTGGGTGAGTTTATATTATTAAAGGGACACTCCAGGTTCCCACACACGTTAGATGCACTGTGTAGGTTAGGTTACAGTTAGTTATACTGGGTGGGTTTATATTAATAAAGGGACACTACAGGCTCCCACACACGTTATATGCACTGTGTAGGTTAGGTTACAGTTAGTTATACTGGGTGGGTTTATATTATTAAAGGGACACTCCAGGCTCCCACACACGTTAGGTGCACTGTGTAGGTTAGGTTACAGTTATACTGGGTGGGTTTATATTATTAAACAGACACTACAGGCTCCCACACATGTTAGATGCACTGTGTAGGTTAGGTTACAGTTAGTTATACTGGGTGGGTTTATATTATTAAAGGGACACTCCAGGCTCCCACACGAGTCCCTTTTATTTACAAAAAATCATTATCCTAAACTTTCGGTTGGCTTTCACCTTTGTTGCTTAAAAGGTAATCACAAAAAGTAGGCCAAAAATGAACCAAAAGAGATGTGGTATGGTGGATATAGAACTAGTATTCTGTCAATGTAAAAGTAGAAACAATAAAATGATATTATGTTATATATAGAAATGATAAGTAATATTGTGATATTATGGTCCCCAGTATATCCGGAGGTATCCACACAAATAATATAATATATTACCTGTGATGTATTGTACATTATGCAATTTTTGCCTTTAATATACTCAGTATTAATACATTACCAAACGCTGAGATATATTGCGGCACGTTATAGACTGGAAGTTGATCGTCTTATAGAAATCTTATAGAAATCTTTTTCTTTTTTGAAACCCCCCCAAGAGAACGGTTGTTATCCTGGAGCAATGGCCGTCCCTCGACTCTGTCCACGGTCACAATGCTAAGCCCTCCTTAAAAATATTTATGTGTATTTAGTTCTGAAAAGCAGCTGTTGGTTGAATTCGATCTGCAGAATGGTTCAGGTAAAGCCCTTGCTAATTATCTACCAGACAATTGAACATAACAACCTCTATTGATGGGAGAAAGCTGGGGGCAAGGAAAGACCCCTCATTACACCACTGCCATTTACTCCAAATCTCCTGTCCTCTTTAGCAGCATTAAGATTGGATGTAAATTTACTAGTTAACGTTGTTAGAAAATGGATAGTTCAAGAAGGGGCAGGCATTAAAACTTAGTATTAGCAGTCGATAAGCTTCTTTGCTTTTGCAGCCAAAGCTATTTAACATTCATGGGAAAAAATCACCATCAAACGCGTGTTATCGCAGCTCACTTGATGGCTGAGGGAATTCATAACTATGATAATTCTGTCTTTTTCCCCCTATGCAGCTGTACGCAAAAAAAGGCACCTCGTTCCTGGTGGATATGTGAGATGGTTTTGGGTTAGGAAACAGGGATTCTGCTTATTTTAGCATTGTGAGGGATGGATAATTGTTGTGCAGTTTGAATATACATTTATTTTTTATTATAGTTATTATACTGTAATATAGGCAATGGATAACACGTCACGTTTTTAGCTCCTGAGTAAGATAAAAAGGCCTCTCTGTTATGCAGTTACGCCCTGTATATGTACACTACTGTCCAAATTATATTGGTTGTCCAAGGCAGATATTCTCAAAGGTAAACTGTTAATTTTCTGGAAAATACAAAATTAAATAAAACAACGAAAATCACTTTACAATAATTTGTGTTAGCCTTTATTTCAAGTAATGCTTTGTTTTCGTTTAAAGGGACACTATAGTCACCAGAACAACTACAGCTTATTGAATTTGATCTGGTGAGTAGAATCATTACTTTCAGGCTTTTTGCTGTAAACACTGTCTTTTCAGAGAAAATGCAGTGTTTACATTACAGCCTAGTGATAACTTCATTGGTCACTCCTCAGAGGTGCTTCCTGGGGCAGTGCTGCACAGTGAGCAGCACTGTCATTCAGTGTCTCCACCCTCTGCATGCAGATACTGAACTTTCCTCATAGAGATTCATTGATTCAATTCATCTCTATGAGGAGATGCTGATTGGCCAGGGCTGTGTTTGAATTGTGATGGCTCTGCCCCTGATCTGCCTCCTTGTCAGTCTCAGCCAATCCTATGGGGAAGCATTGTGATTGGATTAGGCTACCACTTCTGATGATGTCAGCAGACTGCTTGTTTTTTTTTAGGCAAACAGCATTCAGATCTACAGCTTCTGGCTTGAATACAGTAACATTTTGCTATATTTCTGGAAGCATGAGGGGCCCAGGGGCGCTAGATGGTGGTTTTAACACTATAGGGTCAGGAATACATGTTTGTGTTCCTGACCCTATAGTGATCCTTTAAATTTAACAATTGGCATCACAATCCAGGTAAGACAGGGCACAGCCAGGGCACACAATGCAAATGAGAAGAAATAGAAACATTGTTTCATGTCTCCTCTTTTCTGTATGTTCTCTCTATACTGACTGCCAGGTGTAATGGGCGGAGCTTATAACAATGATTGACAGGGAGCTAAAATGGAGGTGGCTCTCTCTATACTGACTGCCAGGTGTAAAGGGCGGAGCTTATAACAATGATTGACAGGGAGCTAAGATGGAGGTGGCTCTCTCTATACTGACTGCCAGGTGTAAAGGGCGGGGCTTATAACAATGATGACAGGGAGCTAAGATGGAGGCGGCTCTCTCTATACTGACTGCCAGGTGTAAAGGGCGGAGCTTATAACAATGATTGACAGGGGAGCTAAGATGGTGGCAGCTCTCTCTATACTGACTGCAAGGTGTAAAGGGCGGAGCTTATAACAATGATTGACAGGGAGCTAAGATGGAGGTGGCTCTCTCTATACTGACTGCCAGGTGTAATGGGCGGAGCTTATAGCAATGATTGACAGGGAGCTAAGATGGAGATGGCTCTCTCTATACTGACTGCCAGGTGTAAAGGGCGGAGCTTATAACAATGATTGACAGGGAGCTAAGATGGAGGCGGCTCTCTCTATACTGACTGCCAGGTGTAAAGGGCGGAGCTTATAACAATGATTGACAAGGAGCTAAGATGGAGGTGGCTCTATACTGACTGCCAGGTGTAAAGGGCGGAGCTTATAACAATGATTGACAAGGAGCTAAGATGGAGGTGGCTCTCTCTATACTGACTGCCAGGTGTAAAGGGCGGAGCTTATAACAATGATTGACAGGGAGCTAAGATGGAGGCGGCTCTCTCTATACTGACTGCCAGGTGTAAAGGGCGGAGCTTATAACAATGATTGACAGGGAGCTAAGATGGAGGCGGCTCTCTCTATACTGACTGCCAGGTGTAAAGGGCGGAGCTTATAACAATGACTGACAGGGAGCTAAGATGGAGGTAGCTCTCTCTATACTGACTGCCAGGTGTAAAGGGTGGAGCTTATAACAATGATTGACAGGGAGCTAAGATGGAGGTGGCTCTCTCTATACTGACTGCCAGGTGTAAAGGGCAGAGCTTATAACAATGACTGACAGGGAGCTAAGATGGAGACGGATCTCTCTATACTGACTGCCAGGTGTAAAGGGCGGAGCTTATAACAATGATTGACAGGGAGCTAAGATGGAGGCGGCTCTCTCTATACTGACTGCCAGGTGTAAAGGGCGGAGCTTATAGCAATGACTGACAGGGAGCCAAGATGGAGGTGGCTTTCTCTATACTGACTGCCAGGTGTAAAGGGCGGAGCTTATAACAATGACTGACAGGGAGCTAAGATGGTGGTGGCTCTCTCTATACTGACTGCCAGGTGTAATGGGCGGAGCTTATAACAATGATTGACTGGGAGCTAAGATGGAGGCGGCTCTCTCTATACTGACTGCCAGGTGTAAAGGGCGGAGCTTATAACAATGATTGACAGGGAGCTAAGATGGAGGTGGCTCTCTCCATACTGACTGCCAGGTGTAAAGGGCGAAGCTTATAACAATGATTGACAGGGAGCTAAGATGGAGGTGGCTCTCTATACTGACTGCCAGGTGTAAAGGGCAGAGCTTATAACAATGACTGACAGGGAGCTAAGATGGAGGCGGCTCTCTCTATACTGACACAGGTGTAAAGAAGTAGGAGGAGCTTATAACAATGGTGACAGGGAGCTAAGATGGAAGCTCTCTCTACTGCAAACTGCCAAGTAAGGGCCGGAAACTTATAGCTGGCAATTGACAGGAAAGCTAGAAAGATGGAGGTGGCTCTCTATACTGACTGCCAGGTGTAAAGGGCGGGGCTTATAACAATGATTGACAAGGAGCTAAGATGGAGGTGGCTCTCTCCATACTGACTGCCAGGTGTAAAGGGCGGAGCTTATAACAATGATTGACAGGGAGCTAAGATGGAGGTGGCTCTCTATACTGACTGCCAGGTGTAAAGGGCGGTGCTTATAACAATGATTGACAGGGAGCTAATATGGAGGTGGCTCTCTCTATACTGACTGCCAGGTGTAAAGGGCGGAGCTTATAACAATGATTGACAGGGAGCTAAGATGGAGGCGGCTCTCTCTATACCGACTGCCAGGCGTAAAGGGCGGAGCTTATAACAATGATTGACAGGGAGCTAAGATGGAGGTGGCTCTCTCTATACTGACTGCCAGGTGTAA
>OW240922.1:126259957-126271975 GCA_933207985.1 Pelobates cultripes | reverse complement strand
CTAAAATTGGACACAGAAACTCCTGAACACCGCTGGACTTCCATCATCACCTGCGTTCGGTTCTATACAACTTAGAAGGGCACTGTTCAGTGAAATCATTCGTCTGCATGAGGGGAACAAGCTCCAAGGTAAGACTGTCCTTGGATATAATTGGATTAGATTAGTACAGTTCCTGATCCAATTATCTCCCAGGCCCAGTGGAGGGATTATCCATTTATGTATGGGAGTGTCATGCATTGTAACACTGTTGTCATTGGCCAATGACTGTGTAAATCAGTCTACCATCAGGTCCAGGTGGGAGTATCTCTTGCATTGGGATTGTCATATAAGGCCCCATTAAAATCGGTTTCTGCTTACCCTCAACATAGAGTCTCATCTCATGTGTGGGGGAAACAGCTGTATCTACCCTGGGGATTTCTATATCACTATACTCCCCTGGGATTATAATCACTAGCTCTTATAAGAGCTGTTCCTGCTATACTCTCTGGAGTAGGAGAGGTTCACCCACTGGAAGCTGGATCCTGGTCTTGGGTCCAGGGTGGGTGGAGGACAGCGAGTTCCCAGCCAAGCTGTAACACTGGACGTGTGGACTACAGTGCTGATGGTATCTGGTGGAGTGCTTAGAGTCCTCGGTGAGCACTAGGAGCATCGATTGGCGGAGGCACCCGGTTAGGGTGCCAGGCAGTCTGCCACAGGGCCTAATGACAGAATCTTAGAGACAGAAAACACTAGGGAGGAGGGAGGAGGGAGGAATGGCTATTGATGGGTACGAATAGTAGGGATATCATAAAATGGCTGGGAGTGTGGAGGCGGATGTGGCTATTTATGTGTGAGGAGAGACTTATAATGGTGTGGATAAAAAAGTGGTTATTGATGTGAGAGGAATGGCTTATAGTGGGTGGTGGTGTGGATAACAATGTTGCTATTGATGTGAGAGGAATGGCTTATAGTGGGTGGTGGTGTGGATAATGATGTGGCTATTGATGTGAGAGGCAAGTTGTGACTACCATTAAACACATTCGGTTTACCCCTTCATGAAGTCTTGGCTCATGTTTGGGGGACTGGAAGCTATATTCACTATAATCACTTCTATGCTTGGATTTCGGGAGATTCTTCATGGATATACTCAGCCGGAGTATAGGGGATCCATTACACCATTTCCCTCACATCAATAACCACATCATTATCCACACCACCACCCAGTATAAGCCATTCATCTCACATCAATAGCCACATTGTTATACACACCACCACCAACTATAAGCCATTCCTCTCACATCAATAGCCACATCATTATCCACACACACCACCAGCCACTATAAGACATTCTCAGGTCCAGGCACTTCCCCCCGGACCTGAGAGTGAACTGCAGTACAAACAATCACACAATAACATTGGCTCTCAGGTCCAGGACACTCCCAAATAAGACAAGATAATTCCTCCTCTGTACCTGGGAGACAATTGAGTTAAGTACTGTATTAAATGCAATTATCTCCAGGTACAGAAAACATCTAGTTTTACAAAAAACAAAACAAAAATACTGTAAAACAGACAAAATACATAATTCGCATAAATGAACCCCTATAGTCTATACATCCCCGGATAGTCTGGATATGAGCGCCCAATATATCTAAAAAGCGCTCAGATCCCTCAAACACAGCCAAATCGCCACTGGGGTGAAGATCTGGCAGACTGCTCTTGAGGCGCCTGCCCAAAATAGTTCCACAGTTTCAGAGGTAGCGGTCGGTCAAATTCGGGAGTTAGAAAAACTAATGAAAAGGCGAATGGTTCCCTGGCTCATTGGAAGCGTTTGTTTGTGAGATCCATTCGAACAAACTTACCGAACAGCGCTCTCCTGGCTTGCCGCGAACAGAGGCAGGCGTTCGCATAGTTTTACTGGTGTTCGTGCTTTCGAGTGTCCCTCTCGGAGTTCCAGACACTCGACGATCACGTCCCGATGCCTGCTTTCGTGTGACAAAGAGCACTAAATTCCTGTGGTTTCTTAGAACTTAATGAGCCAGGTGGGTGGTCGGTGTTCAGTATTTTAGAGTCTCAAATGGTAGAAGAATAGGGCAATCACAGATTAAGCAGATTCCTGAACTGAATCCCATGGAGCCCATTCGCATGAAACTGACTGTGCAAAGACTTTAGCTCCATGGCGATTAAACTGTATTCGTGTGGTCTGAGCGCCATTCGCTTAATAATGTGCGCTCAGACCTGAGCTATCTGGGGACATGTTAAATGTATAGTTTTAATGGAATGTGTCTCACATAGTGTATTTTAATAGTAATTCCTGTTTTAGTATCCCCACGTGCATAATGGCGATTTGCCTTTGTCTTGGGAGATAATTGAATTACTTCTCCATTATCTCCAAGGCAGAGGGGAGGAAGCTGTTACGGTACCTCCAGTAATAAAATGCACAAACCGCCGTTTAGTGAATGCTCCCCGTTCGCAATAATGTGGTCTGGTAGCGGGTATAGTAAAACCATGCGAACGCCAGTTAGGGAACACTCCAAACTCCCGAACGGTACCTGTACGGCTATTTCCCTTAACGAGCTCCAAATCCACGAACTGCCAATATTAGCCGAACGCCAATATCTTCCAAGCGGCAAATAATTCCAATAAGCAGTCTCTAAGCGCCGGTAATAAAACCCCCCCAATAACGAGACCAAGCTCCGCTTTGAGGGTAAAACACGAACTGATTTACTGTGGGCTACCTGCCCGGTATTTATGTAGGTCTCCCACTTGGTGGACACTCCCCTAGGGGACCAAATGGGAGACTGATAGGACAGAAGGACATGGGGACATTTTGGACATACATCCCCACAATATTCCCAGCATGCATCACAGTTCCCTCCCCTCTGCTCGGGAGATAATTGGGAAGTAATTCAATTATCTCCCAGAGCAGAGGCAAATCGCCATTTTAAATACAAGTCATAAAACACATAAAAATCTATAACTTTATAACTGCCGAACATATTGCATTCGTGTAACCCATCCCCAGATAGCCTGGATCTGAGGGCATATTATTGGCGAATAGCGCTCAGATCCCATTCGCATAGTTCAATCGCCATGGAGTCAAATTCTATTACAGTTCTTCGGTATGCGATTGACTCCATGGGACGGCTATCTGGGTTAAGTCCATTCGTGTTGTTGAATCTCCCGAACGGCCGGCATTCGTATGCTTTTGTCGATTGAGAAGGGGAGGTCGACGGCTTCAGCGGTGTTCGGTTGAAAAAGTGTCCGTTTTCAGTTCCATGAAATAACCGTCGAACACCGCTGGTCTTTCGCATGGTTAAAATGGCCGCCGCCTCGTGGTCGACATACGAACGACGACCACCCGTATTCGGTTTTAATTGAGAAGTGTCTGTGGTTAACCGCAACATTCTAATTGGGATCAATAGGTTAACCAGCAGCACACTTCTCTTCTGGGTGGCCGTCCGTTTGGTAGTTTCGTTCGACAAAAACCGACATTCCCTTAAACAAAGCATACGAATGGGGAATTCATGCAACTGGCAAAACAGACGAACACAGTACTTTTAGTCCAGGCAGATGGGTCTGTCACACGGCTCCCCCCTTGTGGAACACTCCGGCAGATCCGGCTTGACCCTTTTGCGGGTCAACTTGGGGATGACCGGACTGGGAAGGAGTAGGAACGTCTGTTTGCCGGGACAACCCATCCGCATTCCCATTCTGCTTACCGGGTCGGTAGCTGATGGTGAAGTTGTAAGGCTGCAGTGCCAAACTCCACCTCAGCAGTCTGCCATTTTCTCCTGAGACCCGGTTAAGCCAGACAAGGGGATTGTGGTCTGTTATAAGGGAAAACTCCTGCCTATATAAATAAGGGCTCAATTTCTTCAGTGCCCAGACCAGGGCTAAACACTCTTTCTCCACTGCCGCATAACTCACTTCCCGAGGTAGTAACTTTCTGCTTAGGTATGCGACAGGGTGCTCTCTTCCATCCTCCCCGACCTGGCTCGGCATAGCCCCCAGTCCATACATGGAAGCATCTGTATGAACAAGAAAACGTTTGTTAGGGACTGGGGCAGCCAGGACAGGGGCATTCACAAGAGCCTGCTTAAGTGCTTGAAATGCGGCTTCACAAGCTGGAGACCACAGGACCTGCTTAGGTAAATTCTTCTTAGTCAGGTCAGGCAAGGGCTTGGCAACCGTACTGTAGTCGGGGACAAAACATCGGTAATACCTTGCCGTCCCCAGGAAGGCCAGCACTTGGGTCTTGGTGATAGGTGTGGGCCAGTTAGCTACAGCCTCTACCGTGGCTGGCTCTGGTCTCTGGTTTCCACATCCTACTCTGTGACCCAAGTACTGTACTTCTGCCATGCCTAGATGGCACTTGTCTGGCTTCAAGGTCAGGCCTGCGGCCTGAATCTTGTCCAGCACCACCCCCACGTATACTAAATGGTCTTCCCAGGACTCACTGTAGACCACAATGTCATCCAGGTATGCACATGCAAAGTCCTGGAAGCCATCGAGGAGCCTATCCACCATACGCTGGAACGTAGCCGGAGCATTCTTCATCCCAAATGACATAACCTTAAATTGGTATAGGCCAAATGGGGTGACAAATGCCGACTTAGGGATAGCATCCTCAGCCAGGGGGATCTGCCAATAACCTTTACACAGGTCAATGGTGGTCAGGTAGCGCCCCCTGGCAATACGGTCTAATAACTCGTCTACCCGGGGCATAGGTTAGGCGTCAGTGGTGGTCCGCTCGTTGAGCCGCCTGTAGTCCACACAGAACCGGGTGGTCCCATCTTTCTTAGGCACCAGAACTACAGGCGAGGCCCAAGGGCTGTCTGAGTGTTCGATAACCCCCAGCCTGGTCATCTCCTGTATCTCCTTCCGCATTCCTTCTCGGACTGCTTCAGGGATACGGTATGGGGGTTGTCATAGGGGGTTCTGTCCGGGTGTCTCGACCTTGTGTACAGCTAGGGTAGTGTACCCGGGTTCTTGGGAGAATGTCGCCTGCTTCTCCCACAGTAATTGTCTTGCCTGTGCCTTCTCTGCCGGGTTTAGCCGGTCCCCCAGCTGTACGAGACTAGTAAGGTCTGTCTGGGGATCCCTCTCTAACAAGTCAGGTAACAGTAAGTTCTCGGGGTCGTCAGTAGCTGGGGCACATACTGCCGCAACATCCTCTGGTCGTTCCTGATACTCCTTCAGCATGTTCACATGGAAGGATCGCTGAATCCTTTCATCTGAACAGCTGGCTATATCACATACCTGAGCTAACACTTTATACGGGCCCTGCCAAGATGCTTGCATCTTGTTCGTCTTCACAGGCTTGAGTACCAGAACCTTCTGCCCAACCTGGAAGACCCGCTGTCGGGCACCCCGATCGTACCACCGTTTCTGTCTCCCCTGGGCCGCCTGGAGATTCTCCCTTACCATCAGGGATAGTTTCTCCATGCGGTCCCGGAGTTCTAGGACATATGGTACTATGGGGGTCCCTTCTTGCTCTGTCTCCCCCTCCCAGTGTCCTCTAATGAGATCTAGGGGTCCACGTACCCTTCTCCCATAGAGTAACTCAAAGGGGGAGAACCCAGTAGATTCCTGAGGCACCTCTCTGTATGCAAATAGCAGATGAGGCAGCAATCGCTCCCAGTCTCTGCAAGTGTCAGTAAAGGTCCTCAACATCTGTTTGAGGGTGCCATTAAATCGCTCGCAGAGACCGTTAGTCTGTGGGTGATACGGTGAGCTAAGCAGAGGTTTAATACCGCACACCTTCCACAGCTGCTGGGTAAGCACAGCGGTGAACTGAGTTCCCTGATCGGAGAGAATCTCCTGAGGGAACCCGACCCTAGTGAAAATTTTAACCAGGGCATCAGCAACCGTCTCTGCCTCTATATTAGACAGCGCTACTGCCTCTGGATAACGTGTGGCATAGTCCACCACGGTGAGAATATACTTCTTACCTGATGGGCTAGCCCTGGCCAGTGGACCCACAATGTCAACGGCTATGCGGGAAAAGGGTTCTCCAATGATAGGCATCGACTGAAGCCTAGCTTTTGGGTGATCCCCCCGCTTACCTACCCGTTGACAGGTGTCACACATGCTACAATAAACCCGCACATCTCGGTTAAAATTGGGCCAGAAGAAGTTTTGTGTGATTCTATGAGCTGTGCGGCGGGAACCTAGATGGCCTGCTAATGGCACATCATGCCCAATCCGCAGAATCTCCTGCCGGTATTTTGCAGGTACCACTAGCTGTCGATTCTGCGGAGGGGTACTCGGCTTCTGGGACGGTTTCGGGATCCTGTACAGTCTATCCCCCACCCACTCGTAGTGCTCCCCATCTACTCCTTCTCCCCCAGAATCGGCCCTGGCCCTGTACTTCGCTAGCGTCGGGTCTTCCCTGGTTTCCTTCCCGTACATCTCTGGGGTATCCCAGCCTAAAGGGGCCTGGTCTAGGGTACAAGTCGGGGTAGAGAGTCTTACCTGGGTCTCAACAGCAGGTGGGCCGGTCTCGGCGGCACGGGTCTGGGCACGGGTCGTGACAGCATCCACTTCAGCGGGACCCATGGGAGCGAAGGCGGAAACAAGGGGCGCCAAGTCATTGCCAAGGAGAACATCTGCTGGTAAGTCCTTCATGACCCCCACATTCACATGTCTAGCGCCCACTCCCCAATCCAAATGTACCCGGGCAACGGGCAGACGAAACACG
This sequence comes from Pelobates cultripes, assembly GCA_933207985.1. Classification (NCBI taxonomy): domain Eukaryota; kingdom Metazoa; phylum Chordata; class Amphibia; order Anura; family Pelobatidae; genus Pelobates; species Pelobates cultripes. The sequence continues at coordinate 126,265,293 of OW240922.1, read as the reverse complement.
GCACCCCCGGCTACTCGCACTGCGACCGTGTCCCCTGTATGTTGGGCTTCGGATACCAGGTGCTTCTGGAGCAAAGTCATGGTTGCCCCGGTATCCCGTAGACCACTGACCTCCTTCCCGTTGACTTTTACACACTGTCGGTGGTGCTGCCTGTTATCCCGGTGGGCAGCCTGAACGGGGTCTGCCTCATGCAGGATGCCCCAGCACTCCTCTTCCTCTACACAGTGAGCGGCTGGGATGGGAGGTCGTGGATTGCCGCCGGCTGGTCTCCTCCAGGACTGGTTCTGGTTGGCGCTGTTCATCGGGCACTCGGGTCGCTTGTGCCCTAGTTGCTTGCACAGGTAGCACGGAATGGGTTGGGCATACTCCCGTGAATTGAACCGAGGTGGCTGTTGGTACGGGGCAGATGGAGGAGGCGCTGCTGGGCGATTCATTGGAGGCTGATATATGTTAGCTGCTGTTGGTGCTGCTGGCCTGTACTCCACTCTGGCGGGAGCCTTGCTGATGAGACAGTCCAGTTTGCGGGCGTCGGTATACTCATCCGCCAGGCTAGCTGCTTCGTGCAGAGTGGAGGGTTTATGGTCCCTTACCCACTCTCTGACCCCTGCTGGCAATTTATCGAAACAGTGTTCTAAAAGAAACATCTGCAGCACCTCTTCTCCGGACACAGCCTGGCACCCCGCCATCCAGTGGGCGGCTGTGCGATGCACCTTACATGCCCATTCCACGTATGAGTCCCCAGAGGTCTTGACAGTGTCTCGGAACCTCCTCCGGTACGCCTCAGGTGTAACGGCATACCGGGAGAGTAAAGCTTCCCTGACGGCCACATAATCCCCAATCTCCTCATCAGGGATGGCCCGAAAAGCCTTGCTGGCCCGGCCGGATAACTTGCCGAACAATATAGTAACCCAGTCTTCCAGGGTACCTTGTGCAGGGCACATTGCCGCTCAAAATCAGCAAGGTACCCATCAATCTCTCCTTCTGTCTCACTGAAGGTTTTAAACGCTGTAAATGGTACTTTCTTCCTATCTCCCGGGTTTGCTGTGACTGGGGCTGCTGCAGCACCGCTTTGGCGAAGCAGGTTGGCCTCCACAGCTGCCATGACCAGGTCAATGGTCTCTGTAGTCGGGTTGGGACCATAATGTGCCAGCCTGATTCTTACCACCCGGTCAAAGCTTGCCTCCTCGGGGGTTCTGTCAGCTGCGCTGGGTCCATTGGTTCCCTCTGCCACTGATACTCCCTCCATTTCCAGCAATAACGCAATAATCTCTCTTTTTCTGAGGTTACTGGCTTGTCCCCCTCTTTGCTCCAATAAATCCTTTAGGGTAGCTCTCCTCAGGTTTTAGTATTGCAATTCCATTTTAATCCTGGCTGCAGTGGTCTTTTTGGGCGTTGAGGATCATCCCGTCGCTTGCCACCAGTTGTTACGGTACCTCCAGTAATAAAATGCACAAACCGCCGTTTAGTGAATGCTCCCCGTTCGCAATAATGTGGTCTAGTAGCGGGTATAGTAAAACCATGCGAACGCCAGTTAGGGAACACTCCAAACTCCTGAACGGTACCTGTACGGCTATTTCCCTTCACGAGCTCCAAATCCACGAATTGCCAATATTAGCCGAACGCCAATATCTTCCAAGTGGCAAATAATTCCAATAAGCAGTCTCTAAGCGCCGGTAATAAAATCCCCCCAATAACGAGACCAAGCTCCGCTTTGAGGGTAAAACACGAACTGATTTACTGTGGGCTACCTGCCCGGTATTTATGCAGGTCTCCCACTTGGTGGACACTCCCCTAGGGGACCAAATGGGAGACTGAAAGGACAGAAGGACATGGGGACATTTTGGACATACATCCCCACAATATTCCCAGCATGCATCACAGTTCCCTCCCCTCTGCTCGGGAGATAATTGGGAAGTAATTCAATTATCTCCCAGAGCAGAGGCAAATCGCCATTTTAAATACAAGTCATAAAACACATAAAAATCTATAACTTTATAACTGCCGAACATATTGCATTCGTGTAACACATCCCCAGATAGCCTGGATCTGAGGGCATATTATTGGCGAATAGCGCTCAGATCCCATTCGCATAGTTCAATCGCCATGGAGTCAAAGTCTATTACAGTTCTTCGGTATGCGATTGACTCCATGGGACGGCTATCTGGGTTAAGTCCATTCGTGTTGTTGAATCTCCTGAACGGCCGGCATTCGTATGCTTTTGTCGATTCAGAAGGGGAGGTCGACGGCTTCAGCGGTGTTCGGTTGAAAAAGTGTCCATTTTCAGTTCCAGGAAATGTAATATTTATTTTGTAATACTTCTTTAATTGGAACTCAACTGCAGAATTTCCTGGTTGCAGCAACAATAAGTTTCACCTCCTTTTATATTGATATGAAACAATGGTCACTGTACCTTTAAATACACATGAAGGAAAAATTAGGCTTTGTAGCAATCCCTTATGAATAAGAGGAATAATTAGACAAAGTGACACTTTAGTGAGTTTTAGATACTGTGTAACATAAATAATAGGAATTGGCTTGTTTGGTAAAAGTATTACTTAACTTAAAGGCAGTTCTGGCACTGGAAGGGTTAATTCACCCAATGAAGGAGAAATTAGAAGTCCGTTTCAACAAGCTGAGAACTAGGAGTGGAGAGTGGGGAAGTCCGTTTTAACAAGCCGAGGTCTGGGAGTGGAGAAGGTAGAATTCAGAGTTACAAGCCGAGGTCTAGGAGTGGAGAAGGTAGAAATCCGTTTACAAGCCGAGGTCGAGAAGTGGAGAAGGTAGAAATCCGTTTACAAGCCGAGGTCGAGAAGTGGAGAAGGTAGAAATCCGTTTTACTAGCCGAGGTCTAGAAGTGGAGCAGGTAGGATCAAAAGTAGAGCAGCTGATCTTTCTGCAGCACCTGTGCGAATAATCCAGCCCTTTGAATCTGGCGCGGTCTTCCTAAGTATCGTGGAGGGACCGCGTCAGAAAAAAGGGCGGGGCTGAGCGCCGTGAACCCGGAAGTGGGTTCCGGCGACGAAATACATGCCATGCTATACCTGACAGTACCCCCTTCTCATGGGGCATCCTCTGGGTGCACTATTTCGGTTTGGAGGGGTAGCGTTTGTGAAAGGCAGTAACTAACCTCCTAGCATGTACATTAGATGAATCTTCCCAAGTGTCTTCATCAACTCCATAACCTTTCCATCTGATAAGGTATTGTAAGGAGCCACGGTGGACACGAGAATCCAAAATTTTGTGAATTTCATATTCTTCTTCACCTTGGACAATGATAGGTTCAGGAGTTGTTACTATTTCTCTATAAAAAGGATCAGGGATGTGTGGTTTAAGTAAGGATACATGGAATACTGGATGAAGTTTAAAACTTGGAGGAAGTTTTAGTTTAACAACGTTATCATTAATGGTAGTAATTACTTGAAAGGGACCAAGAAAAAGAGAGCTCAATTTCTTTGAAGGACGGCTTGTGGTAATATTCCTTGAAGAGAGCCAGACAAGATCCCCTACCTTGTAAGGAGGGGGAATTCTTCTATTATTGTCAAAAAACTTTTTCTGGTTATTTTGGGCGAGTTGAAGATTCTCCCGTAATTTGAGAAATAGAGAAGACATAAATTCGTTTTTTGATGTAACAGTAGGATTGGATGAAGTAATGGTTTGGATGGGGAATGAAGACGGATGAAAACCATAGTTGGAGAAGAAAGGAGTCATTTTCGTACTAGAATGAATGGTATTATTGTAAGAAAATTCGGCCATAGGTAACCATGTGGTCCAGTCATCTTGGAGGTATGAACAATAACATCGAAGATATTGTTCCAAACATTGATTAACCCTTTCTGTTTGCCCATTAGTTTGGGGATGATAAGCGGAAGAGAGTTTGCGTTGAATTTGAAGGGAGAGACACATCTCTTTCCAGAATTTGGAGGTAAATTGTGTCCCCTATCAGAAATAATTTCTTCAGGAAGACCATGAAGTTTCACAATATTGTCAATAAAGACCTTAGACAATTCTACAGAGGAGGGTAATTTTTTTAAGGAAATGAAATGGGACATTTTTGTGAAGCGATCCACAACGACAAGAATAGTGGTGAAATGTTGAGAAGGTGGAAGATCAACGATAAAATCCATAGAAATGGATTGCCAAGGTTTTTCTGGAATAGGTAAGTTAAGTAGTAATCCAAAAGGTTGATTATGTTCTGGTTTAGACCTTTGACAGATAGGACATGTTTTGACATATAATTCAATGGTTCTATCCTGGCGAGGCCACCAATAATATCGTGAAGTTAGTTCAAGTGTTTTCTTTATTCCAGGATGTCCAGCTAGGGGTGAATCATGAACCATCTTAAGTAATTTATTCCTAAGAATGGGAGGAATATAAATTCTATTTTTAAAATAAAATATACCATCCTTTTTTGTTAGTATAGGTGTTTTGGGAAGTTCAAGATCCTTCTGATTCAAATTCTTTATGTCATCATGAAGAGAAGAGAGGATCCCTATTATTTTGTTAGGAGGATAATCATCAATAGTAGTTTTAGAAGGAATTCGAGAAAGAGCGTCAGCCTTTTTATTTCTAGTTCCAGGTCTGTATATTAATTGGAAGTTAAATCGGTTAAAAAATAGGTTCCATCTAACTTGTCTAGCTGTAAGGGTTTTGTTAGTATAGAGATATTCAAGATTTTTATGGTCAGTATAAACTATTATAGGTTGTTTTGTATCTTCCAGAAGATGACGCCAATTTTCGAAGGCAGCTTTAACACTTAATAATTCTTTTTCACCAATAGGATAATTTTTTTCAGCAGAGCTCAAGGATCTTGAAAAAAAGGCAACTGGATGAAGTGGATCTTGTGGAGTCTTTTGTTGAGAAAGAACTGCTCCGATGGCTGCATCTGATGCATCAACTTCAAGAACATATAAGAATGTTGGATTAGGTAGTTGTAGAATAGGTGCAGTTGTAAATCTTTTTTTTAATTCGTCGAAGGCTGTTTGTGCATCTTTATTCCAATTGAAAGGACGTTTACTACTGTTGAGGAGGTTAAGAGGATGTTGTGACGAGACCAATCTCGCCACATTGCATTGGAGAAGCCTGGTTACTCGCCTGCTGCCTTTGGACTATGGCCCCCTGTTAAAAGACATCTTTTCTACCTGCAGAAAAGTTTAATTCGTGCTTTTCTGCCTGGGGTTCGGTAGATTTGTTTTAATGTGTTATACCCCAGATAGGAATCCCATGGAGCCCATTTGTATGAAACTGACTGTAAAGACTTTGGCTCCATGTCGATTAAACTGTATTCGTGTGGTCTGAGCGCCATTCACTTAATAATGTGCGCTCAGACCTTAATAATG
>OW240922.1:126216481-126250567 GCA_933207985.1 Pelobates cultripes | reverse complement strand
ACACACAGACGGCTGAGTCCATACACACACACAGACTGCTGAGTAAATACACACACACACACAGACTGCTGAGTCCATACACACACACACACACACACAGACTGCTGAGTCCATACACACACAGACTGCTGAGTCCATACACACAGACACAGACTGCTCAGTCCATACACACACACAGACACACACACAGACTGCTGAGTCACAGACTGCTACACACACACACACACAGACTGCTGAGTCCATACACACACACACACACACACACACAGACTACTTAGTCCATACACACACACAGACACACACACAGAGACTGCTGAGTCCATACACACTCACACAGACTGCTGAGTCCATACACACACAGACTGCTGAGTCCATACACACACACATTAAGCCTACCTGTCACTGGAGGATGTTGCTGGGGGTCAGGCAGCCATCTTCCATCCTTTCCAGCAGCAGCATGGTCTGCTGCTTAATGGCAGGGGCGGGGGTTATGTGCAGGAGGCGGGCTTCGTTTGGGGGCACAGACAGCACCCAGCACCTAAATCCTGCATTCCCTCGGGCTGTGACAGATTGTTACAGCCCGAGGGAATATAATTTAAACACATGGCCAACAAGTTGCCGGCATTTGGGGGATCCAAGGGGGGGCACAGCATGATGTAGGGGGGCCATGGCCCCCTTTGGCCCCCCCCAGCGACGCCACTGCACATAGTGTTATACAGTGACCCAACCGTCCTTGACAATAAACATACAGTGGTTCCTAATCACCACTTCGTCTCACCTCCCCCCCCGTCATAAAAATCATATCTTTCCAATGCCTGCCATCAGCCGACCTTATCCACGCTCGATGGGCACGACACCTCAGGCCACCTAATGTTTAACCTTTTGAAGCAGGGGAGGTTGAGACCTTAAAAACCCACTATTAAAAACCCACTATAACTCTCACATCAATAACCACATCTCATTCCATATACTTAAACGTAACCCCTCGAACTCAATTGGCAAGGACATACCCCCGGCTAGCTGTGACTAAATATACTAATAGGGCGGGAGGGAAGCTGTTAGCTGGCCCGAATCCCAAGTGGCACTGAGGTAAGACCTCCCCCACACTAACTTACACAGAACATAATCCCACACACACACTCTGTCCCAACCAATCCCATGCATCTATCCCCACACTCCTACATGTGCCCTTGTCCGCTTAGCTGCGCTATCACCCCAGGGCCTTGTTTGTGGTTAGGTGAATAGCCCAGTCTATGCGTGCTTTTGTGTATATTTCTCTATGTGTGTTATATCTATTATAGGTGAGTGTGTTTATAGGTCAGCATTCGTATATAAATATTGCTGCATATTATAATATTAAAAATCAGGATAACAAGTCTTTACCTTCAAAAGAGAAGCTGCTCCGAGATTAATGGATTCCTCTCTGATGTACCAGGTTTCAGATCTGAATAATTAGACACAAGTAATTAGTGAGCAATGTTGCACAGCTGCACCCGTCCCCAATTCCACCAGACTGTCCAAAAAACACAATGCATGTCCTATCCAAGACAGGCAGAGGATGCGAACACACCGGGCACAGTGTGGGGAGAGGACCTGCCATACCCATCCCCGATTCCACCAGACTATCCGAAACACGCAATGCATGTCCAGTCCGAGCCAGGCAGAGGAGGCGATCACACCAAGCACAGCGTGAGGGGAGAGGACCTGCCATCACTATACGTTCCCAGCACAGCTATACCTTTCCTCAATTCCACCAGACTGTCCAAAACCCGCAATGCATGTCTTATCAGAGCCAGGCAGAGGAGGCGAACACACCGAGCACAACGTGGGGAGAGGACCTACCATCACTATACGTTCCCAGCACAGCTATACCCATCCCCAATTCCACCAGACTGTCCAAAACACGCAATGCATGTCCTGTCCGAGCCAGGCAGAGGAGGCAAACATACCGTGCACAGCGTGGGGAGAAGACCTTCCATCACTATACATTCCAAGCACAGCTATACCTGTCCCCAATTCCACCAGACTGTCCGAAACATTCAATGCATGTCCTATCAGAGCCAGGCAGAGGAGGCGAACACACCGTGCACAACGTGGGGAGAGGACCTACCATCACTATACGTTCCAAGCACAGCTATACCCATCCCCGATTCCACCAGACTGTCTGAAACATGCAATGCATGTCCTATCAGAGCCAAGCAGAGGAGGCAAACACACCGAGCACAGCGTGGGGAGCGTGGGGAGAGGACCTACCATCACTATACATTCTAAGCACAGCTATACCCGTCCCCAATTCCACCAGACTGTCTGAAACACGCAATACATGTCCTATCAGAGCCAGGCAGAGGAGGTGAACACACCGAGTACAGCGTGGGGAGCGTGGGGAGAGGACCTGCCATCACTATACGTTCCCAGCACAGCTGCACTCATTCTCGATTCCACCAGACTGTCCGAAACACGCAATACATGTCCTATCAGAGCCAGGCAGAGGAGGTGAACACACCGAGCACAGCGTGGGGAGAGGACCTACCATCACTATACGTTCCTCTCTCTTCTTTTATACGGGAACGGGGATCCTTTATATGGTACGACAAGTCAGAGTTAATAAATGAATTAGCATCATAAATAATAGCCATAATGACATTTTAGGAGACAATAAGTCTGAGGATAGTCAGCGAGGGGCTGATGTACGAGCGCCACGTTTCACTGATTTCTTAAAATGAACAGAGTCTTGTGCGATAGTTCAGCTTCAGACACAGCCTATTTCGCTGCATAATTTACTTGTTGTCAATTTGTATAGCCACATTACACATGCAAATTGAGCTGGCTGCGCAAACACCACTTAGAAATGATAAAAACACATTTACTATGGCTATAGAAGGATGTATTTCACTTTTTCACCCAGGTCAAGCAATACATGTATCTTACGATTGTGTGTACCCAATTTTGTTGTAATTATATTGGCAAATTATTCTCTATAATCTTATTATTTTTAGCTGTCTCCTTGTGCTCTGGATAATTAGCTTTCTTTGCTAAGCTTTAAAAAAAAAAAACTAAAAAAAAAAGAGAGAGAGAGAAACAGTTATAGAGAGGCAGGATGCAGGGCGCGGGTGCCATTATCTGTTTGGGATTTTGAATGCATGGCTATATTTTGGAGGCTTTGTGTAAATTAAAAAATGTCATAGTCCCTTAATATTGAACGTGCTGTTCATTCCTTGCTGAATTAGGGCCCCTGAAGCCTCTGTATTTGCTATTAGATATCTTACCCACTTTATATGTTAATCTGTGCTAATGAATTCCACAACCCGTAGCCAGCGAGAGATGACTAAAATTATTACCACTTATAGAGATATGCTTTTTTCATTTAAAGTTCAATTCAAATTGCACCCATAAACAGCCTGCCACACAAAGATACCTCCCGTAATTATGAGTTCTAAATGATTAGTTTATCTCTTGGCGCTTATTGCCTCTTATTCTCCCAAGCCGACATGTTTAACGGCGGGGTTTAAGGTTTCCAAGCCTTGGATGTGACTTCACAGAGGACGAATTGAAATACGGTGACAGTAATGGCCTAGAACCTTTCCGCCAGCCATTCTGCTGCCCCGAGCGAGCCCCCTATCTTCTTATAATGGGTTTCTGTAAACCCTTTTAAAAAGGTCAAGTCATCGGAAGGCTCTCTGTAACTGGTATAATAACCCAACTTAAACCAGGTTAAGGGGGAATTTATTCCACCTCTCGGTATTCTCTACTTGTCATCATATTTCCAAACATTAGCTCATATTATAATCTCACCACTTTCATTATTACCGCACTTCATGTTCTCTAAGATCATCTCCCCAATGTTCATTTATTTAATATATTCCACAAACACTCTCTCGCGCATCCACATGTTTAAACTGTGCAAACAGGACTTTATTACATTTATTTATTTTATAGCCACCCAACCATTCCTCTCATTTTAGTAACCACATTATCCACACCACCACCCACTATAAGCCATTCCTCTGACATCAATAGCCACATCGTTATCCACACTACCACCCACTATAAGTCATTCCTCTGACATCAATAGCCACATCGTTATCCACACCGCCACCCACTATAAGCCATTCCCCTGACATCAATAGCCATATCGTTATCCACACCACCACCCAGTATAAGCCATTCCTCTCACATCAATAGCCACATCGTTATCCACACCACCACCTTCCATAAGCCATTCCTCTCACATCAATAGCCACATCGTTATCCACACCGCCACCCACTATAAGCCATTCCCCTGACATCAATAGCCACATCGTTATCCACACCGCCACCCACTATAAGCCATTCCCCTGACATCAATAGCCATATCGTTATCCACACCACCACCCAGTATAAGCCATTCCTCTCACATCAATAGCCACATCGTTATCCACACCACCACCTTCCATAAGCCATTCCTCTCACATCAATAGCCACATCGTTATCCACACCGCCACCCACTATAAGCCATTCCCCTGACATCAATAGCCACATCGTTATCCACACCGCCACCCACTATAAGCCATTCCCCTGACATCAATAGCCATATCGTTATCCACACCACCACCCAGTATAAGCCATTCCTCTCACATCAATAGCCACATCGTTATCCACACCACCCACCCACTATAAGCCATTCCTCTCTCACATCAATAGCCACATCGTATCCACCCCACCACCCACTATCGCCTTTCCTCTCACCAATAGCCACATCATCCACCCACCACCCACTATAGGCCATTCCTCTCACATCAATATGCATATCGTTATCCACACCACCACCCAGTATAAGCCATTCCTCTCACATCAATAGCCACATCGTTATCCACACCACCACCTTCCATAAGCCATTCCTCTCACATCAATAACCACATCATTATCCACACCACCACCACTATAAGCCATTCCTCTCATCACATCAATACATCGTTATCCACACCATTCCTCTCCACATCAATAGCCACATCATTATCCACCACCACCCACTATAAGCCATTTCCTCTCATCAATAGCCACATCGTTATCCACACCACCACCCAGTATAAGCCATTCCTCTGACATCAATAGCCACATCGTTAGCCACACCACCACCCACTATAAGCCATTCCTCTCACATCAATAGCCACATCGTTATCCACCCCACCACCCACTATAAGCCTTTCCTCTCACATCAATAGCCACATCATTATCCACCCCACCACCCACTATAGGCCATTCCCCTCACATCAATAGCCACATCGTTATCCACACCACCACCTTCCATAAGCCACTCCTCTCACATCAATAACCAAATCATTATCCACACCACCACCCACTATAAGCCTTTCCTCTCACATCAATAGCCACATCTTTATCCACACCACCACCCAGTATAAGCCATTCCTCTCACATCAATAACCACATCATTATCCACACCACCACCCACTATAAGCCATTCCTCTCACATCAATAGCCATATCGTTATCCACACCACCACCCACTATAACCCATTCCTCTCACATCAATAGCCACATCGTTAGCCACACCACCACCCACTATAAGCCATTCCTCTCACATCAATAGCCACATCGTTATCCACCCCACCACCCACTATAAGCCTTTCCTCTCACATCAATAGCCACATCATTATCCACCCCACCACCCACTATAGGCCATTCCCCTCACATCAATAGCCACATCGTTATCCACACCACCACCTTCCATAAGCCACTCCTCTCACATCAATAACCAAATCATTATCCACACCACCACCCACTATAAGCCTTTCCTCTCACATCAATAGCCACATCTTTATCCACACCACCACCCAGTATAAGCCATTCCTCTCACATCAAAAACCACATCATTATCCACACCACCACCCACTATAAGCCATTCCTCTCACATCAATAGCCATATCGTTATCCACACCACCACCCACTATAACCCATTCCTCTCACATCAATAGCCACATCGTTATCCACACCACTACCCACTATAACCCATTCCTGTCACATCAATAACCACATCGTTAGCCACCCCACCACACACTATAAGGCATTCCTGTCACATCAATAACGACATCGTTAGCCACACCACCACCCTCTATCAGCCATTCCTCTCACATCAATAACCACATCGTTATCCACACCACCACCCAGTATAAGCCATTCCTCTCACATCAATAGCCATATCGTTATCCACACCACCACCCACTATAACCCATTTGTGACAAAACCCCTATTTTGCCTTCCCCAAAGCAATTATCCTCCTCAGTTCTGGAAACTGCTTAATCTGTGATTCCCCTATTCTTCTACTAGTCAAGACTATAAAGTACCGAACACCGACCACCCCTCAGCTCATTAAGTTCAAAGAAACCATAGGAATTTAGTGCTCTCTTTTTGTGGCCGCCGTTCATATTACCGAACGCCATGTGGTGGAAAAAACGTCCGCAATCTTGTCGCACGAAAGTAGGCAGCGGGCCTTGACCGTTGAGTGTCTGGAACTCCGAGATGGACACTCGATAGCATGAACACCGGTAAAACAATGCGAAAGCCTGCTTCTGTTCGCGGCAAGCCAGGACAGCTCTGTTCGGTAGGTTTGTTCGAATGGATCTCACTACCAATGATCCACGGGAACCATTTGCCTTTTCATTAATTTTATAAGTTCTGAACTTGACCGACCACTACCTTTGAAACTGTGGAACTATTTTGGGCAGGCACCTCAAGATCAGTTGATCAGATGTTCACCTCGGTGGCGATTCGGCTTTGTTCGAGGGATATATTGGGCGCTCAGATCCAGACTATCCGGGGATGTATAGACTATGGGGGTTCATTTATGCGAATTATGTATTTTGTCTGTTTTATAGTATTTTATTTTATTTTTGTAAAACTAGATGTTTTCTGTACCTGAAGATAATTGAGTTTAATACAATACTTAACTTAATTATCTGCCAGGTACAGAGGAGGAATTATCCTGTTTTATGTGGGAGTGTCCTGGACCTGAGAGCCAATGTCATTGTGTGATTGTTTGCACTGCAGTCTACTCTCAGGTTCAGGGGGGAGTGCCCTTGCATGGGGACTTGCATAAAAGGCCAGTTGTGGCTACCATTAAACACATTCGGTTTACCCCTTCATGAAGTCTTGGCTCATGTTTGGGGGATTGGGAGCTATATTCACTGTGGCGGAACCAACCTCGCCACTGGCCACTGGAGGAGCTTGGTCGCCCGCCTCCTGCCACTGGACTATGGCCCCATGTTTAACACTGTTCTTTTTCCCTGCAGACAGGCTGGTTCATGCCTTTCTGCGGACTGTTTTAGTCACGAACACCGCTGAGTCGCCAACCTCCCTTCTCCTACCTGCAGTCAATTATCCAAACACCGGTCCAATCGGTACTTTACTGTTTAAACCATGCTACCCCAGAAAGCTATGCCATGGAGCCCAGCCGTATACTGAAAGACTGTATGAAAGACTTGGCTCTTGAAAGCACCATGGCGATTGAACTGTATGTATGTGATCTGAGCGCCATCCGGTAATAATGTGCGCTCAGATCTAAGTTATCTGGGGATAGGTAGAATGTGTATGTTCTATGTGATAAATGTAAAAGTATGTAATTGTATGTATTTTATTGTCCTTTGTCTGCCATGTGGTTAATGAAGTTTTGCCTCTGTCCTTGGAGATAAATGGATTACTTCCCAATTATCTCCAGGACAGAGAGGAGGGATTGTGATGCATTGTGGGATTGTAAGCTTGTGATTGGTCAATGTCCAATATGTTTCCCAGTCTTCCATCTGGTCCTGTAGGGGAGTGTCCACCAGATGGGAGACCTGCATAAAAGCCGGGCAGGTAGCCCCAGTAAATCAGTTCTGCCTGACCCTCAAACGAAGTGTTGTCTCATTCTTGGGGGGGAATTGGATTGTATGCTGTTACAGTGTGACTGCCAGGAGTGTAAGCAGTTCGTATTGTTTTTCCTGTTCGGCTGTTTAACAGCATTCGTGTGTTCGGGAGTTGGTGAATTTGTGTGTTTCCTGTTTGGGAGTTTGAGTATTCATGTGTTTGCAATTCGGGAGATTGTTGCTTGCAGCAGCTGTTTGTGTATTTAAAAGGGGAATATCGCCTAAACGGTTTTTAATCTCTTGTGTGCAAAATGGTCCGTTACAATTCATTATAATCACTGTTACAAGTACCCTCTGTCTGCCGTGCTGTTCGTGTTGTTACAATAGGTCTGTTCCTGTCCTCTACTAACCACAAAGTAACTCAAAATGTCTTTTCATATGCCGAACCAGCATACGAACAATACGACTCCCAAGAGTGTGGCCCATTAAGCCTTGTTAACCATTTTCACCCCTAAACCACCAAATAAAATGCCGAACGACCGACCACCCTGCCTGTGGAGTGTGCCGCTTATTAGCCTCCCAGAAGCTGCGGTTTGCCGTTAACTGCAGCGTAATTGATGAACGGCTAGAAGGTCGTCGTTCGTCTGCACGAACACGTGGTGGCAGCCATCTTAACTTGCCGAACGCTGAGACCTCCAGACTTCCATCTGTTCGTTTATAAACATACGAATGCAGCGTCGTTCGGTACTTTCATACTCCCGAAACTAGACCGACCCTATGATTAAAAATAGTGGAACTAATCCTGGCATAAATTATGCAGAACTGCCGTTGAGAAAACTTTAACCCCATGGCGATCCAACTGTATTCGTGAGATCTGAGCGCTTTTTGGACATATTGAGCGCTCAGATCCAAGCTATCCTGGGATATGTTGAACATAGGGGTTGAATTGTGTATCATATGAGTTATGTATTTTTATGTGGTTTTTGTTACAATCTCAACTTAAAGATATTTTCTGTACCTGGAGTTAATTAAGTTACTATGCCCGCTTAAGCCAATTATCTCCAGGATAGAGGGGAGGGTTTAGAAAAATTCACTTTGTTATGATTGGTTTATGTTCCTTATGTCCCTGTGTTCCATCAGGTCCAGGGGGTGTGCCCCTGGCCTGAAAATGTGTATAAAAGAAATGCAAGTTGTTCAATAAACCAGTCTTCTTACCCTCAACTCACAGCCATGAATCGTGTTGTTCGGAAATGCTAATAACCAGCTCTGCTCAGAGCTACAAGAACCTTCTACACTTCCAGGAATATCAGTAGTTGCTGAAGTGGAACTCTTTGCCGCTCTCCCAGCTCAGGGACCAGGACATCCAGGCGGTCCAACCCTCAGCTAGCCTGGGGCAACCGTATCAATCACTTCTATGCTTGGATTTTGGATGATTTTTCAGGGATATACTATATAGGGGATCCGTTACACTGGTGGCAAGCGGCAGGATTTTTCTCCCAAATGGATGTCCTGAAACGAAAGAAGAAGTGAATGGCTCACAGATACGAATGGCTTAAACAAACAACTTTAAAGGAATTACTGGAAGCTCGAGGCATAGTGGCAAGTAACAAACTGAAAGCCACGATAATTGCCGAACTGGTAGGTTGTGACCGAACCAGTAACGTTCAAATGGATAACAGAGTTCCAAAAGGATGTGAGATGGAGACTCAGTGTTGTGGGGCCCAATCCATTGCAGGATATTATTGTACAAATCATGGCACAAGCGACAGAGGCACAGAAGGCCCGTGAACCAAGAAACAGGATTACTACAAGGAGATGTGATATTGCTACATGGATCTACGAATGGACAGCCATGGAAAGTCAATTATGCACCGTTCAAAGCATTTACAGATGGTGAACTGAATATTGATAATTATTTACAAAACTTTGAACATCAGTGTGCATTAGAGGATCTGGAGAAGGCTAACTGGGTTGCAATACGGAGCAGCAAACTATCAGGCAGAGCAGCCGAAGCCTACAGGGCAGTGCCGGATGAGGATATACAAAATTATGAAAAAGTAAAGGAGATACTGTTAGCCAGATATGCGGCCAAGCCGGAGACATACCGGAGAATATTCCGGGGTCTCAGGAAAGGAGGAAGAGATTTGTACACCAAATGGGCATTCAAGCATACACCACGCTGCCCGCAACTGAATTCAGGGGTGCCAGGCGACCACTCTGACGGATGCCCTACAATTATTACTGCTGGAACAATTTTTTGACTACACCCCACCAGAGGTCAGAGATTGGGTTTGAGACCGCAAGCCCCAGACAGTGGAAGAGGCTGCACGATTGGCCGATGAATTCCACGAGGGCAGACGGACTGACGGCAACTGAGCACCACCGGGACATCACCCTCCTACATATACTTCTGCCCCCACGCTACCACCTAGGGTTTCCCCAGCAGCCAGGTATCGGAAAGCAGCATCAATGTGCTACGGGTGCAACCAGATAGGGCACATCAAGCCTAATTGCCCACAATATGGCCCAGACAAATGGGGGCGACAACCAGCACCACTGACAAGGGCAGCAGCACATTGCGTCCAGGAGGACTATATAAGAGAACAGAAGGGGGTCAGTGTGTATACCCCTAATCTTGACACAACACAGAACATTGGGCAGTACTCCATGAGGTTAACCCGATACAGGCGGCCGGCAACAACCGGGCTCACCACAGTCAAGTGGTATGACTGAATCAGTGGTGTATCCTGGTTTTGTGCTGCCCTAGGCAGGACAAAACTCAGGCGCCCTCTAACCGCCCCTGCGCGTGCGACCCCCACCCATCCCTTCCCCCCCGCGCGCTTGACCCCTCCCATCCCTTCCCCCCGCCTTCTAAATACACACACACTCACTAGCAGAGACTCACTAGCAGAGACACACTCACTCACACACTAACAGACACACACACACACACACACTAACAGACACACTCACTAACAGACACACACTCACTAACAGACACACACACACACTAACACACACTCACTAACAGACACACACACTAAGAGACACACACACACACTCACTAACAGACACACACACTAACAGACACACACACACTAACAGACACACACACACTCACTAACAGACACACACACTAACAGACACACACACACTAACAGACACACACACACACACACTAACAGACACACACAATAACACACTCACTAACAGACACACACACACACTAACAGACACACACACACTAACAGAACACACACTCACTAACAGACACACACACACTAACAGACACACACAATAACACACACTCACTAACAGACACACACACACTAACAGACACACACACACACTCACTAACAGACACACACACACTAACACACACACACACACTAACAGACACACACACACTAACAGAGACACACACACTAACAGACACACACACTCACTAACAGACACACACACACTAACAAACACACACAATAACACACACTCACTAACAGACACACACACTAACACACACTCACACTAACACACACTCACTCACATTAACACATGTACTTTTTAAACCTCCCCCCCCCCTCCAGCCTCCTTACCTTTGGGAGTGCTGGGGAGGGAAGGGGTTCTCTATCTCCCTGGTGGTCCAGTGGCTGCTGGGTGGGCGGCATTGGCGGGCGGGCGGCTGACGAGGGAGCTTTTCCTGTGAGCTGACTGCTCAGCTCCCTCGCGCGCCGCAGAGTGAGGCTGGGAGCCGGGATATGATGTCATCAGCTCACAGGAAAAGCTCCCTCGTCAGCCGCCCGCCTGCCAATGCCGCCCGGTGCCCAGCATGTCTGTTAGCCGCGAGGCTAACATGACATTTGCCTTGGGCATTTGGGGGGTGGCTTTTTTTGCCGTCCCCTGAAAAATGCCGCCCAAGACAAATGCCTTGCTTGCCTCGCGGCTAAAACGCCCTGGACTGAATGGACAAGAGGCCCAGGGACTGTGTGACACCAGGGCTACGCTGACCCTGGTACAGCCACACAGAGTCAGTCCATCCCAACATACTGGACGCACCGTTGCCGTTAGGGTGGCTGGAGGGGCCATCCAGAAATTGTCTACAGCCCAGGTGCATATTGATTGGGGTAGCGGAGCTAAGTCCCTGGAAGTAGGAATTATGCCAGACTTAGGTGGAAGTACTCCTGGGAAATGATTTGGGGTGCTTAACCTCCCAGTTTGTTCCACCAGCTTTAGAGGGAGTGCTACCTGTAACCAGTCGGCAGCAGACTCGAGCAATGGACGCCTCACACTCTCAGGAATCCCAGGTAGGAACTGATACCCTGACCCCGGCCATAAGCCCCGCTCCCTACTGGGGAGCAGGGTATCAGAGAGAGGATCCCACACTAGATGGGTATAGGCGGGAGGCAGACACCCCACAGGGGGACTTAGATCAAGAATGGTTCCAATGGTAGAAGGGACTATTATACCAGGTGACCGGAGGAACCGGGGGGCAAACTAAGTGACCAAAAGACAATAAGAATCAGTCACAATATCCCCTTAGCAGGACACTTAGGCATAAAAAAGAATAGGGACCGGCTAACAAAGGGGTTCTTTTGTTCTGGACTCACCCGGGACTACAGGAATACTGTAGAAAATGTGATGTGTGTCAGAGAATAGGAAAGAGGGTGATCATCCTTAGGCTAAACTTAGATCCCTCCCTGTACTGGATCACCGGGCACCCCGAATGGGTACCTCCGTTGATGGATGCTCCTAGTGCTTCCCGAGGGCTCTAAGCACTCTATTCAACACCATAAGCACTGCAGACCCCACGAACCGCTGCAGCTTGGTTGGGGTCTCGCCGTCTCCTACCCACCCTGGACCTACAACAAGACTCCAGGCTCCAGTGGGTGAACCTCTCTTCCTTCAGAGAATGAAGCAGGAAAAAGTTCTTAAAAGAGCTTAGTGATTATAGCCATGGGGAGTATACAGAGTTTAGCAATCCCCCAGTGTAGATGCAGCCTTTTCCCCCACACATGAGCCAAGGCTCTATGCTGAGGGTAAAACAGGAACTCAGCAGTCTGAGGGTTTATTGTCTCTTATATACAGGGTTTTCCCACAAGGTTACTGTGACAAGGTTACTGTGACGAGAGCAATCTCGCCACATTGCATTGGAGAAGCCTGCTGCCTTTGGACTATGGACCAGACTTTATGTACATGTGTTAACCCAGATAGCTATGCCATGGAGCCCATTCGTGGAAGTTAAAGACTTCGGCTCCATGGCAATTGAACTGTGTGAATAGGATCTGAGCACTATTCGGTAGTTTTGTGCGCTCAGATCCCAGCTATCTGGGGATATGTGAACTGTCTGTGTGTTATGTGTAAAAGGTGACTTTATGTATTTTAAAGTGTTTTATGTCTTTTTGCAACCATGTGCTCAATGGAGTCTGCCTCTATCCCTGGATAATTGGATTATTTTCCCCATTGTCTCCAGGCTAGAGGTCTCTGTAAAACCTGTTTGAGCCAGATAGCCATGTGCCAGCCAGGGCTCAAAAGATACTTTTACTAACTTTTGAACCCCTGGTCTGATTCATGACATTTTTTAATATGTTGTTCCCCTGAATGGATTGATTGTGAATATGTAATTTTATGTGAATGTGATGTATGGTTTTAGAGTTATGAAAGTTGGGTAGAAAGTATGTTTTAACTGTATGTGTAATTGAGTTTCCTCTCAGGATAAGGGAAGGGAATATGTGGGATCTAACTGATATGTGATTGGTTGTTTTTTTTACCTCCCTGTGGGCGGTCCTGTATTTGAAAAGACTGTAATAAAAACCAGGCTGGGTGTGCCAGCACCTCAGACCACTGCTTGACCCTCAACACGGAGCCTTGTCTCGTTCTTGGGGGGATTCACTGTATGCTGTTAGAGACTGATTGCCAGGAGTGTAAGCTGATTGTCTGCTTTTCCTGTTCGTCTGCTTGCAGCTATTTGGGAGGTTCCAGTTCGGAAGTTGGAGTGCTATTTTGTATCCAGTTCGGGAGTTTGGTGTTCTGCAGTAGCTGTGCCTGTATCTCTGGAAAGAGGGCCGATCGCCTAAACAGTTTTTACCCCTTGTGTGCAAAACGGTCCGTTACAGTTACCACCCACATGTGGAACACAGGATACAAAGTTACAAAGCCAATCAAAACAGGTTTGTACATATGGACACTCCAAGATAATGTACAGAAACCCTCCCCTCTGCCTGTGATACAATTAACAAACACAATGGACTAACTCAATTACCTACAGGCAGAAAACACATTTTTCACAAAACACAGAAAACACCCCAAAACACCACATATCCCCATAAATTATACAGCCCTGATATGGGTGAACAACATATCCCAAAATCACCCAGATCAGAGTAGGGAGACAGGAAATTCCTGGAAGTCATATTTGACCGACCGCAAGCATGGCTTTCATGCCCAAAACAGATTTAGGCTGTGTTGCCGGTCTATCTTCTCCTCTATCCTGGTGATAATTGGCTTAAGTGGCTGTGGTAACTTAATTATTTCCACTAACAGGAACTATCTCTAAGTCAAAAACTGTTACAAAAACCACATAAAAATAAATAACTCTTATAATACAATGTTTAACCTATATGTCCAACATATCCCTCACAAATACAGTTGGATCGCCATGGGGTTAAACAATAGCAAGGGCTGATGAGAGATTGAGGAGGACAAATCAGCCAGTTTCAACTGGTTTGGCAGTGTCCCTGGGACAATGCCCTGCTGGAGAACAATAGGACAGGAAAAAGGGGGAGGGGAAGAGGCACATTTTCCCATGGATTTAAAGGGGGCTGTTCTTGGAGGGGGCTGCTTGCCCGCCTCCTACCTTCTGACTATGGCCCTGGGATATATGGCATTTGAAAACACTATTTGTGCCCTGTGACAAAACTGGAGATTGTGCACAAATATGACTATTGTCCATATTTTTTATGATTCCCTTCGTTTGTTGCACTGTTCCCCATGTGTTTCATCTGTTGGTTCAGCTGGATAGACTACCAGACAAACTGTGGAGTTACTGGGTGGCCACCATTTCATGTATCAGAGGCACATGGTGAGAATAATGGATGAAGCACATGGTGAGAACAATGGATGGCGGCCATTTTAACTCACAGACACTGTTTTGACTTTTCTACTCGGTGCCATCTCGCCAGTATTTGGTGCACAAAGACATCGTTCAGTAGTTTTAAACTACAGAACAGGGGACACATTTAACAGTAATTATTTTTCATATAGCCTGTATATGTTCTGCGGAATCTGCATTAAACCGTATCTTCCAAACTACTGAACGGATCTGGGTGAATTTTGGATATGTGGTTCACCCAGATCCCCCGGTTCCGAGGATATATTTATGGGGTTATTGCATGTTTTGGGGTCCCTGTGATATGTTTTATAATACTGTATTTTCCTGCCTGTGATAATTAAGTTAGTCTTTTGTGTTGAGATAATTGTATCACAGGCAGAGGGGAGGATTTCTGATGTAATGAATGGGAGTGTTAGCTGTGTTGTAATGTGTTGATTGGTTGTTCTTCAAAACCCTGTGGGTACTATGTTTGTAGAATGTGAATAAAAGAGGCTGTATGTGCCAGTACAGTCAGTTCTTCTTTACCCTTCAAAAACGTAGCCTCGTCTCGTTATTGGAGGGAACTGCTATATCACACTGGGGATTGCTATGCTCTGCATACTCCCTTGAGCTTTAATCACTTAGCTCTTTTAAGAGCTTATTCCTGAAACACTCTGGAGGAGAGGTCTACCCCACACGGTCCTGGAGGACAGAAGCTGATCCAGTTTGGACAGTAGATGGCGAGACTCCAGGTAAGCTACAGAAGTTGTGGAGTCTGCGGTGGTTGTGGTGTCCGGTGCGGTGCTTGTGATCCTCGGTGCAGGCTAGGAGGTGTCCATCAGCGGAAGGTACTCAGTCGGAGTACGGGGAGTTCTGTTACAGCAAAGTATTTTAAAATCCAATAAGCCCAAATAGATGTTTTAGCATATCTTTTTGCAGGGCCCATAATCCTGAGGCAAAAGGCTGGAAAAAACAGGCCCCTCCAAAACCCAGTGGCAAGGTTATTTTTGCCACACTCCCCATAGTAGAGAAACCCTACTACCGGGAAGGGGTAAACTTAGTAGGGCCGCTAAGTAAGCCTAGTCCTTCAGGGAAGAAGTAAATTCTTACGGTGGTGGACTATGCTACACGGTACCCTGAGGCGGTGGCCCTCTTTAATATCCACGCAGAGACCGTAGTAGAAGCGTTAGTGCAGGTCTTCACTCAGGCATGATTTGTCACGGTGCCACGGGTTTCTGTTGGTGTGGCCGCACAGAAACACAGTGGTCACGCCGACAGAAATATCAAATACTTATCTTACCCGCGGCAGATCAAAGCCCGACCTCCTTTTATCCCAGTTCCCAACGTGTGCAGTGTTACTAGAGATGCCGGCTTCTGCGGTTCCGATTTTAATAGGGAAATAGCATTTGCCCAGATCAAAGATGGCGCTTACGTGTGTGCAACGTCATGTTATAGATGTGCACACATGTTTTGGGGTCAGAGGCCACACACAGGCAATTACAGCTTAGAGTTATTTAAACCCAAGTTACCTATTGATCAGTAGAGATGTCGCGAACTGCTCGCCGAACTGTTCGCGAACTGTCCGCTGGCGAACAATAGTGTGTTCGCGTTGGGCGAACATATACGATTTCCGGTCCGCCCCCTATTCATCATCATTGAGTAAACTTTGACCCGGAACCTCACAGTCAGCAGACACATTCCAGCCAATCAGCAGCAGACCCTCCCTCCCAGGAAGTGTCTGCTGACTGTGAGGTTCCGGGTCAAAGTTTACTCAATGATGACGAATAGGGGGCCTGATACGTGCTGGAGATGCGATGAGGGACAAGGGACAATTCTACACATATGGTGGGAATGCCCACACATTACACCGTTCTGGGACAATGTAAAAAGAAAAACAGAAGAAATCCTGGGGATGGACGGAAGCTTCAATGTAGAGACAGCTCTCCTACACGCCACGACAGACACAATCGGGCTTACAGGAAATCCATACTCCGACATCTGCTGAACGCTACCAAAGCTTTGATCCCACTGTACTGGAAGCAGGACGTAACCCCAGCAATAGAGCTAAGGATGGAGCAAGTGGAGGAGATATACAGGGCGGAATCGATACAAGCCTCGATGCTGGGTAAGGAGGAGAAACATGTTGAGAGATGGTGGCCGTGGTTGAGCTACATGGCAGACCCTTGACTGGGGACCACCACGCTACACGGCTCTTTTTTTCTCCCCCCCCTTTTTTTTCTATTTTCTTTCTCGTATCTTTTACTCTCTTTCCCACCCTCGCGCTAGACTTCGACCTCACTGACCCTTGCATACTGATCCCATCCGCTGCTGAATGGGAGGATGCATCATGTTCGGGCCTCCGGTGACTCACGGATACTCCGCTAATCTATACCTATAGACTGAACCAACTGATAACACTACCCATACGATACTGCAGGGTTTGTGCATGGTATGCACGGTCATAGGAAATGAGACTTAATTGAAGCCCAATCTTAACCCATCTTGTGCAAGAGGACATGATCCTCCGACGAGTACATCTTTAAGACTAGCAATACTATAGATAATGTAACAATACCTGTGACGGACCGCTGGCACTCCGACCGGGTACCTCCACCAATCGATGCTCCTAGTGCTTGCCGAGGACTCCAAGCACTCCACCAGACACCATAAGCACTGCAGACCCCACTTCCAGCGATGCAGCTGCGCCGGGGTCTCGTCGTCCTCCACCCACCCTGGACCAGTGGGTAGACCTATCCTAATCCAGAGAGCGTAGCAGGAACAAGCTCTTACAAGAGCTTATACTCAGGGGATGTAACGGCACCCTCAGCATAAAAGGGTTAAACCGCCATTTAGGAGATCTTCCCCTTCCAGAGACACAGGCACAGCTACTGCAGAACACCAATCCGCTGAACAGGATACCAAGTAGCACTCCAAATTCCCGAACTGGAACCTCACGAATAGCTGCTAGCATCTGAACTGGAAAAGCAACCAAGCAGGCTTACACTCCTGGCAATCAGTCTCTAACAGTAAATCCCCCCAAGAACGAGACAAAGCTCTGTGTTGAGGGTCAAGCAGTGAACAGACAGAGCTGTGGGTTTATTGTTCTTATATACACATTAGCACCACCCACAGGGTTTTGCAACACAACCAATAAACACATACAATACACTCAGACACTCCCACACAAATTCCTCCCCTCTGCATGTGATTCAATTACCTTACACAATGGATAATGTAATTATCACAAGCAGAGAAATACAATTTTTCCACATTATTCATAACTTGAAAAGTATGCATCACATTCACATTTTCAGAATCAGCATACTCCAAATAAAAACATCTGTCAAAATCATCCAAATTGGTCCAGTGGTTCAAAAGATAGATCGTAGTCCTTTGTGACCAAAGGAAGCATGGCTTTTCTGCCCAAAACCAGTTTCACAGAGTCTTCTATCCTGGAGATAATTGAGAAGTAATCCAATTATCTCCAAGGACAGAGGCAAAACTCCATTGAACACATGGCAGCAAAAGACAATAAAACACATAAAAACATATAACTGTGCAGCGATTGCATAAAACAGGTACATTCAATCCCCAGATAGCTCAGATCTGAGCGCACATTGTTACTGAATGGCGCTCAGAGCACACACGTACAGTTCAATTGCCATGGAGCCAAAGTCTTTCCCATAGTCTTTCATTATGTGAATGGGCTCCATGGCATAGCTATCTGGGGTATCACCGCTCAAACAGGGCAAGCACCAAATGACCCGGCTTTCATGTCTTTGCAGGGGAAAATCAAGCCTTTTAACATGGGGCCATAGTCTAAAGGCAGCAGGTGGGCAACCAGGCTCCTCCAATGCACAGTGGCGAGATTGGTCTCGTCACATCTCTCCCCTTTTCCAAACAGACTAACAGGGTATCTGACCTCCTGCCGGTCAGTGCCCTTGTTAGTCCAGCAGCCCACCCACAACACACAAACAGTAATACAACCCACCCACAATAAATGGTTACTACACCTGGGTAGAGGAGAACTTTCTCCATGTCCAGGTGCCTCACCACGGCTGTGGTAAGCTGACTTGGTGGGTTGCTGAGTGCTCTGCCCTGGTGCCAGCGCTACCACGGGAGTAGCCTGGTTGAAGACTGGTTGTTGGAGGGGGAGACCGACTGTCTCCCCTTTGGTTACACCGCTCGGTTGCTGGAGGGGGAGACCGACTGTCTCCCCTTTGGCTAAACAGCCCTGTCGCTGGGAGGCAGAACCGACCGTCCCTACCCCCTGTCCTGTAAGTGCAAAGACCACGGTCCCATCTGCACGGTTGTGGGGTTTACTGTCCCCCCCTGGTATGTTAAGCTGCCGCTGGGGAGAGGGAGTAACAAGCTCCTCTCCCATATATACTTCCAGCTGCGGGGGAGGGAGACTGACTGTCTCTGCTCCCAATACAGAGTCCTGCTGCTGGGGAAAGGAGACTGGACTCTCTATTCCCTGTAGGACACTCTGCCACTGGGGAATGGAGACTGGGCTCCCAATTCCCTGCTGTATCTCCCGCTGGGAAATGGAGACTGGGCTCCCAATTCCCAATGACTCATCCTGCTGCTGGGGAATGGAGACTGGACTCCCAATTCCCTGTAATTCACACTGCCGCTGGGGATCTGAGCCGACTGCCCAGCATCCCTGTAGCTCTCCTCTCCCTGCAAGGTACACTGCCGCTGGGGGACAGGACCAACTATCTCTGTCCCCTGTAACTCAGCATGCCGTTGGCGAATGGAGCTTGGGCTCCCAATTCCCTGCAATTCACTCTGCTGCTGGGGGACAGAAGCAACTATCTCTGTCCCCTGTAACTCAGCCTGCCGCTGGGGAATGGAGCTTGGGCTCCCAATTCCCTGCAATATCTCCCGCTGGGGAATGGAGCTCGGGCTCCCAATTCCCTGCAGGACCGGTGGCGAGACCTTGGTCCCATCTCCACCAGCCACCTGGGGTTCTTCCCAGTAACATTCTGCAATATCTGCCCAGCTGAATGGGTCTGGATCTGGGTCTCCGCTTCCCTGCTGAGCCTTCTCACTGGAGTGGAACAGATCTTGGTAGCCCTGCTCCAGCTCCATCTCTCGGGTCACTAGGTGGACCAGGTCTTGCTCAATCTCATGAGTGTCGTCCCAGTCATACCTGCTCTCCCTCCACTCCAAGAGATCACTGAACTGGGCTTGTGTAGGGCTCCCAAACCCAGGCTCTGAAAAAGCCTCCCATAACAAGCCAGGACCATCAAACTCCTCTCCCTCTGGCTTGTCATGCTCGGCTGTCCAGGGCAGGTACTGTGCCCCATACCACCGAAGCGCCTGGTAGGCATCTTCCAGCCACATCTCCTGCCATACTCGCAGCTCCAATTCCTTCACCCATACCTCCAGGGGCTGCTCTCCCAGGAAGGGCATCCGCACGGCTAGTCGCTTCTGCAATCGCTGGTCTTCCTTGGGGAGTCTCTCGCCCCGCTGGTACTCCACAATGCCCAGTGCCTGGTACCAGATGTCTTTTCGGACTGCATCTCGGTCATCCATGACACCCTCATCGTACTCCACTGCTGGTTCCATCCTGGTGCTGTCAGGGTCGCTGTACTCAGACATGCTTTGCCCTCAATTTGTAAAATCCAAAGAAATGGTGTCTCCTGTAGCTGTCCTTCTGGCTGTAGGAACGATCCCACCGCTGCCACCAATTGTAACGGCACCCTCAGCATAAAAGGGTTAAACCGCCATTTAGGAGATCTTCCCCTTCCAGAGACACAGGCACAGCTACTGCAGAACACCAATCCGCCGAACAGGATACCAAGTAGCACTCCAAATTCCCGAACTGGAACCTCACGAATAGCTGCTAGCAGCTGAACAGGAAAAGCACCCAAGCGGCTTACACTCTTGGCAATCAGTCTCTAATAGCATACAGTAAATCCCCCCCAAGAACGAGACAAAGCTCCATGTTGAGGGTCAAGCAGTGAACAGACAGAGCTGTGGGTTTATTGTTCTTATATCCACATTAGTACCAATCACAGGGTTTTGGAACACAACCAATAAACACATACAATACACTCAGACACTCCCACACAAAAGCCTCCTCTCTGCCTGTGATACAATTACCTTACACAATGGGTAATGTAATTATCACAAGCAGAGCAATACAATTTTTCCACATTATTCAAAACTTGAAAAGTATGCATCACATTCACATTTTCAGAATCAGCATACTCCAAATAAATGCATATGTCAAAATCATCCAAATTGGTCCAGTGGTTCAAAAGATAGATCGTAGTCCTTTGTGACCAAAGGAAGCATGGCTTTTCTGCCCAAAACCAGTTCCACAGAGTCTTCTATCCTGGAGATAATTGGGAAGTAATCCAATTATCTCCAAGGACAGAGGCAAAACTCCACTGAACACATGGCAGCAAAAGACAATAAAATACATAAAAACATATAACTGTGCAGCCACTGCACAAAACAGGTACATTCCCCAGATAGCTCAGATCTGAGCGCACATTATTACTGAATGGCGCTCAAAGCACACTGTAACGGATCACCTGGCACCCCGACTGGGTACCTCCGTTGAAGGATGCTCCTAGCGCTTCCTGAGGACTCCAAGCACTGCAGCAGACACCACAATCACCGAACCGGAGAAGCATATGAATGCTCTCAAGCATATGAATGCTGTAGACAGTTGAATAGGAACCATACGAATAGGTTTACTCTCCTAGCAGTCAAACTGGAACAGCATACAATAAATCCTTCCCCCAATAATGAGACGACACTTCACTTTGAGGGTTAAAACAGGAACTCCCTGTACTGTCACATACAGTCTCTTTTATTCCCAATCCACAAACATAGTACAGCCCACAGGGCGTTACAAAACAACCAATCACATCACAGTTACATCCCACATATTCCCTCCCCTTATCCTGAGAGGAAACTCAATTATACATACAGTTAAAACATACTTTCTACCCAACTTTCATAACTCCAAAACCATACATCACATTCACATAAAATTACATATTCACAATCAATCCATTCAGGGAACAACATATTCAAAAATGGCACAAATCAGACAAGGGGTTCAAAAGTTAGTAAAAAGTCCTTTGTGACTAAATGAAGCATGGCTTTCTGGCCCAAACCAGTTTCAGAGTCTTCTATCCTGGAGATAAGTAATTCAATTATCTCCCAGGACAGACACAAGACTCCATTAAGCACATGGTTGCAAAAGACACAAAACACTTTAAAATACATAAAGTCACCTTTTACACATAACACACAGACATTTCACATATCCCCAGATAGCTGGGATCTGAGCGCACAAAACTACCGAATAGCGCTCAGATCCTATTCACACAGTTCAATTGCCATGGAGCCGAAGTCTTTAACTACACGAATGGGCTCCATGGCATAGCTATCTGGGTTAACACATTCTCATAAAGTCTGGTCCATAGTCCAAAGGCAAGAGGCGGGCAAGCAGCCCCCTCCAAGGACACGTGGCGAGGCCGGTTTCGCCACACACACACATACGGTTCAATTGCCATGGAGCCAAAGTCTTTCCCATAGTCTTTCATTATACGAATGGGCTCCATGGCATAGCTATCTGGGGTATCACCGCTCAAACAGGGCAAACACCAAATGACCCGGCTTTCATGTCTTCGCAGGGGAAAATCAAGCCTTTTAACATGGGGCTATAATCCAAAGGCAACAGGCGAGCAACCAGGCTTCTCCAAAGCAATGTGGCGAGATTGGTCTCGTCACAGGGGAGTATTGTGATTATAGCAATCCCCAAGAGTGTAGTTATCCCATCCCCCAAACATGAGCCAAGGCTTCAAGAAGGGGTCAAGCAGGTCTGTTTAATGAGCACCAAAGGACTTTCTTTTATACAGGTTTTCCCACCAGCTTACCACGCACGTGGACCTGGTGGTACAAAAGACATACAGTTACAATAGCCAATCGAAACAGAACAATTCAGTCAGACACTCCCAGCCAAGGCACACAAACCCTCCCCTCTGCCTGTGATATAATTACTACACACAATGGGCTAACTTAAATATACAGTTTTACCCAATATTCATAACTTCCAAACCATACATGCAATTTCCATAAAAGTTACATATTCTGAATCAGCATAATCAGTATACAACCATATCCACAAATCATACAATTTGGTCCAGTGGTTCAAAAGATAGATGGAAGTCCTATTTGACCGACCGCAAACATGGCTTTCCTGCCCAAACGAGTTCCATAGATTTGGGCTGTGCAGCCGGTCTATCTTCTCATCTATCCTGGAGATAATTGACTTAAGTGGGTGTGGTAAGCCAATTATCTCCAGGTACAGAAAATATCTCCAAAAACTGTTACAAAAACTACATAAAAATACATATCTCATATAATACAATATTTAACCTATATGTCCAACATATCCTCAGATAGCTTGGATCTGAGCGCTCAATATGTCCGAAAAGCGCTCAGATCCCATGAATACAGTTGGATCGCCATGGGGTTAAACAATAGCAAGGGCTGATGAGAGATTGAGGAGGGACAAAACAGCTATTGTTCTCCAGCAGGACAACGCCCTGCTGGAGAGCAATAGGACAGGAAAAGGGAGAGGGGAAGAGGCACATTTTCCCATGGAATTTAAAGGGGCAGAAAGAGTATTTGTAAAATCCAGTAAGCCCAAATAAAGCTGTTAAAGGGTAATACATCACAGGGGCCATAGTCACAGGGCAAGAGGCTGGCAAGCAGCCCTCTCCAAGTACAAGTGACAAGGTTACTTTCGCCACAACACCTTTACGCCCAGACGTTATTACTGGGTTACACAAACCTACTATGGTATAAGGTAACTCTTTGACACATACCACAATGCTACTGTTTGGTTCACCCAGAGTTGACGAATGCACCCTATCCAGTACGGCCATAAGGTGCCATTTTTTGCATGTTCTAACGTAAGCACTACAAAATGTTTGATGCTTTATTCATTTCTAATCTCTAATTGATAATATTGTTATCTACGATTCCGCGAGACCTGCGTGTCTCACACGTTACTTCTTCATCGCACTGTTGTAAATTTTTTGATGACACGAATAAAAGCAACTGTTACACACAAAAAAAACTATTTTAAGCTCCCCTTATCACTCTCAGACAAACGGACTCTATGAACGATTCAATGGCACGCTTAAACAGATGCTAAGAACCTTCATAGAGTCCTGTTGCAACTGGGAAACGTTTCTTCGCCATCTATTGTTCGCGTACTGGGAAGTGCCCCAGGAATCAACCGGCTTCACCCCCTTTGAATTATTGTATGGGAGAAGAGTGCGGGGACCCCTAGACCTGGTATGAGAACATTGGGAGGGAGATATGAGAGAAGCAGGAACTCCTATATTGCCATATGTTCTGGAGCTGAGGGACCAATTGCAAACTCTAACGGAATCTGTCCGAGAGAACTTGCGGGCGGCCCAGCCGCACCAGAAACGTTGGTACGACCGGTGAGCTAGAGATCATATTCTAGAACCTGGGCAAAACTTTTATAGTCTAACGGTCCACTAAAACAGATAAGTTACAAGCAGTCTGGTAGAGTCCCTTCAAGGTAGTTGAGAGGATCAGTGACACCACCTATATAGTAGTAAACTGTTCAAATGGAAGGATCATGCTTAAGCCGTATCTCGAAGAGACGGAGGAAGTAGCCGCAGTTTGCGCACCTGCCTTTGAAAACAGTAAAGATTCCCTTGCCCGACATGCTCCCGGTATCCCCAGTTGGAGTGGAGCAAGAAAGTTTGGGAACTGACTTAAGTCCCGCTGAGAGACAGCAAGCCTCCCAACTGCTGGAGGGATTTTGCGATATATTTTCTGCCCTACCAGGGTAGACGACACTGGCGGTACACTGAGTAGAAACCCCAGGTCAAGTACCTATTCGTCAATAACATATCGCATCCCTGAAGCCATTAGGGAGAACATGCACAAGCAAATTCAGGACATGTTAGAATTAGGGGTGATAGAACAGTCCTTGCGTTTCCCCGTTGGTTTTGGTGCCTAAGCGGGATAGTACGACCCGCTTTTGCATCGATTACCGCAAGCTCAACGATTGGTCAGTTACTGACGCCTACCCTATGCGACTTGTTAGATCGGATGGCAGTAGGGAATTATTTGATCACTATAGACTTGTGCAAAGGGTATTGGCAAATCCTCTTGGAGCCTGACGCTATTCCTAAATCAGCATTCATCACCCCGTTTGGCGTTTATCAGTTCAAGGTTATGCCATTTGGGATGAAGAATGCCCCCGCTAGTATTCACAGGATGGCGGACCGGCTCTTAGAGGGATTCCAGAGCTTCACATGTGTGTACCTAGATGATATCGCTATCTTCAGTCGCACATGGGAGGCCCACCTGGAACACATATCTGTAGTGCTCAAAAGAATTCAAGCTGCCGGTCTAACGTTGAAACCGGATAAATGCCATGTAGGGATGGCAGAGGTCCAATACCTGGGGCACCGAGTGGACTCCGGCCAGCAGCAACCCGAGCCAGCCAAAATTGAGGCCATCCTAACCCCATACCAAAACGCAGGTCATGGCGTTCTTAGGAATGGCCAGATATTACCGGAGGTTCGTACCAGGACTCCTTCCAGAAGCTGAAGACTGCACTAAGCGATGCACCTGTACTAGCTGCACCTGACCATACTAAAAGATTTCTCGTTCATACAGATGCCTCAATGTTTGGACTGGAAGCCGTATTAAACCAGGTCGGCGAAGATGGCGTGGAGCACTGTAACGGACCGTTTTGCATACAAGGGGTAAAAAACGTTTAGGCTATCGTCCCCCTTTCCAGAGATGCAGACACAGCTATTGTAGAACACCAAACACACGAACCGCCAATAAGTGAATACTCCAAACTCCCGAACAGCATCCAATATAGCCCTTAAACACACGAACAGGAACCATACGAATCGCTGCTAGCAGACGAATAGGAAAAGCATCCAAGCGGCTTACACTCCTAGCAATCAGTCTCTATCAGCGTTCAGTAAATCCCCCCAAAGACGAGACAAGGCTCCATGTTGAGGGTCAAGCAGTGGTCTGCTTAATGAGGGCTACCTGCCCAGTATTTATGCAGGTCTCCCATCTGGTGGACACTCCCCTAGGGGACCAAATGGGAGACTGTGACAAGGGACAGACAAGCAGACAAATAGGACACACAGTCACAGTATATTCCCACAATGCATCCTGGCTTCTGTGACAGACCCATCTGCCTGGACTAAAAGTACTGTGTTCGTCTGTTTTGCCAGTTGCATGAATTCCCCATTCGTATGCTTTGTTTAAGGGAATGTCAGTTTTTATCGAACGAAACTACCGAACGGACGGCCACCCAGAAGAGAAGTGTGCTGCTGGTTAACCTATTGATCCCAATTAGAATGTTGCGTTTAATCACAGACACTTCTCAATTAAAACCGAATACCGGGTGGTCGTCGTTCGTATGTCGACCACGAGGCGGCGGCCATTTTAACCATTCGAAAGACCAGCGGTGTTCGGCGGTTATTTCATGTCAGGTATAGCATGGCATGTATTTCGTCGCCGGAACCCACTTCCGGGTTCACGGCGCTCAGCCCCGCCCTTTTTTCTGACGCGGTCCCTCCACGATACTTAGGAAGACCGCGCCAGATTCAAAGGGCTGGATTATTCGCACAGGTGCTGCAGAAGATCAGCTGCTCTACTTTTGATCCTACCTGCTCCACTTCTAGACCTCGGCTAGTAAAACGGATTTCTACCTTCTCCACTTCTCGACCTCGGCTTGTAAACGGATTTCTACCTTCTCCACTTCTCGACCTCGGCTTGTAAACGGATTTCTACCTTCTCCACTCCTAGACCTCGGCTTGTAACTCTGAATTCTACCTTCTCCACTCCCAGACCTCGGCTTGTTAAAACGGACTTCCCCACTCTCCACTCCTAGTTCTCAGCTTGTTGAAACGGACTTCTAATTTCTCCTTCATTGGGTGAATTAACCCTTCCAGTGCCAGAACTGCCTTTAAGTTAAGTAATACTTTTACCAAACAAGCCAATTCCTATTATTTATGTTACACAGTATCTAAAACTCACTAAAGTGTCACTTTGTCTAATTATTCCTCTTATTCATAAGGGATTGCTACAAAGCCTAATTTTTCCTTCATGTGTATTTAAAGGTACAGTGACCATTGTTTCATATCAATATAAAAGGAGGTGAAACTTATTGTTGCTGCAACCAGGAAATTCTGCAGTTGAGTTCCAATTAAAGAAGTATTACAAAATAAATATTACAGAATAATCCAGCCTTATTCAATGGAACCAGCAGATATCAACTCTCAAGTTTCTGCCCTAACCAATAGAGTGGATACGATTGCTCAAGGGTTACAGGAACTGCAAATTACAAATGAGAGAATATTAACCTATGTTAGAGACATTCAAGGTCATCTTCCTCATGCCGCTCTTCAATCGGCTGGTGATCCTGCTGTCTGTAATCCAGAAAAATTTTATGGAGATAGAACAAAGTACAGAGAGTTTTTGAATTCTTGCAAACTACTAATAGCTTTAAAACCTAGATCTTATCCCACCGAAAGATCCAAAGTCTGTTCAGTGATCTCTTTTTTAAGAGGTGAACCTATGGCCTGGGCCCATTCCTTTTTGGAAAATGATGATCCCATATTAGATTCATTGGATGAGTTCTTTGAAGCTATGTCTTTATT
Source organism: Pelobates cultripes (assembly GCA_933207985.1). Classification (NCBI taxonomy): domain Eukaryota; kingdom Metazoa; phylum Chordata; class Amphibia; order Anura; family Pelobatidae; genus Pelobates; species Pelobates cultripes. The sequence continues at coordinate 126,222,939 of OW240922.1, read as the reverse complement.
ATATGAAGATCCTTTTAAACAAACTACTGCTGATTTAACCATCAGAACATTACACCAAAAGAATAGACCTGTTGAAGATTATATTGCAGAATTTAAAAGATGGGCTACAGAAACCCAATGGAATGACATTACTTTACGCAATCAATTCCGTCTCGGATTATCTGAAGCTGTGAAAGATGAACTCTCTCGTACAGAACTTCCTCCTACCTTAAATGCATTGATTCAACTCTCCATCAGTATTGATAGACGTCTAAGAGAAAGAAAAGCTGAAAGGGTTCTTACTAATTCTACCTGGAGAAAACCTTTCACTACTCTAAAACTACCTGAAAAAATTCCTTGTGTTCAAAAAACTAACTTTATTCCAATCAGAGTTATTGACGGTTCATTTATATCCTCAGGACCCATCAAAGATGAGCCAATCCCTCTAAGAATGATTACCAACAACGTACATTTCGAATTCATTACATTTGATATTATTAAATCTCCACTTTATCCCGTCATTCTAGGAATTAATTGGTTAAAAACCCATGATCCTTTAATTAAGTGGTCTCCCTTCTCCATCTCCTTTGCTTCTGATTTCTGTAAAAAAACGTGCTTACAACACATTCCTATTCTCCAAACTACTGTAGAACCAGTTATACCTCCATTCTACTCCGATTTTGCAGATGTCTTTTGTAAAAAGAAGCGGAAACACTTCCTCCTCATCGGGTATATGATTGCCCAATAGATCTCATACCCGGAGCTCCTATTCCTTATGGTCATATTTATCCACTCTCTGAAAAGGAGTTAGAAATTTTAAAAGAATATCTTAATGAAAATTTACGCAAAGGGTTCATCAGACCCTCGACCTCCCCAGCTGCTTCTAGTATTTTCTTTGTGAAGAATAAAGACCAAACCATCCGCCCTATTATAGATTACAGAGCCTTAAATAAAATAACTATTAAAAATCGTTATCCTCTTCCACTAATAAATGAATTAATTGAAAGGTTAAGAACTGCAACTATATTCACTAAACTCGACCTTCGAGGCGCATATAACCTCATTAGAATAAAACAGGATGATGAATGGAAAACCGCCTTCCGGACAAGATATGGTCTCTACGAATATCTAGTGATGCCTTTTGGGCTCTGTAATGCCCCTGCAACATTTCAACATTTTATAAATGATATCTTTAGAGATCTTCTGGATATATGTGTTATTATCTACTTAGATGATATCTTAATATATTCTAACAATTTGGATGAACATAGAAAGCATGTTAGATGGGTTCTATCTAGACTGAGAACTCATAAATTATACGCTAAACCAGAAAAATGCCTTTTTGAGGTTACTGAATTCTCTTTTCTAGGATACATTATTTCACCTCATTCTTTGAAGATGGATAATTCCAAAATCAAATGTATTATTGACTGGCCCGCTCCTACTACTACAAAAGAATTACAACGTTTTCTTGGATTTGCAAACTTCTATAGAAAATTTATTAGAAACTATTCGGATGTATCACATCTGTAACGGACCGTTTTGCACACAAGGGGTAAAAACCGTTTAGGCGATCGGCCCCCTTTCCAGAGATACAGGCACAGCTACTGCAGAACACCAAACTCCCAAACTGGATACAAAATAGCACTCCAACTCCCGAACTGGAACCTCCCAAATAGTTGCTAGCAGACGAACAGGAAAAGCAGACAATCAGCTTACACTCCTGGCAATCAGTCTCTAACAGCATACAGTGAATCCCCCCAAGAACGAGACAAGGCTCTGTGTTGAGGGTCAAGCAGTGGTCTGAGGTGCTGGCACACCCAGCCTGGTTTTATTACAGTGTTTCAAATACAGGACCACCCACAGGGAGGGATAAAACAACCAATCATATCACAGTTACATCCCACATATTCCCTCCCCTTATCCTGAGAGGAAACTCAATTATACAAACAGTTAAAACATACTTTCTACCCAACTTTCATAACTCCAAAACCATACATCACATTCACATAAAATTACATATTCTCAATCAATCCATTCAGGGAAACAACATATTCAAAAATGGCACAAATCAGACAAGGGGTTCAAAAGTTAGTAAAAAGTCCTTTGTGACTAAATGAAGCATGGCTTTCTGGCCCAAACCAGTTTCAGAGTCTTCTATCCTGGAGATAAGTAATTCAATTATCTCCCAGGACAGACACAAGACTCCATTAAGCACATGGTTGCAAAAAGACACAAAACACTTTAAAATACATAAAGTCACATTTATACATAAAACACAGACATTTCACATATCCCCAGATAGCTCAGGTCTGAGCGCACATTATTAAGTGAATGGCGCTCAGACCACACAAATACAGTTTAATCGCCATGGAGCCAAAGTCTTTACAGTCAGTTTCATACAAATGGGCTCCATGGGATTCCCATCTGGGGTATAACACATTCAAACAAATCTACCGAACCCCAGGCAGAAAAGCACGAATGAAGCTTTTCTGCAGGTAAAAAAGATGTCTTTTAACAGGGGGCCATAGTCCAAAGGCAGCAGGCGAGCAACCAGGCTTCTCCAATGCAATGTGGCGAGATTGGTCTCGTCACATCTCTTCCCTTTTCCAAACAGACTAACAGGGTATCTGACCTCCTGCCGGTCAGTGCCCTTGTTAGTCCAGCAGCCCACCCACAAAACATAATCAACAGCACAGCCCACCCACAATAAATGGTTACTACACCTGGGTAAAGGAGAAGCTTGTCCATGTCCAGGTGCCTCACCACAGCTGTGCTGGGTACGGGTACGCTGACTGGGTGGGTTGCTGCGCGGGCAGAGACCAGCGGCTCTCTGCCCTGTTGCCAGCGCTACTGGGAGGGTAGCCTGGTTGAAGCCTGGTTGTTGGAGGGGGAGACCGACTGTCTCCCCTTTAACTACACCGTTTTGCTGCTGGAGACCGACTGTCTCCCCTTTTGTTGCACAGCTCTGCTGCCGGAGGGGGAGACCGACTGTCTCCCCTTTGGATACTCTAAGCTGTCGCTGGGGAGAGGGGGTAACAGGCTCCTCTCCTGATAGAACACTCTGCCACTGGGGAAAGGAGACTGAGCTCTCTATTCCCTGCCCATTAATGATCCGCTGCTGGGGAGAGGTGGTAGCAAGCTCCTCTCCCATACATACTTTCATCCTCTGTGGAGGGAGACCGACTGTCTCCACTCCCAATACAGTGTCCTGCTGCTGGGGAAAGGAGACTGGGCTCTCTATTCCTGGTAGGACACACTGCCGCTGGGGAATGGAGACTGGGCTCCCAATTCCCTGCTGTATCTCCCTCTGGGGAATGGAGACTGGGCTCCCAATTCCCGGCACATCACACTGCCGCTGGGGAATGGAGACTGGGCTCCCAATTCCCCAAAAATCACGCTGCCGCTGGGGAGGGAGGACACTGCTCTCCTCTCCCTGGACTTCACACTGCCTTCCCGGCATATCACTTGGCTGCTGGGGGGCAGGAAAAACTACCTCTGCCCCCTGTAACTCAGCCTGTCGCTGGGGAGGGAGGACGCTGCTCTCTTCTCCCTGCACTTCACACTGCCTTCCCGGCATATCACTCTGCTGCTGGGGGGCAGGAACAACTACCTCTGCCCCCTGTAACTCAGCCTGCCGCTGGGGAGGGAGGACGCTACTCTCCTCTCCCTGCACTTTACACTGCCGCTGGGGAATGGAGACTGGGCTCCCAATTCCCGGCATATCACACTACCGCTGGGGAATGGAGACTGTGCTCCCAATTCCCTGCATATCACACTGCCGCTGGGGAATGGAGACTGGGCTCCCAATTCCCTGCATATTACACTGCCACTGGGGAATGGAGACTGGGCTCCCAATTCCCTGCATATCACACTGCCGCTGGGGAGAGGAGACTGGGCTCTCTCTGTCCCGCAACTGTAGCTGCCGGTGGAGGTCCACCCACCGTGGCAGCTGACCGTCACCCTCTGCCCGGTACAGCAGAGTCTTGAATACTAGACTCCTCACGAACTTCACGGATTTCTCAGCTGGATTGGGTCCAAAGAAGTTCAGCCGCAACCACATCATACGGTCATACTCTCTCATAGAGTATCTGTACGCCACTGCTGGTTCCATCCTGGTGCTGTCAGGGTCGCTGTACTGGGACATGCGTTGCCCTTAACTTGTAAATCCAAAGAAATGGTGTCTCCTGTAGCTGTCCTTCTGGCTGTAGGAACGATCCCACCGCTGCCACCAATTGTAACGGACCGTTTTGCACACAAGGGGTAAAAAGCGTTTAGGCGATCGGCCCCCTTTCCAGAGATCCAGGCACAGCTACTGCAGAACACCAAAACTCATGAACTGGATACAAAATAGCACTCCAACTCCCGAACTGGAACCTCCCAAATAGCTGCTAGCAGACGAACAGGAAAAGCAGACGAACAGCTTACACTCCTGGCAATCAGTCTCTAACAGCATACAGTGAATCCCCCCAAGAACGAGACAAGGCTCCGTGTTGAGGGTCAAGTAGTGGTCTGAGGTGCTGGCACACCCAGCCTGGTTTTTATTACAGTGTTTCAAATACAGGACCACCCACAGGGAGGGATAAAACAACCAATCATATCACAGTTACATCCCACATATTCCCTCCCCTTATCCTGAGAGGAAACTCAATTATACAAACAGTTAAAACATACTTTCTACCCAACTCTCATAACTCCAAAACCATACATCACATTCACATAAAATTACATATTCTCAATCAATCCATTCAGGGGAACAACATATTCAAAAATGGCACAAATCAGACAAAGGGTTCAAAAGTTAGTAAAAAGTCCTTTGTGACTAAATGAAGCATGGCTTTCTTGCCCAAACCAGTTTCAGAGTCTTCTATCCTGGAGATAAGTAATTCAATTATCTCCCAGGATAGACACAAGACTCCATTAAGCACATGGTTGCAAAAAGACACAAAGCACTTTAAAATACATAAAGTCACATTTATACATAAAACACAGACATTTCATATATCCCCAGATAGCTCAGGTCTGAGCGCACATTATTAAGTGACTGGCGCTCGGACCACACAAATACAGTTTAATCACCATGGAGCCAAAGTCTTTACAGTCAGTTTCATACGAATGGGCTCCATGGGATTCCCATCTGGGGTATAACACATTCAAACAAATCTATTGAAACTCAGGCAGAAAAGCACGACTGAAGCTTTTCTGCAGGTAAAAAAGATGTCTTTTAACAGGGGGCCATAGTCCAAAGGCAGCAGGCGAGCAACCAGGCTTCTCCAATGCAATGTGGCGAGATTGGTCTCGTCACATAAACGAAATCACTCATGCCGTCTATCGACAGCACACTCTTCTAAATAAAAATAAACAGCTCCTGTAAATGCCGGGGATTGAACCCGGGGCCTAATACATGTAAAGCATGCGCTCTACCACTGAGCTACATCCCCATTACATTGCGCTAGTAGTACGAACCCGACACACGGATAGTACCATGACTCATTCAAAAAAATAGCTTTGGCTTTATTGGTCAAGTATATAAAGTATTTTTCAAGATATGAAAAATTATCCTCTTTTACTCGGGGAATGAGGACCTATAATCGATTAACTGACACCTCATGCACACCAGGCAACGGGTTTTCTAAGACAGCAGAGAACAGGATCTTAGCTTATGTTTAATTAAGTTTGCTCACTCAACTCTAAATTGTTAAAAATCAATGCCTGAAGTGCATTTTCTTTTCGTCTAAACATTCCAAGCTGTGGAAGGAGCTATGTTGGACTCTTTTCTAAAACATCAGTCTTGAAAGAATTTTAATAAAGCTTCTGTAGCCAAAGAAATGATATTCTCGCCTCATGAGATGTCAGGAAAACTATGAATGTGAGGTCAAGGAAACTTCCTGAAACTCTAGAATTTAAGTAGGATACACCATAAACACTATTAAAAACCCACTTAGAGAAGCTGGCAACGCTATGCTATTTTCTTTGGCAATATGGAATTCTAATGCAGACTCTGTCCTCAGAAGGAAACCAGACAACATTTTTGAGACAAGAGAGGATTGGAGCTTGTAGATTGTCAAATAGTTAAAAGTCTTAAATGTATATTAACCGAGGTAATAGTTGGACACATTTAACCACACCTAATTATTCTTTAGGACTCCTACACCTACGTATGGTAACTTAGTGTCAATTGTTATATCAGATGGCTTAAATGCCCTTCCATTTATGGCTTTGTTGGTCAAGCTATGAAGTACTACACTAAGTATATCATATTCTTAGCCAAAAATTATCCTCTTTAACTCGGGGAATGAGGACCTATAATCGATTAACTGACACCTCATGAACACCAGGCACCAGATTTTCTGAGACAGCAGAGAACAGGATCTTAGCAGATGTTTAATTAAGTTTGCTCACTCAACTCTAAATTGTTCAAAATCAAAACCCAAATTGCATTTTCTTTTCAGCTAAACCTTCCAAGCTGTGGAAGGAAC